>CAUYUJ010020281.1:893319-905819 GCA_963575745.1 Prorocentrum cordatum
TCCGAGCGGGCCATCCCATTCCTGTAACTGTCGCCACTTTCGGGCTCTCACGCTGCCGGAACGCCATTCCCAGGCCACATCCGTGAGTGAATTGCGAAGAAATCTGAAAGCGGGAGCCCCCTCCCTATGGGGCCCGCGGATCATGTTACTCATCCGAGCGGGTCATCCGATTCTTATAGCCGTCGCCATTTTTAAGCTCTCGCGCTGCCAGAACGCCATTCCCAGGCCACATTTGTGAGTGAATTGCGAAGAACTCTGAAGCGGAAGCCCCCTCCCTATTGGGCCCGCGGATCATGTTATTAATCCGGGCGGGTCATCCAATTCCAATGCTGTCGCCACTTTTGGGCTCCCGCGCTGCCAGAACGCCACTCCCAGGCCACATTTTGAATGCCCGGAGTCAACTGTAGGCCACTTCGTGTTCTTCGTGCTCCCAGAACACTACTCCCGGACTACATTTTGAATGCCCGGAGCCAACTGTAGGCCACTTCGTGTTCCTCGTGTTCCCAGAACACCACTCCCGGGCCACTTTCTGAATGTCCGGAGCCAAAACAAGAGGGCAAGGTCGGGGGCAACGTAGGGAACGGGGGGAGGGCCCGCGCCAAGGCGAGAAGAAATATACGCAGAAGAGACAGCCAGGACGCCTCACCAACCACGAGGACGACGATGAGGGCTTTTTCCAGATTCGCCCAGAGGATTCTCATGCGGGGTCTTTCCGTCGGAGTAATTTTACGACGACATGGGAGCGATGAAAGCCTCTGAAAGTTCGAGGCAGACTGCAATGGATTAAACCACGCTGGCATCTCCGCCACCCCGACCGACACCGAAGCCTCGGCCGACACAGCGGGAACGCCTGAGAAAAGTATACAGTGATGCTCGTCGCTGCAGCGCGCCCCCCGCTGAGGGGGGGGGCTGCCTCGCGCCTACTGCGGCTGTGCGCTGCACTGGACCAATCCTGAACCGTTTTTTACGGTCCCGAGGGCCGGCAAGGGCCCCCAAAGGCCGAACGTGGCAGAAAACCTCCCGTCATGATTTTCTCATTGCCAGAGGGGGTCTGGGTAGTGCGACGCGACCGAACCGCCCGAACCGCGAACACCATTTGTGTGCCTTCCTCCTCCCGTCGGGGCGGTCGCCTGCGGCCCCAGACGCCATGGGGCGGACCGCTCGCGCCGAGGCTGGGGCTCCCGGACCTGATCACGGCGGCCAAGCCGCGCGGCTCCCACAGGGCAAAGCGCCTCCTCGAGCTCGAGCGCGCGACGGGGGAGGCGGAGGAGGATCGGGGAGGAAGCTGCCCCAGCAGAGCGTCCTATTCCCCAGCCCTCCACAGGGCGTGGGTGGCTTGGCGAGACTTTCCTCTTCCAGTCTCCTTCGTCCCCTCGGCGGGGGGGGGGGCCCGCTTCCAGGCCCCTTCTTGCTCTCCGGGAGGGCCGGGGAGGAACTGCCCCAGCAGAGCGCCCCGACGGCAGCAGAGTCGAGGAGGCGGGGCGAAGAGCATGCGGCAGGAGATCGACTGTATGAAGGGGCCCAGGGACACACACAAGTAAATCGACACGAATAACAGGATTCCCTATATTTGTCCAGTCTTTTCTGCGTCTTCGTCTCCTTCCCCCCTGGTTCCAATCTTTTCCCATATTTCCTTGGGAGGCGACGATCCCTGGTGTCTGTGCGCTTTCTCCCCTCCCGGCGGCATGGGCCCGGGGTGAGAGCATGGCCGCGCGAACCCGGAGCCGCCCTTGGCCGGGACCGTGGCCGCCTGGAGGCGCGACCGGGGCAGAGCAGCCGCCGTGGGGAACCCCTCGGCGTGGCCGTGGACGGAAGAAGGCGGAGGAGGAGGGGCACGCCGGCGGCCTGCCAGCGGCAGCGCGCGATTGAGCAGAGTGAAGGGGGGGGAAGGGTCGTGCACCACCCCTGGGTTTAAGTCGAGCGTGTCCCCCTACACGGGGGATTTTCAACGAAAAATGAAAAGTACTCAAAACATACTCCAGCAATTGTCAAACATACTCTAAAAATGATCCCCTGACTGCTTTTTCCCTACCTAGGCTCTGCCTAGAAGGGTTCCTACTCTCTAGCTTAAAGGGGCCGGGCAGTGCTACACGCCCCGGGCGGTTCCCCCAGTCCCCGCCCCGCGATTCCCCCAGTCGCGCCCCCTTAGCTTGGCTTAGCTTATCTCGTCTTAGCTTAGCTTGGCTTAGCTTAGCTTGGCTTAGCTTAGCTTAGCTTGGCTTACCTTAGCTTAGCTTAGCCTGGCTTAGCTTAGCCTAATCTAGCTTAGCTTAGCGTAGTATAGCATAGCATGGCATAGCATAGCGCAGTATAACATAGCACAGTATTGTATAGCATAGCTTAGCATAGCTTAGCATAGCGCCCTCTTAGCTTGGCTTAGCTTATCTCGTCTTAGCTTAGCTTGGCTTAGCTTAGCTTGGCTTAGCTTAGCTTAGCCTGACTTACCTTAGCTTAGCTTAGCTTAGCCTGGCTTAGCTTAGCCTAATCTAGCTTAGCTTAGCGTAGCATAGCATGGCATAGCGCAGTATAACATAGCACAGTATTGCATATCATAGCTTAGCGTAGCTTAGCATAGCTTAGCATAGCGCCCTCTTAGCTTGGCTTAGCTTATCTCGTCTTAGCTTAGCTTGGCTTAGCTTAGCTCGGCTTAGCTTAGCTTAGCGTGGCTTACCTTAGCTTAGCTGAGCTTAGCTTATCCTAATGTAGCTCAGCTTAGCGTAGCAAACCACAGCATGGCATAGCACAGCATAGCATAACATAGCACAGTATTGCATAGCATAGCTTATCATCGCATATATTATTTAGCTTTAGCTTAGCTGTAGCTTAGCGTTATCTTAGATGTAGCTTAGCTTTAGCTTAGCTTTACCTTCGCTTTAGCTTAGCTACATCTTATCTATAGTTTAGCTTTAGCTTAACGTTCGTTTAGCTTTCGCTTAGCTTTATCTTAGCTACAGATTAGATTTAGCTTAGATGTAGCTTAGCTTTAGCTTAGCTTTACCTTCGCTTTAGCTTAGCTGTACCTTAGCTTTAGCTTAGATTCAGCGTAGCCTTAGCTTAGCTTTAACTTAGCGTTAGCTGATCTTTAGCTTAGCTTTAGCTTAGCTTCAGTTAAGCTTTATCTAAATTTTAGCTTAGCTTTAACTTAGCTTTAGCTTAGCGTTAGTTTAGCTTGAGCTTAACTTTAGTGTTACTACCAATGCTGCTTCCATGGGGGCTCCAAGTCCTAGGTAGGGTCGCAGTGGGATAATTTGAGTATGTTTGAATATTCCTCCTGCAGAGGCTTAACCCTGGGTGCGCGGCCCGGATTATGTTTATGTGTTCCTTAATCAGTGCTTGCGCTGAAGCACTGAAGGGGTCCTAGCGGAGGCTGAAAGATTTGACGAAAGTTCCCCGCCGATTTTGGTAGCAGGCTGGGTTCCCGGGTTCCCGGCTATTGGATCCGGGCCGATTTCGGTGGGTCCTGCAGTTCCCAGGCTCCCTGGTTCCCGGCCGACCTCCTCAGCCATCAGCTGATTGGGTTTTCTCTGGTGAAATTTGTTTGTTCGACCCAACCCCGTGACCCGCCCCGCGACCCACCCGCGACCCACCCCCAGACATGCGACGTTTCGATCGATTTTTTCAGGACGGCGTCCCTGGAAATCCTGACCCTTTCCCCGGGATCGATTTTTCGCCCTGAGTCGTTTTTTGACGGTCCCGAGGCCCGGCGAGGGCCCACCGGGGCCGAAAATAGCCAAACACTTCCCGCCCTGATTTCTTTACGACGCGATCGTGTCTGGGCCTACAGTGTGTTGACGAAAAAAGCGGCGCCTGCGGCGGACTCCTTGCGCATCGTGCCAACACAAAAAAAGTCGCCGCCCGCGGCGGGCCTCTTCAGAACCTCGCGGGCTGCCTGCCGACGGCCCTGCCGCCCCCTCAGTCCGATCGGCAAAGGCGAGGTGCTGCGCACCCTGTTCGACTGCACGCAAAGAGTGACCCTGGGTAAGAATGACCTTTGGCGCGCGGCTTCTATAGGGGGCCGCGGGAGGACCAAACACAAGCGCGCAAGACGCTACCACCGCACCGCGCTCGGCGATCGGGAGACCCCCGTGGGCTCGCACCCAAGGTCACTCCGGCGAAGGGTCACTCCTTACGCGTAGTCGACCTGTCTCCCTCGAGGGGCCCGGGACACTGGCCAGCAAGGGAGGGGTGGACGGGGGAGGACGACCCACAAGGCGGCGCAGGCCTGCCGTCGAAGGAGGTGCCAACCCTCGGCCCGTCGGCGCCTCTTCACCGTGAGGCAGGCCCGCCCCTTCCCAGACTTTGTGGCCAGCGGCGAGGGCGAGCGCCGACGCGGTCGAGAACAGCTGGCAGGCCGCGCCAGGAAAGGGCACGCTGGACAAGTGGAAAAGAAGAGGGCGGCCGCCCAAGAGTTACGCGGGAGGGGGCCTCAAGCATAGAGCGTCTTCGCTGACGGACAACCTGTGTGTTGGAAGGTGAGCGGCCAGTGCAAGCTGCCGCAAGGCGGAGGCAGCGCCGTCCCAGCGGAGAGGCATACCATCAGATCCCCTTCCCCGACACGGGAGTGGCGCGAAAGAGCGGAGCACACCCCTTCCCTACCTGGCTTTTCCGATTGCAGCGCAGCTCGCTGGAAGAGGGAGGCGTCAAGAACGGGACGGCCGTAGCACGTCACACAAAGGCAATTGCACTTGTTCGCTTTTCCGCGTGCGTCGCTCGCGCCTCTCCGGCGATGGTCAGAGGTCGTCCTTTGATGCTGCCAGTGGTGCGCTTCTGTGCCATTTGGTCACGAGAAGTACCCCTGGTAAGTACTGTGCTTAACGTATGGGCATGCGCCTCCTAATTGGACACCGCTGTCGCACAGTCATGCCGATGAAACAATAAGGTAGGTTGCGACGCGTCAAGCGAAACATGCGGAGGAGGGACATACCCATACATGCGCAGAGCTGAACCGATGTAAAGGTGCTGGCCGCCTCAATCTTTTCAATGCATCATATGATCACTCGTCCTGACAACGTGAAGTCAGACGGCCTTCACAAAATCAAATCATAGCGACATGCCAACTACTTAATATTACCCTCGGAATGCGGGGCGATGCTGGAACCAACTGCGCATAACATTCAACGTGAAGGTGCCCGAACGGCCGAACTTCATCCCTCCGCGCGGGGCTGGATGGATGGCTCCGTCTCTGGGGGCGATTCTTGGGGGCAACACACGGGACGATATTTTTGGGCAACTCATTCGGGGATGGACAGAACCCCCTTTAGTAAAACGTGGTTTAGTGAAAACGACCTGAGGCCCAAACCTGGCGGGCGCAAGCCTGGAAAATAACGGCCACGGCGCCCTCTCGAGAACCGAAAACGGACGATTCACTAATCGACGTGTCACTGTTGGGGGTTCTGTCCAGCCCCGACTCATGGGGGCGATAACTGGGGGCCATATTCTGGGGGCAGCACATGGGGCAGTACAGGAGGGCAAGCACATGGGGGCAATACTTGAGGGCAATGCCTGAGGGCAATATCTGCCGCCCCATCACCCTTATCTGCAAATTCGGGGTGCTACGTAACAGCAACAATATGCGCGTGCGTGTCTACTAACACGTGCGCAGGGACTGAAGCAATACGTGGGACGTAGCGGAACACACGTGAACGAGACCATGACTATCAAGCCAGCTGTCAAAGATCGAGAAATCAGCCCGAGGAAGCTCGAGGAGCACGAGGAGGACGGGGAAGGAGGAGGAGAAGCAGGAGAAGGAGGAGGAGGAGAAGGAGGGGGAGGAGGAGGAGGAGGAGGGAGGAGGAGGAGGAGGAGGAGGGAGGAGGAGGGAGGAAGAGGAGGAGGAGAGGGAGGAGAGGGAGGGGAGGAGGGAGGAGAGGAGGAGGGTAGGAGGGGGAGGAGGGGAGGAGAGAGGGAGGAGGAGGAGGAGGAGGAGGAGGGGAAGGAGGAGGAGAGGGAGGAGGAGAGCAGGAGGAGGAGGCGGGAGGAAGCAGGAGGAGAGGCAGAGAGAGGAGGAGGAGGAGGAGGAGGCTGCCGCTGTGGCCTCTCGCGGCGCTGAAAGGCGCCCGGCGGGCCCCGCGAAGGCCGCGCCTCTTGGGCGGCCCAGGCGCGGCGGCCTGTTTGCCTCGTGATCGGCACCGGGTGACCTTTTCCTCCGTCTCCTCCTCCTCCTCCTCCTCCTCCTCCTCCTCCTCTCCTCCTCCTCCTGGTCATCCTCTTCCTCCTCCTCCTCTTCCTCCTCCGCCTCCTCCGCCTCCTTCCCTTCCTCCTCCTCCTCCTCCTCCTCCTCCTCCTCCTCCTCCTCCTCCCCCTCCTCTCCGCCCAGCTAGGACCACTGCCGCCCGCGCGCGGGCACGGTGCGGCCATCTTGGGCCGTCCGGGTCGAACTGCAAAACCAAGGGCATACACATGCTAACCAGAGTGCCCCCCCCCCAACCGCTAGTTTAGTCATGTATGTCGTGCAATGAACGTCGGCCAAAACATTGGGGGACATCGATGTGGTGTACTATTTGTGGTGACGCCTGTTAGGACATCTATGTTGTACAATACAAGTTAGTGTGTTTACATATGCAAGACTACGCATGTACCCCCCATATATACATTTATAGATATATGTATGCATATCGATATATTTATATATACAAAAGTCATGCGACTGAGGTTGGCCAATTTGAATGGAAATGTGCAAGATATGTGGTGCAATCTGCGTGGTGCAATGTATGTTGTGCAATCTACGTTTGGAATTCGTCGCCGGATTCACCGGATTCGCTGGTTTTCCGGGATCTCGCTTGAAACGGAGCCTCGTTGGGGGGGCTCCGGGGGCCGGTTTTTCTGAGGATGTCCCACGCAAGGGCGCCAATTTGAAATTCTCGCCGGTTTCGCTGGATTCGCTCCATTCGGATCTCGCCTGGAACAGAACAGGAAGCCTCTGAGAGCTTCGTTGGGGAAGCGACGGGGATCGGTTTTTCTATGAAAGAAGTCCCACCCGAGGGCGGCGGTATGGAATTCGTCGCCGGATTCGCCCGACTCGCCGGATACGCCGGATATCGCCAGATTTTCCGGATCTCGCCGGAAACGGAACAAGGGGGGCGGTCGGCGGGGCCATCGCCTCGCGCGCCAGGGGTCAGGATAACGTGAATTCCGCAGAAACTCGTTCAACAAATGATTGTTCCCAACTATCCTGTGGTGTTGGGTCCTCGTTTTGAAAAGACGGTGCCCCGCGTCTCCGTCCCGCTGCCCCCTCCAGCCTCCCTCCTCCCCCTCCTTGCCTTTGCTCTCGGCACACCCCCCATACGTTTCGTGGCCCCATAGGGAGCTCCACCGAAGGCCCCACTGGGGCTGCTCTCGCATGCGGTTCCCCCACCCAGGGCAGCGCTTCGTGGCCCCATCTGGAGATCCACCGAAGGCCCCAGTGGCTGCTCTCGCATGCGGTTCCCCCGCCCAGGGCAGCGTTTCGTGGCCCCATACGGAACTCCACCGTAGGCCCCAGTGGCTACTCTCGCATGCGGTTCCCCCGCCCAGGGCAGCGCTTCGTGGCCCCATAGGAAGCTCCACCGAAGGCCCCAATGGCTGCTCTCGCACGCGGTTCCCCCATCCAGGGCAACGCTTCGTGGCCCCATAGGGAGCTCCACCAAAGGCCCCATTGGCTGCTCTGATGCGGTTCCCCCACCCAGGGCAACGCTTCGTGGCCCCATAGGGAGCCCCACCAAAGGCCCCAGTGGGTGCTCTCGCATGCGGTTCCCCCGCCCAGGGCAGCGCTTCGTGGCCCCATAGGGAGCTCCACCGAAGGCCCCAGTGGCTGCTCTCGCATGCGGTTCCCCCACCCCGGGCAGCGCTTCGTGGCCGTATAGGGAGCTCCACCGAAGGCCCTAATGGCTGCTTTCGCATGCGGTTCCCCCACCCAGGGCAGCGCGTCGTGGCCCCATAGGGAGCTCCACCGAAGGCCCTAGTGGGTGCTCTCGCATGCGGTTCCCCTACCCAGGGCAGCGTTTCGTGGCCCCATAGGGAGCTCCACCGTAGGCCCCAGTGGCTGCTCTCGCATGCGGTTTTCCCGCCCAGGGCAGCGTTTCGTGGCCCCATCTGGAGATCCACCGAAGGCCCCAGTGGCTGCTCTCGCATGCGGTTCCCCCACCCGGGCAGCGCTTCGTGGCCCCATCTGGAGATCCACCGAAGGCCCCAGTGGGGGCTCTCGCATGCGGTTCCCCCGCCCAGGGCAACGCTTCGTGGCCCCATAGGGAGCTCCACCGAAGGCCCCACTGGGGCTGCTCTCGCATGCGGTTCCCCGACCCACGGCAGCGTTTCGTGGCCACATAGGGAGCTCCACCGAAGGCCCCAGTGGCTGCTCTCGCATGCTCTCCCCCAGTGGCCCCATAACGACCTCCACTGAAAGCCCCAATGGGGGTGCCCGCATGCGGTTCCCCTACCCAAGGCAGCGTTTCGTGGCCCCATAAGGAGCTCCACCGTAGGCCCCAGTGGCTGCTCTCGCATGCGGTTCCCCCATCCAGGGCAACGTTTCGTGGCCCCATAGGGAGCTCCACCGAAGGCCCCACTGGGGGTGCCCCAATGCGGTTCCCCCACCCAGGGCAGCGCTTCGTGGCCCCATCTGGAGATCCACCGAAGGCCCCAGTGGGGGTGCCCGCGTGCGATTCCCCCACCCAGGGCAGCGCTTCGTGGCCCCATAGGGAGCTCCACCGAAGGCCCCAGTGGGGGTGCCCGCATGCTCTCCCCCCCCCAGGGCAGCGCTTCGTGGCCCCATAAGGAGCTCCACCGAAGGCCCCGATGGGGGTGTTCGCATGCGGTTCCCGCACCCAGGGCAGCGCTTCGTGGCTCCATGGGGAGTTCCACCGAAGGCCCAAGTGGCTGCATTCGCATGCGTCCCCCCACCCAGGACACCATTTCGTGGCCCCATAGGGAACCCGACCGAATGCGTTGCTCACAAAAACGGTACCCACAACTGCATATGGTTGGGTCCTTCGACAGGCTAAGTGGGATTGAAATTTCATTTCCAACAAAAAAATATTGTTCATCCCCCCCGTCAGGTGACCATCCTAATTTTCCAATTGAAGTGCCGAGCCGGGTGCCAAGTTCGGTGTCAACAAACTGGGCTGTTGGTCCCCACTGTACAGCAACAGCGGCTCCCGCTTGATACGTCCTCACATTCGATTCCGAAATTGCGCTTTCGCGCAGGGTGTCCTATAATGCGCGCAAGAATCGTGTTTTCTGCGTGGGACTTCCCCGCAATGTATTGCGGCGCCGCGCCCCCGGCACTCAGGAATCACGCTCTCGCTCTGGAATTCCTCACGATTTGCTTGTGGATCGCGATATCGTTCGCCGTGCGATGCATGTTGGATTGACGCTTCAGCGACCCGTCCGCTCGACCCGCCCGCGCTGCCTGTCAGGGCCCGTCCGCCCGACCCGCCCGTCTGGCTTTTCCGATTGTACTCCTGCTCCGGTGATTTTTTACTAGTCCCTCTTGTGTTCCATCCTGTCTCCCCCCCCCTTGTCTCTCCCATCTCCCCTTCGCCCCCCTGTTTCAGGGGCCGCGCCAACTGCGAGCAGCAGGTAGAGAAGATATACGCCCGAGGGCATTGCGATCGAAAACGAAGAGGCGGTCAGCGAGGGCGTGGGATATACGCGTTGAATGGCACGCGAGCAGGTACGAGCGAGCAGTCGAAATCAGTTGTTTGTTGTTGACGTCATTGGTGTCGTTGCGGTTGTGATTGTGATTGTTGTCGTTGCTGTTTTGTTGATGTCGTTGTTGCCGTCGTTGTGGTTATTGACGTTGTTGATCTTAAGTTTTAAAAACTGATTGCTGTTGGACACACTCACAATAATAAGAATTTGCGTTGTTAGTATGAAGGTGTTTTCGTGCTCTCGCCAAAGCGCCGGCTGCAAGTCCTGTTTAAAATTAATCTCGCGCTCAGGCGTTTCGGGGCTCCGCCGCCACAACTGGGCCCGCAGCGACAACGGCGCGCTTTGGCTCGATCTGTCCTCATTTCGCTCGGGGCCGGGGCTCTAGCTCGCCCCCCGAAGCCGCCTTTCCCAAAAAATCGGCGCCCCCGCTCGATGCTGACCGGCGCTCCCACCTCAAGACCCCCTACAAACAACGACGCTTCCGCTTGATACTTCCTCCGCTTTTACTCAAGACTCCCAAGAGGCTCCGAAGTTTATCTAGTTCCTGTTGAGTCTTAGTAAGCAATGGTTATTGTCGGGCACCGTGAGTGCGCTTTCGCGCTCTCGCGCTTGCTCCGCGCGACCTCGCTCTCGCTCGTGTCCTGGGGCGTGGCGTCGTCGCCGTCGCGCTCTGGGCGCTGTCGGGGGCCTCCTGGGACTTCTGGAGACATCCGAGGCCATGAATATTTGTGGTGGGTATTTTTTGGAGCAGGGGCACAAGAAGGAGAAGGAGGAGGAGGACGACGACGACGGCGGCGGAGACGATGACGACGACGAGCTCCGGCGCCATCAGGAAGCGGCCGGCGCAAAAGCGGACCCTGGGAAAAGGGTCGAAAACCTACGGGCCTAAGCTCTGAAGCTTCTCTCAAAAGCTCTGGGGGCTCTCCACGGGGCTCTCCCAGAGGCTGTGAGGCCTCCCCCAATGGTTTTAGGCCACTCGGGCGTCGTGACACCTAGGAGCAAGAGTAGCAAGGCCTGGGCAGGGGGATCGCGAAAACGATGTGTCATCTGGGCTAGAGATATTGAAGTGCTTCGGAAGACGTGTTGTCAAGACCTGCTCGGGCGGAACATCAGGACGAGGGGATATCGGACCCCCTGTGTGCAAAAACTCATGAGGGGGAGCTACCATGATGGATGCATGCTGCAAGTGGAAGCATAAAGCGTTCGGGTAAAATGAGGGGAGCTACGATAATGGATGCATGCTGCATATAGATGCATATCGACGAGGACGGTGACGACGTCGTCGTCGTCGCCATTTCTATGGCCGTCGTCATCGTCGTTGTCGTCGTCGCTGTCGTCGTCGCTGTCGCCGTCGTCGTTGTCGTTGTCATCGTCGTTGTCGTCGTCGTTGTCGTGATGGTCGTCGCCATCGCCCCCCCGCACGTGCGCAACGCCCAGGTGGCGCGCGCGCGCGCCCGCGCGCGGCCCGCGGGGCGCGGGCAGCGCTCTCAGGGGTCGCCGGGCGGCCGCTCGAGGTCATCCCGCCGCCTCGCCCGCGCGCGGGCGGGCGCGGGAGGGGCCTCTCGTCGGCGGCGCTTCCTTCGGCGAAGTGAGAAGGGGGGGCACTGCAAAGGACCATGTCTTCTCAGAAAGCTGCGGGGTTTCTCAGAAACCAACTGGTTCCCTGACAAATGTTCAGCGCTTCGGGAAAATATAAAAAAACAACAGGAGAAAAAACTCCCGAGACTTCTGAAAAAAAGGCCCGCCCCCTCTCACGTCCCCTCCGGGCACGCCACCAAAAAACTGGTTTTACGCACGATGACATAACGAACTTACGACGCGGCTTGCGCGGGTCGCCAGCGCGGCACGCCACATTGGAAACAGAGGGCGCTGACGCGCTACCTTACGCCAGCAAAACCACCTACGTGCGAATGTCCGCGTGGCCAACCCCGCTTTTCCCCATCGCTCATGTGGGGGGGGCGTTCGGGGGGGGGCTCATGGGGGGCGCATTGAGCTAGATCGGCTGCACATCGCCGACGTATCGTCGATCGGCACCCGATAGCGAATCCGATAGGCACCCGACATATCGCCGATAGGCACCCCGATCGCGGGGTGGGTTATCGGGCTCCTGTCGGCGATGAACGTGCGATGCGTCCCCCCCTGAACCTACCCCCCATTGCAATTCCCTCCTGGTGCAGGCCACCTTACTTCGCGCACTGCGCCCCGCGGCGCGCGATCATCGTCGCGCCCTCGCGCCTCACCTTGTTGGGCGGGTGGTCGCGCGGGTAAAACAGGGCTCTAAACGTTCCCTCTCGGATACTTTGGAAGTCCTGTTCTGGGGCGCTTCTAAAGCAATAGTAGTGCCTTAGAAGTGCCCTATAAGTGCTCTAACATGACACTTGTAAGGCATTCTTGACGCACATCTGGAAGTACAGAAAACGGCCCCCAAAGTGCCCTGTAAGGCCACTGCTGGCTCCCAGAGAGGCACACGTCCCCCATGACCGCCCGCCTGACCCTGGAGAAGGGCACCCCTTCTGGCCTGGATCGCGACGCACGATTATCCTCGCGCACCCGCCGGCGACCTAGGGCCGTCCTCTCCCGAGGGCCCGAGGAGAGCAAAGAGGGGAGGGCGGGGTGCGGCAGGATCACTCAGCACCGCATCGGGGAAACGGATCGAATCGGATTGTGTGTGTGGGTTCTCACCAATTGCTGGCGCTTCTCCCCCACGTGGTCCCCGTGCGGAGGACGCGTCCCCCGTCGACCGCTGCCATGCCGTGAGGAAGCGGCCTGCCTCCCGCCCTTTCAACCAACACACCTCGCAGAGGCAGCAATGAGGGCTGCCGTGCCCCCCTCAAACAGCGGAGGGCTGCAACGTGCCCTGCCTCTGTCCCTGTCTC
>CAUYUJ010020281.1:910819-920819 GCA_963575745.1 Prorocentrum cordatum
CCATTTCATCAAATACCATACTTATGCGATCTGGCATCGAATGTAAGAGGACGACATAGGAACAGGCAACGCGTAGAAGCCAGCGAGGGCACGTATTCATTCACATGCAAAACAATAACTCCTGCCTGCTTCAACATCGGAATGCGCAAACTTTGCAGTGCATACGAATACGTGTTCTGGTGGGTTTCTGTGCAGTACCTGTCCAATTTCGCCTGGCTCCGAAGCCTCATCGCCCAAGTCGGGCACAATGCTGTGTTGCAGCAGGGATGCAAAATCTCATACCTTCTCCCACTCCTCTCCCCGCTCCCCGTCCTCCGAAACAAACGGCCCCATCTCAGCTCTTGGTTTCTCGGGCCGCATCGGCCCGTGAATTTGAAGGCTCCAGGGGGCACGAGAACGGGTCCTAATTGTTCTCGTCCCTCTCCAACTCCCCTGTCCCCTCCATGACGACGACCGGCGGAGGCCTTCAAAGACGTCTCTGGAGTCCTCCCGAAGTTCGAAGGCCACAAGCACATGAAACGCGCTCAAAGTCTCGATCTTCGACTCTCGGCGACGACCGACAATGATGAATCCGTTGGAAATCGACCCCCTGACCCCTCCTGGGGTCCATCACTTTCGCTGGAGGGGGGGACATCGCTTCCAGGGGCGGCGGTGAAAAAAATTCGCCCGAAGTGATGGGCCTGTTTTCTACCGCCACCACCAGAAGTTGGAGGGGGGATGGGGTCCTCCTCCCCCTCGTCTGCTTCCTCCTCCTCATCCTCCACCTCCCCCCCCCTCCAACTTATGGTGGTGGTGGTGGAAAACAGGAGGCTCATCACCCGGGGGGGGGGGGATACTTGCGTCCCAAGGTTACGCTGGACGTTCTCCCGACCCCTGTTCGCGAGGGAGACGCACCCGTCGACGAGCGAACTGCCTGGGGCCACCCGTGGCCGACCGACCACCGCAGGAGCAACAGCGAGAAGGGAGCAACGGCCAGACATGCAAGAGATGCCTGCAGTGAGCTTGAGCTCCCCCCACCTCGGGGGCGCGCAAACAGGGATTAGCGGCTAGCGATCCATGGATGTGGCGCGCCGTCGCCAAATTCATGGATCGGAGGAGGTGCTCCCCCCAACATGTGGCCGGTGCCGCCTCGCCCGGCGGGGGAAGTGCGCGATTTCCCCATGGAAACGGGGCCCGTCGCTAATTCACGCTCCCTTAATCCATGTTTGCGATCGCCTGACTTGAAGGGGCCCTGGGACACACAAATGAATAGGCAACAATAAAATGATTCCGCGTATTTTCCCGTATCTTCTGAGTTTTTGTCTTCCCCCCACTTCCCATATTTTCCAATATTTTCTGGGGAGTCGACGATTGATTGTGTCTGTGTGTTTTTCCCTCGTTGAACATCGCCCCTGAGCATGACAGGCATGCAAGAGATGACTGTAGCGAAGTAGAGCTCCCCCCACCGTCACCACCCCACCACCCCGAGCAATCCCGTGACCGAACGGTTTCTCACCTGCCGAATGGCAGGGGCGCCGGTCCTGACAAGCCTCCAGCCCCTTGAAGTCGGGCGTGTCACCCTACAGGCGGATTTTGGACGAAAAATAAAAATACGCAAACAATATTCAAAAATTAATAAAAAATAATAGAACATCGTCGCCATACTATCTGTTGACTATTCTTGAATATTCATCCTGTAGAGGGGCAGGCCGGACTTGACACCACCTGAGGTGAGCATCCAATCCTCGAGCAAAGCAAGCAAATCCACGTGGGACCTGTCGTAACCATACAGTGCGAGCTGCGAAGGAGGGCAACTTGGAGTTTGGTGGTTTTGATTCGGCCCATCTTGGGCCTCTCAGCGGACCAGGGCGCCACAGTAACGGAGTCCACAAGGGCCTGAGCGGCCCGCCGGCGGACCAAACCAGAAGTGGCGTCCCACTGATCGGTGTCGGGCGCACGCCGTCCAAAAGGGGGGGGCCGCCAAGATTCTTTGGCGGCCTCGGGCGCGAGAGCGTCAGCAACTCTATTGCCCGACACGAGGAGCCCCCATTGCTCCGAAGGGAGGGGTCCATCGGGTCACCGCTCCGATCCAGAGGGAAGTCATCGCAGACCGATCCAATCCTCCAACCTCCGAGGCGTCCTTCGGGTCACAACTCGGGCCTCCGGCGGCCGCTCGGGACGACCCAGGCGCCCCAGTGACCGCTCTCGGCGAGGCGCAGTGGCTGGAGAGCACCCCTGAGATCCGACGCTGCGAACAGAATGCCAACCTCCCGCAGAATCACGACCAGAGCCCTGGACGCCATCTTTCTGCAGCATCTCAGCGAGAAACTGAGAGCCCAGGGCCCGAAACTGCGCGAGAAGGACCGGAGTGAAACACCTGCAGCGCCCGGACCTCAGGCCCCCGGGGGCGAGAAGCAAAACAGACTTCAGCCGCGCCGCGCGGTGCGCACCAGAGACTGGGGAGCCTCCGTCGACGGCGCCGGGTGGCGGACGGAGGCCTGCCGGGCCCTGAATCGCGATGCGTGGTGATGTGGCAAGTAGAGCGGAAAGCTTCGCCCAAGCTTCCAAGAACATGGGCTTTCGGTGTCCTCCGTGCTTTGCCGTCGCTGTTCCCGTCCTGCTCTTGCGACCATTCCGCCCTACTTCACCGAGGCGGAAGCTTCCACCCCACTCGTTCGTATCGTTTGGGGTAACCGGGTACACTTGCGACACATTGTCAGTGCAAGGATCCACCACAATACGTCCGAAACGAAGTCAGGGAACCACTTTATCCTATCCCGGGGGCGCGCAAACATGGATTAGCGATCCATGGATTTGGCGCGCGGTCGCCAAATCCATGGATAGGGGGCGGTGCTCTCCCCAAAACGTGGCCAGTGCCTCCTCGCTCGGCGGGATAAATCGGCGACTTCCCATAGAAACGGGACCCGTTGCTAATCCACGCCCCTTGATCCATGTTTGCGATCGCATGACTGGAAGGGGCCCTGGGACACACAAATTCGCCGGCCCAACGGGCCAGAGGCGTGCTAAGATCTCCGGTGACTGCTTTACAATATTCTTCTTCGCGCGCGCGGGGCGGCCCCTGGGGGTCTCCCCACGAAAAGTACCCCGGCAGGGTCCCGGGAGACTCCCGGGAGGGTCCCGGGAGGTTCCCGTCAGAGATGTTCTCCCTCCTGGGTGCCGCCCTCGAGGTCCTCCAGAGAGCCTCCAGACGCCCCAAAACGCCCCCAAGATGCTACAAGAGGGCTCCGAGATGCCACAAGATCGCTCCAAGACGCTCCATATGGCCCCCAAACGCCCCAGGAGGCCTCCAAGAGCACTCCCAAGAGGGCCCCAATAGGCAAAATTCATTGCTTTTCCTTAGGTTTTGGTGAGATTTTGGTATTCCCACCCTTTCCGCTTTCTAACGCCCGACGACGGCCCAAGAGGCCCCCAAGATCGCTTCAAGAGTGCCCAAGAGCCCCCCACAAGGGCCTTACGACGAGCCAAGATGGCCCCAAAACGGCCCCAGAGGGCCCCAAGACGGCCCAAGAGGGCCCCAAGAACGCCCCAAGAGCGGCCCCAGGGGGGGAACACGACACAACATGTCCAGCCCTCGGCCCTAAGAAGCCCCCAGGAGGACCCCAGAGGCCCCTGAGAGGTCCCAAGAGGCCCCAAGAGGCCCCCACGAGGCCCTCAGGAGGCCCCCAAGAGTCCCCCAAGCGGCCCCAGGAGGCCCCCCAAATGCCCCCCCGAGCGCCCCAGGAGTCCCCCAAGCGGCCCCAGGAACCCCCAAAGCGCCGCATTGACACCAAGCCCTCGGGCAAACGGCAGACATGAGACTGTATGGGCCGGCGGAATGAGCGAAGCGATTAAATAAATGGACACAAATAAAATGATTCCGCGTATTTTCCCCTATTTTCTGGGTTTTTGTCTTCCCCCCCACTTCCCACATTTTCCCACATTTTCTGGGGAATCGACGATTAATTGTGTCTGTGTGGTTTTCCGTCCTGATGACTATCCCCCGCCCACTCACCGAACACCGCCCCTGAGCTTCCGCCGCGCGGCGCGGCGTGTGCTGGAGGCTGGACGTCCTCGGCGACGGCGCGCAGGGTGGCAGGCGGAGGCCTGGCGATGAGGGCGCCCACGCCGCTGGGCGGCGCCGCGCCCTCCCGGACGCCGCCGCGGGCCATCGCCTCCACCGGGGCGGGGGGAGGGGCTGATCGCTGAGGGCTTCACGACTGCTGCGGACCCTAGACCCGCAAAAGCTCGACCTCCGCAGGTCTGTATCGGGGAAAGGTGGTCAAGCCCTTGGGGAGCGAAGGCGGGATCGGGCGGGGGCGGCAGGGCGGGCGGCAGGCGAAAGCGGCGAGAATGTGGCGATGGAGGGCGAGGACGGCGGGAGGGGAGGATGAGGAACTCGAGGGGGAGGAATGTCTGGCCGAAACATGGCCGCACTACCTGCCAAAGTCAGGACACCGTTAAGGCGACCCCCCCCCGAGTAGAACCCCCCAGCTGTTCCCCCAGACGAGGCTCCAGGTCGAGACTGCGGGGACTCGGAGGCTTCAGGATTCATCAGATAAGAGCGTGCTTGTTGCGTGCGCCAGCTGGGATCAAGGAGGGGCGGAGGAACAGAGACAAATACATAGCCAACTAATTGGACTGGCCATTGACATTGAACCCTGGTTTCGGTTCCTCTGGCCCTCCCCTGAATCCTGCCGTGAACCCCCCCATCGACGCTCTGCGTTCTCCTCGTCGTCTGCCTTCTCCTCAACCTCCTCCTCCTCCATTATTTCCGCCTCCTCCCCCGCCTCAACCTCCCTCCCCCCTCACCCTTCCCGTCTCCCGCGAGAATATCCTCCCCCTCGTCCTTCTCTGTCTCCTTCTGTCTCCTTCTCTTTCTCCTCCTCCTCCTCCTCCTCTACCTCCTCCTCCTCCTCCTCCTCCTCCTCCTCCTCCTCATCATCATCATCATCATCATCATCATCCTCTTCCTCCTCCTCATTTTCCTCCTCCTCCTCCTCCTCCTCTACCTCCTCATCCTCATCCTCGTCGTCATAATCGTCGTCGTTGCCACCGTCATCGTTATTATCACCACCATCCGATTGACCACCACCACCATCACCATCATTATCACCATCATAATCATCAGCATCAACATCATCATTATCACCATCACCATCATCATACTGACCATCATAGTCATCATCGTCAGTAGCATCATCATCATAATCAGCATCATCCCCATCACCATCATGCTGATAATCATGATGGTAACGATTACCAGCATAATCATCACCAACACCATCATCAACATCAGCATTCTGATCACAATCAACAACATCAGCACCAACACCTCCATCGCCATCATCATCACTATCGTCAGCATCACCAACATTACCAACACCACCATCATCATCATCAGCATCAACAGCATCATCAGTAGAATCATCATCATCATAGTTGTCATCTTCATCAACATCATCATCGTCAGCATCATCGTCATCATCATCATCGTCATCATCATCACCATCATCGTCGATCGTCATCTTCCCCAGGCCCCAATGCGGTCGTCCGAGCCGCTTCTGAGGCCCAGTCGGCAAACAGTTCAGCAGCAGCGAGCAGAAGGACGGCGGGGAGACGATGCGAGGAATCTGTTTGACATCCACAGCCAAAGACCCACACAGAATGGGCAAAGCATAGGAGGAGAGCTGCACGACCACAGGGCCACCACCCCCTACGAGGAGGCAGCTCTTGGGCCGAGCGGCACGCCCCTCAACATTAGTCCGACCCCGAGCTCTCGTCTTCGCGAGGGCTCGGGATGGAGCCCGCATCGTTCACACCCTCGATGAGGAGGAGGAGGAGTAGGAGGAGGAGGAGGAGGAGGAGGAGGAGGAAGAAGGGCAATGGTAGGAGGCAGAGGAGGACGCGGGGCCCGAGCGACTCGCTCGTGCAAAGTTGTGCTCGCGCTCCAGATCCTGAGCCCCCGGATCCCCCACTGTCGCTGATAACGCCGCCCAAAATCGGGCCAGAAAATTTTCGGCGAGCTCGTTCGAAGCATGAGGCGGCCGCCTGGGCCGAACGGGGCGGAAGGCGGCGGGAAGGAGGTTCGGCAGAGCGTCGGTGGAACATGGCAGACATTTGACGGGTCGCTCAGACCCGATGGTTTCAAACTGTTCGATGCTGCGGGGCGCTTGGAGCCGTCGGTTCGAAACTTTATCATCGATGGTTTGGACCGTTCGAGGCGGCGGGTCGCTTAGAACCATGTGTTCTGCAGTTTCCTGGGCAGCGAAACCTGTAGACAGGTCGATTCTATAGACTGGAACCTACGGTTCTGAACTAGTCGATGCTGTGGGCGCTCAGCACAGTCGGCTCTAAATTTTGGAACCGATGGTTCTAAGATGTTCTGGGCAGCGCAACGCATAGAAATGTCAGTCCTGCAATACTCGAGACAACGGGGGCCTTAGACCCGTCGGTTCAAAAAGTAAAGCCAGCGGGTCTGACATTATTCGATGATGCGGGGCGCTTGGGTCCGTCGGTTTTCTGGCATTCAAAAACCGATAATTCGAAACTATTCGGGGCTGCGGGTCACTTAGAACCGTCTTCTCTGCAAGATTCGAATCACTGGGGGCCTTGGACCCGTCGGTTCTCAAATTCGGAATCAGCGGTTCTACCATGTGAGATGCTGCGGGGCGCTTTGAGACATCGGTTCTAAAACTGAGACCGATGGCTTAAACTATTCGGGGCCGCGGGTCGCTTGAACCATCGGTTCTGCAAGATTCGAGGCAACGGGAGCCTTGGACCCGTCGGTTCTCAAATTTGGAACTGACGGTTCTAAATATTCGATGCTGCGGAGCGCTTAGAACCGTCTGTGCCAAAATTTCGAACCGACAGTTCGAACATATTCGGGTCCGCGGGTCGCTTAGAACCGTCGGTTCTGCAATAATTATTCGAGGCTGCGGGGGGCCTCAAACCCGTCGGTTCTGAAATTCAGAATCGACGCTTGTAAATGATCGGGACCCGTAGAAACGTAGCTTCGATACTTTAGAGCCGACTGTGCTAACATATTCGGGGCCGCGGGTCGCTTAGAACTGCCGGCGCTGCAATATTCGAGGCAGCTCCCGATGGGCTCTTTAGGCTCATGATGGCTCCAAGATGGCCCAAGACGGCCCCAAGAGGGGCCCAAATGAGGTCCCAATACGGCCCTGAGAGCGTCCAACAGCGCGCCAAGAGAGCTCCAAGAGGCGATGTTGGTGCATCCGAGGGTGGGGGAGGGGGGACACGCATTGCCTTCTTTGATCGATGGCTCCTCAGATGGCACCGAGAGGCTCCCCAAGGCCACCCAAGAAGGCTCCAAGATGTCCCCCGAGGCCCCCGGAGAGCGCGGTTATCGACCGCGCTGCGCAGCAGTGGAGCGGCGTGGCCGAATCAGCAACGCCCGCGACCGCGGCCACGGTAATGCCAGTGCTTGGCGGGGACTACCAGAGGCCTCGTCAGCATTGGGATCGTCGGCAATGTCGTCGGCCATAGATGTTTCACCGTCGTCGCCGTCCTGATAGAGATCAAGCGCCTGGGGTCGACATTTTGATTTAGTCGAGTTGCCGGGGCACCAAGCTGCGGCCGAGAGGGCGACCGCGACAGACAATCGGAACCCGAATATTTGAGAGAGCGTGATCCACCGCCGCTTTACTGTGGAAAATTGCCAACCTTTTCCTCCGGAACCCGGGGGTCTCCCCCCCCCCCCCCCCTCCGAAATCCCCCCCCCCTCCCCTGCTGGAACCCCTCCCCCCCCCCCCCCCCCTCTCCCCCCTCCCTCCAAAACCCCCCCTCCCCTAACCCCTCCCCCCACCCCCTCCCCCTTCGAAAACCGGGGGGGTCACTACCGGTTGAACCCCTCCCCCCCCCCCTCCGGATCTGGAAAACCGGGGGGGGTGACTACCGGTTCGAACCCCCCCCCCCCCCCCCCCCCTACTCACCGCCAGCAAACGACTCCCGGTCCCCACCACCGTCCGCATCACATCCCCCACTGGTGTTCCCAGCACCACTGTCCTCACCACCACTCTCCCCACTGGTTCCACCACCGTCCCTATTGTCCCCACCAGTGCCCCCACCACTGTCGCACTGTCCCCACTGTTCCCGCAACTGTTCCCACCACGGTTCCATTCTCCCCACTGTCTCCACGGACGCAACCACTGCCTATCCCCACTGTCCCCACTGTCCCACTGACTCCTCCGCTGTCCCACTGAGCTGTCCCACTGTTCCCACCACTGTCCCCACTGTCCCCACCACTGTCCCCACTGTACCTCTGTCCCATTGTCCCACCGCCGTCCTCGCCACCGCCTTTACCAGTGTCCCCACCACCATTGTACCCTCCACTGTCCCAGTGTTTCCACCTCATTCCCACTGTCCCCACACCACTGTCCCCACCACCACCGTTCCCACCACTGTCCACTGTCCCCCCCTGTTCCCACCATTGTCCCCACCACTGTCCCCACCACTACCGTCCCCACCACTGTCCCGCTGTCCCCCACCACTGTCCCCACCAACACCGTCCCCACCACTGTCCGCACCCCCACTCGGTTTTCGAGGGGGGGGGGGGGGGTTCGAACCGGTAGTGACCCCCCCCCCTTTTCATGATGAGCTGGGGGGGGGGGGAGGGGTTCGAACCGGTAGTGACCCCCCCCGGTTTTCCGGAGGGGGGGGGGGGGGGAGGGGTTCGAACCGGTAGTGACCCCCCCCGGTTTTCCGCCAGCAGCGGTAGAACACGCTCTTTCGAATATTTGCGAGCAAGCGCACTTCTAAGCGGCGTGCATTGATTGCCCCTGCCTCTGACCTCTGTCATCGCCCAATCTCCATCATCTCTCCTGCGCCCTCCTCCGCAATCCGCTCGATCTGCCATATCGCCCGATGTGTTCACCCCGCCCTCCTTGTCATTCTCGCACGTCTCCTCATCCTTCCTACCCGACCTGTCCCCTTTTCCTCGTCGGGGGGCCGCGTTGGGTCCTTCGTTGGGTCTCCCTGGGCCTCTCTTGCGGGCTTCGTGGGTCCCTCTTGAAGGATCCTTTGGCCCCCTCTTGGGGTCTCCAAAAGCTTGGCCACAGCACTCCTGGGGCACGGCCTCACGCGCGCCCGCGGCCCCACGGCATTAGATACTCTAGAGCCGTCCGCTCTAAAGCTTAGAACCGACGGCTCTAAGCGCCCCGCGGCCCCGCATGCTTTAGAATCGACGGCTCAGCTCTAGCCCCGTCGCGATCCTAACTGCAAGGAAATCCATTCGAGCTGGGGTCGCGGGGATCGGGGGGCCGGGGACCCCCCGGTCATCGCCACTCAGCCTGAACAGTGGTAATCAGCGGGTTGCCGACCCCGGACACCCTGATCACCGCGAAAAAGAATCAGGCAGGCTCTGGGGGATGACTCCTTGACGATCGCTGTTCTGGGTGAACTGCGAGGTCCCCTGCCCCTCAGAGGGTTGGGACCCCCCGACAACGGCAACTGTCTGTTTTGTGACTCGTCTTCGAGCTAAATCAAAAGTCGTTGGTCGTCGTCGGGGGATTCCTGACCCCCTGATCGTCGCGTCATCGTCGTCATTGTCGTCGTCGTCGACGTCGGCGTCGGCGTCGGCGTTGGCGTCGGCGTTGTCGTCGTCGTCGTCCCTACAGCCTCTGCGAAAATCTGTTTCGCGATGATCGTGGTGATCAGGTGGCTTGCTGACTGGCTGGTTGGGCAGCTGGCTGCTGACTGGTTGCTGGAATCATTCGAGACCCCTGCTGTGTGTTGGGTTCTGTGTGTGCGCGCGTGCGCGCGTGTGTGTGCATGCTAACTCCCGCTCCCTTCCCTCCTCCTTTTCACTGGCAAGGCATCACAACTTCGAGGCCGCTCCCGTCCCCCAGCGGCGGGCGCAGCGGCGTCGCCGAAAATTAACCTGACGAAGGACCCAACCATGTGCAGTTGCGAGTACCGCATTGTGGGTACCGGTTTCGGTGGAGCTCCTATGGGGCCACGAAACTTGTGAGGGGTGCGGTGTCGCTCCCGCTGGGGCCACGAA
>CAUYUJ010020281.1:926368-946368 GCA_963575745.1 Prorocentrum cordatum
GTCCTTTCTGTCAATTGCTCGCAGGGTGCGAATGCGTCGCCCGCCTCCACGTACTAGAACAAACTTTGGAGGTGAAGCTCCCTGTGGGGCCGCGAAGCGTGTGAGGGGTGCGCTGAAGTGGACGGCGGAGCCTTGGTCGTGTCCGCGCCAGCTGCGACCACAGGTGGAACACCCAGTTGGCGACGAAACGTGTGAGGAGTGCGCCGCAGTGGGCACGCGGAAAAGCAGAGGCAGGATGTGGGTGGAGGGGGAGGAGGCGCCGTCTCTTCAAAGCGAGGACCCAACACCACAGGATGGTTGAGGAACAGGGGTGACATATTGCACTGTGGAGGTGGAAGCTGTGCGGCTTGAGCTATGTGGCGTGAGCCCACACTTCTGAGGTGCGTAGTGTCATATATAGATATATATATATTATTGTGTACGCAATGCGCTGTAATCTAGGTTGCGTGAACTGGCTATGTTGTGTAAGCCATGAGGGCACTCACGAGGCGCCCACGAGCGGGAACGCGGCGAAGCCTCGGGAAACCAACCGCCCACGAGGCGCCCACGAGCGGGAACGCGGCGAAACCTCGGGAAACCCACCCAGTACCCACGAGGCGTTCACGAGCGGGAGCGTGGCGAAACCTAGGGAAACCCACCCAGCGCCCACGACGCGCCCACGAGCGGGAACCCCAGGCGCCCATGAGCGGAAACGCGGCGAAACCTCAGGATCCGATCCGACTACTTCAGCAACCGAGGCAAAAACCTCTAAGTGCAAGTACTGCGTTTGAGCTATCCTGGCAAAGGACCCAACCATGTGCAGTTGTGGGTGCCGCAATTGAACATGCATTCTTCGGTGAAGCTCCCTATGGGGCCACGAAGCGCTGCACTGGGTGGGGGGAACGCGTGCGGGCGGTAGCACTGGGGCCGTCGGTGGAGCTCCTTATGGGGCCACGAAGCGCTATACTGGGTGGGTGAAAATACCAAATTGAATTTCCGGGGCGCATGCGGACGGTCCCACTGGGGGCTTCGGTGGAGCTCCCTATGGGGCCACGAAGCTTCCGGGACGCATGCGGACGGTCCCACTGAGGCGCTTTAGGTGCAGCTCCCTATGGGGCCACGAGACGCTGTACTGGGTGGGTGAAAATACCAAATTGGGCTTCCGGGGCGCATGCGGACGGTCCCAGTGGGGGCTTCGGTGGAGCTCCTTATGGGGCCACGAAGCGCTATACTGGGTGGGTGACACTGCCACATTGGGTGTGTTGGACTCATGCGGACGGTCCCACTGGGGGCTTCGGTGGAGCTCCTTATGGGGGCACGAAACTCCCGGGACGCATGCGGACGGTCCCACTGGGGCGCTTTAGGTGGAGCTCCCTGTGGGGCTACAAAACGCTGTACTTAGTGGGTGAAAGTGCCATATTGGGCTTCCGGGGCGCATGCGGACGGTCCCACTGGCGGCTTCGGTGGGGCTCCTTAGGGGGCCACGAAACGCTATACTGGGTGGGTGAAAATGCCAAATTGGGCTTCCAGGGCGCATGCGGACGGTCCCACTGGGGGCTTCGGTGAAGGTCCTTCTGGGGCCACGAAACATTATACTGGGTGGGGGAAAGTGCTTAATTGGGTGTGGGACGCATGTGGGCGGTCCCGCTGGGGGCTTCGGTGGAGCTCCCATACGGTGGGGGCAATGGATAAGAAACCCTCAGATAAGGAATCCAGGGTCTGGAGGCCGGTGGAACTCCAATCAAGGCTTGGCCATGGATATCACCGCCGTCCTCGTCAGATAAGGAATCCTCAAGGGCCACCGTATTGAGGCCACGAATCGCTGTACTGGGTGGGTGAAAATTTCAAATCGCGTGAGCGGGACGCGCGCTGGCGGTCCCACTGGGGGCTTCGGTGGAGCTCACTATGGGGCCACGAAGCGCTGTACTGGGTGAGTGTAAATGCCAAATTGGGTCTGCGGGACGCACGCCGACGGTCCCACTGGCCGCGACACGCTGTACTGGGTGTGGCGGACGCATGTGGCCACCCCCACTCGGGCCTCCGATGGGCTCCCTATGGGGCTAAGAAGCGCTGTACTCGGAATGGGGCACGAACGTGGCCACCCGCACTAGGGCCGTCGGTGGAGCTTCCTACGGGGCCACGAAGCGCTATACTGGGTGGGTGAAAATGCCAAATTGTGTGTGCGGGACGCACGTGGGCGGTTCCACTGGGGGTATACTGGGTGGGTAAAAATGTCAAATTGCGTGTGCGGGACGCATGCAGGCGGTCCCACTTGGGGTTTTCGGTGGAGTTTCATATGAGGCCACAACGCTGTACTGGGTGGGTGAAAATGCCAAATTGGGCTTCCGGGACGCATGCGAAGGTCCCACTGGCCACGAAACGCTGTATTGGGTGTGGCGGACGCGTGTGGCCACCCCTACTGGGCCTCCGATGGAGTTCCCTATGGGGCCACGAAGCGCTGTACTGGGTGTGGCGGGCGCACGTGGCCACCCCCACTGGGGCCTCCGGTGGGGCTCCCTATGGGGCCACGAAGCGCTGTACTGGGTGTGGCGGACGCATGTGGCCACCTCCACTGAGCGTTTCGGTGGAGCTGGGGCCACGAAGCGCTGTATTGGGTGTGGCGGACGCATGTGGCCACCCCCACTGGGGCCTTCGGTGGAGCTCCGTATGGGCCACGAAGCGCTGTACTGGGTGTGGCGGACGCACGTGGCCACCCCCACTGGGGCCTTCGGTGGAGCTCCGTATGGGGCCACGAAACGCTGTACTGGGTGTGGCGGACGCATGTGGCCACCTCCACTGAGCGTTTCGGTGGAGCTCCCTATGGGGCCACGAAGCGTTGTACTGGGTGTGGCGGACGCGGGTGGCCACCCCCACAGGGGCCTTCGGTGGAGTTCCTACGGGGCCACGGCCGTACTGAGTGTGGCGGGCGCATGTGGTACACCCCACTGGGCCTTTCGGTGGAATTCCCGATGGGGCCACGAAACGCCGTACTGGGTGTGGCGGACGCATGTGGTACACCCCGCTGGGGCCTTAGGTGGAGCTCCTTATGGGGCCACGAAACGCTGTACTGGGTATGGCGGACGCATGTGGCCACCCCCACTTGGGCCTTCGGTGGAGCTCCCTGTGGGGGCACGAAGCGCCGTACTGGGTGTGGCGGACGCATGTGGTACACCGCGCTGGGGCCTTCGGTGGAGCTCCGTATGGGCCACGAAGCGCCGTACTGGGTGTGGCGGACGCATGTAGTTCCACCCCACTGGGGGGGTCACGGGAGGAGGAAGAGACGCGGGGACCGTCTCTTCAAATCGGAGAACCAACACCACAGGATGGTTGGGGAAAAAACAGAATAGCATGACTAATCATGTTGATCCGATTCGCTCTCCGTTGCTCGTGAATCATTCAACATGTGTGCCCCAAACCCTGGGTACCCGCCCTCTTCCTTCGTCTTTGATCGTGCCCGCTTGGGGGTATATCTTCCTTGGCTGCCAAGTGACGCGGCCCCTAACATAGAAAGTGCAACATGAGACAGCTGGAGAAGGGAAAACGCGAGGAAAGGAAAATGAAACGAGAAGGGGGGGGAGCACGACGCAGCGGGGGGGGGGGAGGGCGAAGACGATTTAGCAGGAGGGGGTGCAGGACGGAACAACACTCCGGCAAGCGGGCGGGCGGGCTGGTCCTCACGGGCGGATCGGGCGGGCGGACCCGAAGGGGGGTGTCGGGCAGGCGAGGCATTCAGGCATGCGCGCGGGCTTCCGAGCACGCGGCAGGCCGGAGCACTGACGGGCAGCTCGGGCGGGCGGGCCTCAACGGGCGGGGCGGGCGGAGCAACGCAGCGGACGCGCGGGCTCCCAGGCAAGCGAACGGGCGGACCGCAGCGGTCGAGCGGGCGGGCCCCGCACACGAGTGGCGCGAATGGTGCAGGAGCCCCGGGCTAGGGCACGAGTCCCGAGCACAATGCGAGGAGGGCTGTGTGCGAGAGCGCGATCCCTGGACGTCGAGAGCGCAGCACCTTCGAAAATTACAGGGAAGATCTGGGCGAGAGCGCGAACCCCGAGCACCCCGTGAGGAGGTCTCGGGCGAGAGCGCGATGCCGAATAGATGGCGAGAGGTGCACGGCTGGAGCCGTTGTTGCTGTAGCCCGGGGGCCAACGACGCCATCTGAGGCCCAAGACATCCCCTGATTAAAAGCCGTGTGGGAGCCCTGCAGAATGAGAAGTCAACAAAACGACAAGCACACAATCGGGGGCCAACGACGCCACCTGCGGCTCAAGACATCCCCTGATAAAAACCGTGTGGGAGCCCTGAAGAATGAGTAGGGGAACGACAAGTGGCATAAATATAAAAACTCGGAGGTCCGCGCGGATTTCTCGGATCGGCGCTGGGGCCCCCTGGCGGCGCCTCCGGCGCCGCCCCTGGCGCGCTCCACGCGCCAAGGAGGGGGGTCCAGCGCCGATCCGAGAAATCCGCTCGGACCTCCGAGTTTTTATGTTTATGTCACTTCTTGTTCCCCTAATGAGAACTCAACAACCGACAGGCACACGCCAACAAACACGCGGCGGGCGGGGCGGGGTGCCTCGCGGTGCTCGGGCCCGAATCTGAGCGTCACTATGCGCAGGGACCGCTCCAGGAGCGACCGCTTGTCCTCGAAGGCCCCCATGTCGCCGCACGTCCTGCGGCGAGGCTCCAGGCTGCCAACGGCCACCCTCGGGTCCGATGCTCGTTCTGGGGGCCTTGCTGGCTTCATGGAGCCAGTCGCTCCACTCATCCGTCGATGCTGCGTCGAATGTCCATCGGCTTGTGTCGAACTTGAGTCGAACTAGAGCCGAACTTGGGCCAAACTAGAATCGACCAGATCTGTTAGGTAAGCCTCCGGAGTCCCCCAAACGAGCATCCAGCTCAGGTGGCCCTGGTTTGCCTCAACACGCCCCCCGCCACCCCAGCCCCTGGGGCGTGGAGCCCCCGAGTGGCGCCGCCAGACGCATCGCCATGGTGTTGAGACCACCCTGGACTACTCGGGGGGGCCTGTTGAGGTCAGCCGGGCTACCTGGGGAGGCTGTCTGTGCACAGCCCGAAACCTTACGAACCAACGTCCTATTCGGAAGTCTCTGGAGGCTCCCAGAAGCCTCCAAATATCTCGAAGTCTCAAAATGTATACAGAGTTTCCTGGTTAGCCTCCAGGAGTTGCAGCCGAAGCCAGATCCAGATATCCGACGATGTGTGATTTTCGATGCGCGGCCTCAAAGTCCCGACCCCTTCCTGGTGACCAGTTTTTCGGCCAAAAGCCATGGGGGGGTTCTAAAACCAAGGGAAATCAACTGGTTGCAAGAATCAGATCGTCGGACGTCTGGATGCATACATCCCATACCTCGACCTCCGAAGGAGGATAGCACGTCTGGGTTGCTGTGAAACTTAGGAAGATGTCTGGAAGCCTACGGGGCCACTGGACCTCCTACAGGCCCTGCTGATCCTCCTCCTCAACCTCCTCCTCCTCCTCCTCCTCCTTCTCTACCTCCTCCCTTTTCCATCCTCCCTTCTCCTCCCCACTCCTCCATCGCTCCCTCCTCCTCCTCCTTTCCCTCTTTCCTCCCTCCCTCCCCCTCGTCATCGCCCTTCCTCTACCATCTTCCCTTTTGCTCCCTCACCCCTCCTACTCCCTCATCCCTCATCCAACCTCCTCCTCTCCTAAAACATGCACGGCAATACACACACATACCGATACATGTGTAGGCAGATGCGTCTATCTCTCTCTCTATCTATAGATGTATGCGTCTCTCATCTCATCTCATGTGACCCACTCTCGTGCAACTAATTGTGGCAAGAAAAACGACAAGATGACATCACCGCGGATCTTCCCGACGAGTGTACAAGACATGCGCTGGCACGGTGACGGGACTTGCGGCACGAAGCTGGTTGGCATGACCCATCGGCTCTAAACAACGCGCTGGCAAACATTGTATACATAGAACAGATCGTTGCATGTGTAGCTCGATCTATGTACATATATATATATATATATATATATATATAGATATGTGTGGTGGGGGACGCTTGTGGTATCATGTGCGTTCCCTCTTTTTTCTCTTGCTGCCAATCCATCACTACCCTCATCCCCCATCTCCTGCTATGCCTCATCCTCATATTATTATTCCCCCTCGTCATCCTACTGATCCCCGCCCTCTCCTTCTATCGTTCCTCTTCTCCTCCTCCTCCTCCTCCTCCTCCTCCATCTCATCATGTTCTTCTCCTTCCCTGTTTCCTCCCCCTCCCTTCGGTCAATGATTTGAATATCCCTCATCCTCCTGCCCTTCCTTCTGCGCATTCGTCTCCTCCTCATCGTCCTGCTCCTCCTCCGAATCACTATCGTTTCGTCATCATAATCATCAGCATGAACAGCATGTTCACCATCCTCACCATCCTCAGCATCACCACCAGCATCATCGTCGTCACTAACATGATCATTTCGTCACCACCATCAGCATCATCATCATAATCATCACCATCATGCGCAGCATCCTCATCATCATCACCACTCTCAGCATCGGTATCATCACCATCAGCAGCACCATCGTCGTAACCAACATGATCATTTCATCATCATCATCATCATCATCATCATCATCATCATCATCATCATCATCATCATCATCATCATCATCATCATCATCTTCATCTTCATCATCATCATCATCATCATCATCATCATCATCATCAACAATTCCGCCGTCGGTGTGACACGCCTCGTCGTCAGCATCGCCATTACCATCGCAAACGTCATCGTCGTCGTCTTCAACATCACCATCATCCCTCCCATTGAAATCATCATACTCGTCGTGCCATCGCTGTGGTCATCGTCGACATCGGCATCGGCATCATCATCAGCATCAGCGGCGAAAATCGGCGGCACACCTAACCTAACCATATGAATCCGCTAGGACCCCTACAGAGGCAAGCTCTGATTGGGGAAATAATCACAAGGTTCGACTGAAACCATCTCCTAATACATGCTTATAAATACAAATACGTATAGGAACCCTACCCGACCCCTGCGCGAACTGAAAAACACGGGACAACCGCGGCACCCAGTCGCCATCCTGGTTCCTGCGTCTCCCCTGCCCCCGAACGCGCCCAGGAGCGACTCGCAACGAAGGCCTCGTGACTAGAGCAGGAAAAGAAGAGCAATAAGAAAATAGGTAATAGAGAAAAGAAACACTCTGTCTGGCTTACTCCCCAAATGAAAGGTCAGCAGCAGAGGCGGCAACCCCAACCGGGCCGTCGGGATCTTAGATCCTTTTCTTGACGCTAGATTTGAACGAAGCTGGAGGCTGGTTGGGGGGGGGGGGGCGGTCCGGGCGATCTCGTCCAAGATGATGCTGACGTTGTGGTGGTCGGGACCTCGGGTCCGTCCAACAGCCAGCGACAGGGGCAAGGCAGGTTCGATTCGAATATGATGCGTCGTCGATTCGGTCCCACCTGGAGGGAGGGGAAGACAGCTGCATCTAGAGATCAAGCATCAGTTGGGCAGGGACAGAGATCAAGAGGTTGATATTCATCCAGCTAGGTCCGGGTCCAGTGCGCTCTGTGTTATTCACGACGCCCGCCTCCTCTCGAGGACTGCCAATGGGCGCTCCAGACTTCGGGGGGACGTGGAATGGGACAGGGAGTCTGCATGCTGGCTCTGGTGACCGGAGCGGTCCCCTGAGGGGCAGATGAGCATGCGGCAGAGGATAAGTGCATCTGGTGAAACGCGTGCACGGAAGGCGCTCACGCATCGCACACATCCCTCCATCTCAAACGAGGTCGCCCTGTGGATCGTTTGGCTTCTGACCAGAACCACGGCGTCCAGTACAACAGCCGTTTGCTGCACCTGTTCTCTGCGTGGAAGAAGACGCGGGCTGCGAACACCGACTTGCGAATGCGTTGAATGGACACCCAACTTCTGATGCGAAAGTTGAAACTGACCACCTACCAGACCACCCCAACCCAACCCGAAGACCCGAATTTGACCCGAATTTCGGGTTAGGGGGTGTACGGGTTCCATGTGTTTTCTTCAATGTTCCCCGACCACCCCCTACTGGAAATGGAAGGCAAATTGAGGCCTTCGGGTTGGGTTGGGGTGGTTCGGTGGGTGGTATGAAAACACTACTCCTCGATCCTCTGGGTCGAGCGCTTAATGTGCTCCACGCAGGATTCGTCCACGCCTCTCATCGTGCGAGACATGCTGCGGAGCATCTTTCTCGCTGGTAGGTAAGGAAGGGGGGCAGGGGGCCGCAACGAACGCGGAAGAATGTCTCCTGCTCTCTTCGGGTGGGAGGACACTGGGAAGCCCACTAGGTGCGGGGGGGGGAGGGAAACGTCGAGCTGCAGTCGGCGATACATCGCCGATAGATCGACGGTCGGTCCCTGATAGGGGAGTCCGCATGGTCCTGGGCAGTGCGGGCTATGGGGCCCCTATCTAAAGGGATCAAACAAAACGACCCTACCCTGAGTTGCAAGTAAGTGGGTCTCTAAATCTCCTGGGACTCCCCAAAGCCTAGAGTCGCCAGGACGCCGCACATCACGCAGGGTTTACCCTGTCAGCCCGCAGGAGGTTCAGCGCACAGCGCCTCGTAAACCAGGGTAGGGGCGTTTTGAACGCCCTTGACAATCGGCGATGAATGGGCTATCGCCCCCCGAGTCTATCTCTCCAACGTTGCCTCTGAGTCTCGACCTCGCTGGAGATCAACGGTCAATCTCTGGGTCTGCTGGCGCGCGGGGCCCACCACAACGACGGGCGGCCACCTGCGCCCTCTGCGGCGATGGACTCCGCATGCTGGCCGCGATGCGGGAACTGATCCTCGGGAGCCCCTCGGGGGCATCCCTCGGCGAGCTTGTGCGTGCCCGCCGCCCACCGTCGTGAACTGCCCCACTTCGTCCCACGTTGCGGGCCCCGGAAACCCTGACCCCCCCCCAAAAAGTGCGGTGTCTTGGGAAGGGGGGGCTGGTTCTAGTTCCGACGGCCTCCGCCAGCGGAGGCGCCCTCGTTCCACATCCGCCGCCTTCCGCCGAGGAAGATCTATCAACTCCCTCGACCCTCGTAGGCGAGTCCCTTTCTGGAACGCCCCAAGCATGCACCGCTCGCCCCTTGTCCTCGAGAGCCTTTTTTTGTACGTAGCACCCCGCAGATGCGGATAAGAGTGAGGGGGCGGTGGGGACGTCGGCAGTTTGCGAGACTCTGGAGAAGCCCGCCGCAGGGGCCAAAGTTTTACAAATTATACAACGAGCCCGCCGCAGGCGCCGATTTTTTCGTTAAGCCAATGTGGGTAAGTCGCGGGTGGGTCGCAAATGGGTCGCGGGTAAATCGCGGGTGGGTCGCTGTTGAGTCGCGTGTGGGTCGCGGGTGTAGAAGGCAGACAATCCACCCCAGAATAATCACCCCGATAAGCGAAGCCGTTTAGTAAACTCACACAAGGAATGAATTGAACAGGGCAGGGTTATTTTGTCAACGCCCAGGGCCGGTCAATAAACGCAAATTGTCGGGTCCAGGTGTTTTTTCCTCTCTTGAGGGTGGGTCGCGGGATGGGTCGCGGGATGGGTCGCGGGTGGGTCGCGGGGTGGGTCGCGGGTGGGTCGCGGGGTGGGTCGCGGGGTGGGTCGCGGGGTGGGTCGCGGGGTGGGTCGCGGGGTGGGTCGCGGGGTGGGTCGCGGGTCGGACGACGACAACAAACAACAACAGCAACAACAACAGCAGCAGCAACAACAACACCACCACCAGCAGCAGCAGCAGCACCAGCAGCAGCAGCAGCAGCAACAACAACACCACCAACAACAACAACGATAACAAGAACAATACCAATAACAATAACAAGAACAATACCAATAACAATAACACGAACAATAACAACAACAACGACGACAACAACAACATCACCAACACCCACAACACCTACACCAACACCAACATCACCAACAACAACAACACCAACACCAACACCACAAGCAACAACAATAATAACCAATAGCGCCAACACCAACACCAACACCAACACCAACAACAACAGCAACAACAACGCAACAAGCAGACTTCTCACCGCGAGTTCCTTATTCAGCCACGCACCCAGGGACAATGAATGACCCTTCGGCCCCTCACTCTGATTTTCGGCGATGACGGACGTCATGGGGGGGAGGGGGGGTATGACGTAACGCCCCCGCTCGCTGTGTGTCTCCGGCACCACTGCCGCGCCCGCGCGCACGACGACGATGACCGACGAGCGACGAGCGACGAACGACGAGCGACGACGACGACGACGATGAGCGACGAGCGACGAGCGACGAACGACGAGCGACGACGACGACGACGCGAGTAGCATGTAGGTGGCGATCTGTCCCACTCTCTGTGTACACCACAATGTTCGCGTGTACACCACATTGCCTGCGTACACCGCAACAGCCATGTGCAACGCAACGCCTGTGTACACCACAGTGCTTGCGTGCACCACAGCGCCGACACCACAGCGAATGTGTACACCGCAACAACCACGTGCAACACAGCGCCTGTGTACACCACAATGCTTGCGTGCACCGCAACGCCTGTGCACACCACAGCGCCTGTCTACACCACAGCATCCGACTGCAATGCACCGCTGGTGTACACCACGGTGCCTGCGTGCACAGGACAGGTAGAAGGAGCATGTAGGTGAGGATCTGTTGCGGACAGCTAAACACCACGCCAGGAAGTGTTGATAATATAATGCGACGTTCTTCCCTCCTCCCCCCTCCGCCACCTCCATATCCTCCTCCTCCTCCTCCTCATCCTCATCCCTCCTCCTCCCTCGCCCTTCCCCCCTGTCGTGCGGGTCGGCGCTGCAGCGCACGTGCGCATCTCAGCGTGCACCGCCGAATGGCCTATTGAATCAGTCCAATCGGTTCTCGGACTGTCAAGTTTGCTGGAAAATCCTGGACGCAGATGGGAGTTAGGATGATGCCTGCGGACTCGGGAGGAGTCATGTATTCCAGCGGCGATCCTTTGCCCAGAAGGATTCCGTTCCAAATCCTATATAAAACATGTCTCGGGGGAGTCCACATGCGCTCCATTCTGTCGCAACTCCTTTAACACCTTCTATATAAAACCGTGGTGCTCTGTTGCACACGGTTGCTATGGTGCACACAGGCGCCGTGATGTACACAGGAGCTGCAGTGCACACAGGCATTGTGGTGTACACTGGTGCTGTGTTGCACACGGCTGATGTGATGTACGCAGGCGCCGTGGTGTACACAAGCGCTGTGGTGCCCGCAGGCACTGTGGCACACACTGGCACTGTGTTGCACGCGGCTGCTGTGGTGTACATTGGCGGTGTGGTGTACACAGGCAGGCGCTATGGTGCACGCAGGCACTGAGGTGTACACAAGCGCTGTGGTGCAGATCGCCAGCTACATGCTGCTGCTACTCGTCCTCATTCCTAAGCATTTCCAGACACCGCCGGCGCGAAACGTGACGTCATCGGCGCCCCCCATCCCCAACTCCCCCACATGATGCTCCAGCCGCGTCCGCGCGCACGACGACGATGAGCGACAAGCGACGAACGACGAGCGACGACGACGACGACGTCTGCGGACCAGACTCCTATGTAGATCCCTATGCGGACGCGTATGCGGATCCCGATGCGCACGGCGGCAGTGCCCTGAGCGCACTGGGGGGGGGCATTACGTCATAGGGGGGGGGGAAAGGGGGGGGCGGGGGCCACGACGCCCGTCATGCCCCAGACCATTAAAAAACACTCTCCTCGCTTGTTTGATCTACTCGCCATTTGAACTCTGTCTCTACGCCGCGTCTAGCGCGGCGGCGTCCAGCGAGGCGCAACTGCTGGAGAACAGCCCGAACACGAAACCCGCGGGGCACACGGCCGACTCCATGGACCGTAGATCCCGAATGCAAACGCATCGACGCATCGCTCCTGCGTCCCGTCCGCCGCAATCCGCTGACCTTCGGCCGGCTTCCGCGAGCGGATCTGCTCGGGCGTTCCCTGGCGAGGGGCCATACACCAGGGGTGAAGACATGTGCACGTGTCGCGCACCTTCGGGGCCCCATAGGGCCCCCTTAGGGCCCCTCTCCTGCAAGCCTCGAGCCCCTCATTACGAAACGCCCGATCAGCCACCAATTTGCCTCTGCCAACTGCCAGGGTACCCTGAGATCCGATGTCTTGAACAAGAATCACTAAACATCTAGAAACATCCAAGACTGGAGCCCTGTCTTTTTGGCGCCAGGTCGATCCGTGAGGGTCCCAGGGCCCGAAGCTGGGCGAAAACGTTACGCCCCGATGTGAAACATAAGCGAAACGCCAGTATTTGTAAACGCGACGCCCAGATGTGAAAACGGGCCCGAAACCGACGTGCAAAACATACGCGACGCCCAGATCTCAGGAAAGACCAGATGCGCCGATGGCGAAGCCGCTTGCTGGAGAATCCTGAGGCATCGGAGCGGCAGGCCCTGGGCCGCGGGCCGAAGGACTTCTGCATGATGACGAGCGACCGCTCGAGCAGGCGCCGCTTCTGGGCAAAGTCCTTGGTACGTTCGTGCACTGTGCTCAGGCTCATGAGCGAGGCCAGCAACTCCCGGTGCTGGAGAGGTCTCGTTTCCCCCCTGGCCCTGCCGCCTTGCTCCTCATCTGCGGTCTGCGATCTGCTGGCTTTTGATGTTCGAAGGTTGTGGCCGTCCCCTGCTGCTCCTCCTCCTCCTCCTCCTCCTCCTCCTCACTCCTCCTCACTCCTCCTCCATTCTTTCTCCTTATGAATAGCTCCTCCCTGTCTTGCCCGGGGCCAGTCGGAAGGGCGGGCCGGGCGGTTCGCCTGGGACTTCCTTACCATTTATGAGCCTGGAGGTTAAACTCCAACACCATATTCACAAATGGAGGGCGGGTCGCTTGCAACATGTGGCTGTCGTCTTAACTCCGCGCGCATTCGTCTTAACAAATTGCAAAAGTGTATCGGATCGGTGACGGGCCGTTTTCAACATGTGGCTCTCGCCTGAACGCCGCACATTCGTGTTGAACTTTTGCAAGAGCTTCACGGATAGAGCACAGGTCGTTCTCAAAATGTGGCTCTCGCATTAGCGCCGCGCACATTCGTCTCACAAACATGCAGAAATTTCACGGATTGAAGACGGTACCTTTTCACAATACGTTTCTCGCCTTCGCGCCGCGCACATTCGTTTGAAGAATTTGCCAGAGTTTCTCGGATTCTGATGGTTAGCATTCCAGAAATCGCAATGGTGTTTTGGAGCGGCTCAGGATTGCCAGGGCGCAGCAGTTGCGTTGATTCGCGGTGTTGAAGTCCCAGGAATAGCTATCTGGCGCGATTCAGGATGGCCAAGACGTAACAGTCAGGTGAACTCGTGGCGTTGAAGCCCTGAGACTCGTGTTTGCTTGCACGCGTCAAGATTTTTCACGGTTGTCCCTCAACGCGCACTTCCCTCAGTGGACATGAACCCTTGTAGGGGCCAGTGAGGCAGCTTGGAGGGAGGGTGTATTCCAACATCGTTGATGGGTCCTCCTCCTCCTCCTCCTCCTCCTCCTCCTCCTCCTCCTCCTCCCCCCCTGCTTGAGGGGGAGCGTTCGGGGGGCACTGGCTCAGAGGGGCAACACCGACCTGGCATCGGCGATGCGTCGCCGATGCATCCACGATGGGCCCCCGAGATGGGAACCCGCGCGGTTCCCCCGGCGGAGTGGGCGGCGCGGCACGACGAGGGGAGGGCGGGCTCCGCTTTTGGGGGAGACGCTGGCCCTCTGGCAGCGGCGACGATCCCCGGCGAGGGACACGGGCGACGGGCCCTCGAGAGAGGGACGCCGCTGCCTCTCCCGGGCAGGAGCGGGGCCCCCGAGCCCCGACGGGGGGCTGCACTCTCGAGCGCGATGAGATGCACCGTACCCTTGCCCAAGGCGGGGTGGCAAGGGACGGGGGGAGCGATTTTTTTCTCGTGGCGAGACTCCCGGGGCAGCAGGGCACGGCGCGCGCCCGCGGAAGCTCGGAAGAGGAGAGCGCGTTTCGCAGGCGCCCGCTCGGAAAGAGTGCCCCCCCCCTGGACTTGAACGCGGAGTGCGAAGGGGGGGGACCGCCCCCCCTCCTCCTCGGAACGGGGGGGGGGGCGGAAAGGCAACGACGACGACGAGGACGAAGCCGACGACGACGACGTCGACGAGGACGACGACGACACGACAGCGGCGGCGCCGACAGGGAAGACAACGACGACGAGGACGTGCCGACGACGAGGACGACGATGCCGACGCCTACCCGACGCCGACGCTGACGCCGACGACGACGCCGAGCACGACACCGAGCACGATGCCGCTGACGCCAACGACGACACCGACGCCGACGATGACGCAGAGCACGACGCCGACCACGACGCCGAGCACGACGCCGACAACGACGCCGACGAAGAGCACGACGCCGAGCACGACGCCGACGCCGACGTCGACGACGACGCAGACGCCGATGCCGCCACCGACGACGATGACGACGGCGGCAACGACGCCGAGCACGACGCCGACGCCGACGCGGGCGACGACGACGCCGACGCGGACGCCGACTCCGCCGACGACGACGCCGACGCCGACAACGAAGCCCAGCACAACGCCGGCGCCGTCGCCGTCGCCGACGCCGACGACGCCGAGCACGACGCCGAGCACGACGCCGACAACGACGCCAACGCCAACGCCGACGCCGACGCCGGCTGCCACGGGGCGGGGCCTACAGGCGACCACAAAGAGCGCTCTGTCGCGCCCGTGGACCCCCCATTCCCTGGGGCCGGCCTCTGGCGGCCTCGCGCCCCGAGTTATCGTTTAACCGATCCCCGTCCCCAGCGGCGTGGCCTGGGCCCCACTGGCCGATTTACCCCCCCTGGATGGGGATATAGGCCGTGCCCTTCGGGCTTCGAGGGGTGCATCCCCAACCAGGGGGGTCATTTGGCTCGGGGTCTCGAAGGGGATGGGGATGGGGATGGGGACTGGTTAAACGATACCGACCGAGGTGCTCCGACGGCCCCCAGACCTGGGAGGTACCCGCCTCTGGAGGCCGAGCACGGTAGCGCCAAGCCAAGCGCCTCGGCTCTGCCCGGAGCGCCGGATGTCCGGGCGGGGGGCTCCGGCTCGGCCCGTTCCTTCGGAGCACCGTCGGCACGGATGGCCAGAGGGCATCCGAGTGGACACGAGTCCCTTTCGAGAGCAACCCGTGCTCCAGGCATGAAGAGGGCATGAGACGCGAGGGACAGGACGCAGGAGATCGTCGGGGTGGCATGCCACGCGCGCTCTTCTCCCTGTGCATCTGGCTCAGGCCGCGGCCTTGGCCTCGACGCAGAGCCGAGTGCGCGCACAGCGCTCACGGCGGGCCCTTTTGCCAGCATCGTGCGGCCTCTCCTCTCTCTTCTCCCCCCTACTGCCGAGACCTCCACCACGCGGGCCGCTGGAGACTTCGGCATCTCCCCCCTTTTTCCATCCCGTGCCGTTCTTGGACGGCCCAGAGGCTGGTCAGGGCCCCCGGAGCCTGGGGGCACGAGCAAAACACGCAAACGCATGTCCCGTGGCGAGTTGTGGCGTCCAGCGAAAGGAGTGCCGAGTCCCCAGACATCCGGCGATGTGTTTTCCTTCCGAGCCGTGGCCGCAGAAGGCTCGACCCCTCCTAGGGAAGCACTCGTGCGCCACGGCTCCGCTGTTGGTGCCCCCCCCGGGCCCGCGAGCGGCCCTCTGGGGCCGAGGCGAAGAACAGCGCAGCGATTGCGTCAGTCCTGCCATGCCGCTTGTCCTCGACGCGCCTAGGTGGACGGCGCCGACACCACGGCAAGAACCCGCGGCCAGCCCGGCGCCCAGCGCTCCACGAGGAGACGCGGCCGGCGCCGCGGCAGACCCGCGGCGAACCCACCGCGCCCGAGGCGGAGCTCGCCCTGGCGGCCGTGGCGCACTCCCCGAGACGCAGGGCCGCGCGTCGGAGCAAGCGGCGCGGCGGAGTGTCGTCGGAGGCCCGGGCCTGCCACACCTGGGAGTCTGGGCCCGCCCGCCCCCCCCCCCCCGAAGACCTGCCGCCCTGGAGCGCGCCCTCGCCCCGAATCCGGAGCGGAGGCAGCCGTGTCGACGAGGAGCCCCGCGGAGGCCCACAGACGGCGAAGGCGCGCGGAAACCTCGATCCTCGACCTTCGAGCCCGAAGCCACCTCTTTGACAAGCTCTGACCCCCCGTGACCAGGGTTTCGTGGGCATTCTGACCAGAATTCCGGGCGGATCCAGCAGTGGTCACGAGGAGCCTCCCAGACGCTCAGAAGGGTTAACGAACCCACTTGGAAACCTCAGACCTCGAAGCTCGAAACTACTCCCTCTTCCTCCCTCGCTCTCCTCCCCCACTCCCCGGTCACCCCGACGATGGGCCTTGTTCCAGGCTGACGGTGGGTCTTTTATTCGGGTGCGCGCCAACATGGATTGCACGTCGTTCATTTCTAATCGTGCTCATTTCTAATTGTGCTCGTTTCTAATGGTTCCTCGCCCCCCAGTGGCCAGGAAGAGGCCCAGGACAGAGCAATTAGAACTGGAAGGCTCTTGGCCTCCAAAAAATCGAAGAACTTGCGAGGAATCCGAAATGAACAGCGTGTAGATCTGCCGCGTGGGCGCCAGATCCGTGGATGGGGGAAGGCCCCCCCCCCCCCGAAGCACGAGGCCGGAACCGCCTCCTTGTGCGACGGAGCTTGGCCGCTTCTGTGCGGAGCCCGTCGCTGACCGCGCGCCTTGATTGAAGGGGCCCAGGGACACACGAGTAAATACACACAAATAACAGGATTCCCCGTATCTTCCCATATTTTCTAAGATTTTGTCTTCCCCCCCCACTTCCCATATTATTTTGCAAGCTTTGCCTGGGAATCGACGATCAATTGTGTCTGTGTTTTTCCCTCCTGATGGATCCACGTCTGCGCTTTCTCGAATCTGCATGCTGACAATGAGCCCTCCCCGACATCCGCGGACACGACTTTTCAGGCCGCTGCCCTTAGAGGCCCCGACCGCCTCCCCGGCGGTCGTCTTCCATCCTGGATCGATGTTGGACTGCCCTGGGGCCCGACGGCTGGTCCTATAGAAGCTTCCATCGACAGACGCACCAGGATTGAAGCACAACATTATCGTCTGAGATCCGGGCTTCATCTTGAATCCCCCCTGACTTCGGATCCGCCGTACGTTGGCGATGTTCCGACTTACAAGTGTGTCGGACATGCAGCCCAAACGACGCGAAACAATGGGGCGCAAATTTCCGCCCCTGAAAATAGGGCGGATGTGTCCGCGAAGGTATGGCGGATACAGCGGCGGCAAAGTAGGGTGGGCATCGGCATCAGAGGAGCTTGAGAAGTACGGCGGACATTTGCGCCCTGCCATAATCGGGCGTTGGCAGAACTGGGTTTAGTGGGACCTGGTTTAGTGTTGTGTAATGGGGGACGCCCCCCCCGCCCTTTTCCACTAACCCGAACTGCCGTCACCCGAAAAAAACACCAGTTACGGCAAACCTGGATTGGTGATTCTGGCAAATTTAATGGCTCCGGAGCCTAACCACTGACTGGGCCCCCTTACATGTGGTCCTGGCTATACCCGACACAACCTCGTTCAAAAACGGCGGATCCGAAATCGGGGCCATCCCCCTCCCGGCGGGCCGCGCGGGCCGCGCCCGGGGGGTCCTCTGGGCCGTAGTGCTGCTCCTGTGCCGCGAGGGCCGCGCCCAGGGGGGAGCGCCGTCCGCGGCGGCGGGCCACTCGCTCGGTTGCCTCCCTCCCTCCCTCCCTGCCTCCCCACCTCTCTGTCCTCCCTACTCCCGCCTCCCGAGCACCTGCATCCGCAGCGGGGCCCACTCCACTCCACTCCGCGTCCCTCCCCCCGCCCCTTCCTCCTCCTTCTCCTCCTCCTCCTGCTCCTCCTCCTCCTCCTCCTCCGCCTCCTCCTCCTCCTCCTCCGCCGCCTCCTCCGCCTCCTCCTCCTCCTCCTCCTCCTCCTCCTCTTCCTCCTCCTCCCCTTTTCATCCTCCTCCTCCCCCTCCTCCCCCTCCCCCTCCCCCTCCCCTTCCTGCTCGCGCCTCCCGCTCGCCGCCCGGCCAAGCGCGCGCCACCCCCTCCCCCCCCGACGCGCTGCGTGCGCGCGGCGCGGCCGCGTGCCGGCGGGAAGCCTTTTGGGGGGGGAGGGCGAAGTGTCCTCTTGCCCCAGGGCCACCCCTGGTGCAGGCATACATCGGACCCCCAGCAGCGCCCTGCGATCTTGGACTTGCCCCACCCGCGGCCCCCCGAGGCCGCGCGGCAAGGGTCACTCCCCGGGGGGGGGCGTCTCAGGGACCTCTCGAGGGGCGTCTTGGCAGCGCTGCGCCAGGATTTCCCGTGCGTCGCGCAGGGATATCCCGACGGGCCTTCGATCGCCACCTGGGCCTCCGATGTGTCGCTTTCCCGCGCAACTCCTGCGTGGTCAGACACGCCGTCTGTAAAGCGCTCTCTGTTGTGTTTTGGTCCCTCGCGCGGCCAGTGCGGCACCGTCGGAGACCTGTCAGGGGTGTCCAAGAGTAATTCGGCGTCCAAGAGGGGGGGGTGCGAATCATGGCCCGAAGCACGTGCGCGGTCCCAGGGGGTGGGGGGGGGGGAAGAGCAGGAACACGAAATCCCGGAGAATGGCCGTGAAAGCACCGCCCCCCAGTCCCCCCCCCCCCCTCCTGGCTCCCGAGCCTGGCCTGCCGCCCGCCCGAGCTGGGCCGCCCCGCACCGCACCTCGGCGGCCGGCCGCGGCAGCGGGCCCTCGGTGGCCACGGGCTGGCCAGGGGCGCACGGCGGCGGCAGCCGACCGCCGTCGTGGCAGAGGGCGGGCGGACACCGCGAGGGAGGCACGGTCGGGAGCTTCTGCTTGGCGTGTCGCGGCGGCAGCCCCGGCGACGCGCCATGCTCTGCGAGCGGATCGCGTGCGGTTTCGCTTCGCGAGGCGTGAGGCTGGGAAAAGCTCCGTACGCTGATGCCTGGGAGCCGGGAAATGGCTAGCGTGTCGCTCCGAAGCGTGGCAGGCCAAGACCGGCGGCGCGACACGCTAAGTTAAAGTATCGGACCGTATCAGCAAGAGCGGCACTGGATCCCCCTGGCGGCGCCTGCGGCGCCGCTCCCAGCGCGCTGCGCCTCGCAGGGAGGAGAGCACAGCGCCGATTCGGCGGCACGTATCATGGGTAGGGGGAGGGGCGAAGGCTTCTTAGAAGGAGGCTGCTTCTTAGAAGGCGCCGGCCTTACATCTACAGGGAAGGCCCGCACCTTCTGAGGAGCAGGGGTGCTTCTGAGAAGCATTCCCCCCTTCCCCTGCCCCCCCTTTCTGCGCGTGGCCGCTCGATCCAAGAAGTCCGCGCTGACCTCCGAGTCGGGTCTTCTTCGAGGAGGGGATGGAGGAGGGTCCCGAGCATGGCTGCAGGAGATCCCAGGACCGCCACGAGTGAGGGACGGAGTGAGTGAGGAGGGCCCCGCGGGCTGCCAGTCTGGCGCGCGGCGGCAATAGCCGCCGTCGCGGCTGCGTCCACCCTCGGGCTTCGGGGGCCAGCGGTGCGGGCGTCCAGAGGTCGACCGCCCTCGGCCCGGGGAGCGTCACAGGTCGACGCCGACCACTGCCGCCTGCAGGACCTGCTCGGTGAAACTGAGGCGGACGTTCGGGAAGAAGACGTCAAACTGTCTGAGCGCCCCAATGCTCCACAGGTCCGGCAGGGTGGTGCATAAGATCTCCACGCTGCCGCTCACGGTGGCCCGCGACTCGGGGGCCTCCACGTCGATGCAGATGCTGGTCATCCTTCGGCAGACCTCGGCGAGCGTCAAGTACAGCGGCGTCGAGCGGCCGTCGGTCCGCCCGGGGTGCTCCGCCAGCAGCAGGCACCCGCTGGTGATGGGGCCCTTGTGGCCCTTGTTGCGCACGACCCAGTCGTGGAGCTTCTGGCCCCCTGGGCGGACGCAGACGTCGATCTCCGCCACCGTGTACTCCCTGCCGCGCTCGACGTGAGTCTCTGGGGCTCCGTCGAAGCTCTTCCA
>CAUYUJ010020281.1:951368-1013868 GCA_963575745.1 Prorocentrum cordatum
GCCTCAAAAGAGCCCCAGGCTGTCCCAAGAAAGTCTCTGGCCTCCTCCTCTTCCTCGTCGTCCTCGTCGTCGTCGTCGTCGTCCTCCTCCTCCTCCTCCTCCTCCTCCTCCTCCTCCTCCTCCTCCTCCTCCTCCTCCTCCCTCCTCCTCCTCCTCCTCCTCCTCCTCCTCCTCCTCCTCCTCCTCCTCCTCCTCCTCCTCCTCCTCCTCTCCTTTTTCCTCCTCCTCGTCCTCCTCCACCTCGTCCTCGTCCTCCTCCTTCTCCTCCTCCTCCCACACCCCCTGCTCCCCCCCCCCTCCTGCTCTCCTCTGCCTCCTTCTCCTCCTCTTGCTTCTCCTCCACATCCTTCTCCCCCCTCCTCCTCCCTCATCCACCTCCTCCACCCTTCCTCCACCTCGCACTCATCCTCATCCCGCGGACCCCCCCTCATTTTCATCTTCGTCGTTCTCAGGGTCGGCGGCACCGGCCAGGCCTATTTTTTAAAGTATTTTTGAATATTGCCCCTGTAGAGGGACAGGCCCGACTTAAGGGTAGGGTAAGGAATCAGCTCACGCAGCTGATTTTCCCAGCGCCTCCCGGCGCCTGGAGGCTCCCATGTATCGAGGAATAGGCCCGGCGGCGGGGCCGAAACCAGCTGCATGCAGCAGATTTCGTAACCCCCCCTTTCCCTGTCCCCCCCTTTCGTCTGGCCCGACTTTGGGGGAACAAGCAGCTGCATGATAAACATAAACTTTTGGAGCTCCGCGCGGGCTTCTCGGATCGGCGCTGGGCCCTCCTGGCGGCGCCTCCAGCGCCGCCGCGCTCCGCGCGCCAAGGAGGGTGGTTTAGCGCCGATCCACGACATCCGCGCAGAGCTCAAACGGTTTCTGCTCATGCCTTTGTCTGCGTCTTCGAACCTCCTGGCCCTATGCGCCGCGCGAGCCCCAAGCGCTGCGCTCCGGTCCGCCCCCTCCTCGCCCCGCTCCTCGCGCTTGCCCTCCTCGCCCCGCTCCCAGCCGCCGCCCCTCGGGGGCTCGCCGCCGCCCTCGCCCGCCCTCCCGAGGGCTCCGCCCGCGCCCCGCCTGCCGTCCGCGGCGCCGCCGGCGAAGCCGTCGCCGCGCCAGGGGCCCTCGTCGGGGCTTCTCTCGGCCTTGCCGCCGCGCTTGCCTCCGCCGCCGCCGCCGCTGCCGTCCCAGCGGCGCGGGTCGTGCCTGCCGCCGTGGTGGCCGTCCTCCGCGCCCGCGCCGTCTCCCCGGACGCTGCGCCGCCGGGCCCAGTGGCCAGACATCAGCGGCCGGGCCCGCCCGGGCTCTCGGCGCCGAGCCCGACTGGCGGCCTGCCGGCCCGCCGCGAGGGCGCGCTCCCGGGAGGAGGGGCGTCCCTGGGGCCATCCAGCCGGGGGGGCCGGCCTGTGCCCAGACAACTCGGACCACAAATGGCTGTGGACACATCGTCCATGAACCGTGCACCATCGAGGCAGACGCGTCAAAGCAAGCTGCTGTGAGTCCAGATCGCGGCTGGCCGAAGTCTGCCGGCCAGCTCCATTGGCACCATGAGGCGGATGCTTGCGGTGCTGGGGGCCGTTGGCCGCATGACGACCACGTGGAGCGGGCGTAAAGAGGATGGGGATGAGGAAGGCTCCCCCTCCTCTTCTTCGACCTCATCCACTTCCGCAGTATTACCATCGTCCGTGATATGGCCCTCGCGCGGCCATCTCTGGGTTGTCTTTGGGGTCTGCGAGCCCGTGCTGGGGTCCTGTTGGGGCCCTCTTGTAGCGTTCTCGGGCCACCATCCAACCTGTTCAGACACCCTTGGACCTCCTTATGCTCTCATTGGGGCGTCGTGAAATGGAGAAGAAGCATGGATGAGGCAATTGCAGTTGAAAGGAAGGGGCGAACGAACGAGCAACGTCATGTAAGTCAATGGACCCTTTCCCATACGGCACTGCGCTCACAAGGACAATCTACGCTCAAACTACCCGTCGACTACCGCGCGGAAGATGAGGAATAAGGAGGATATGACCCACATTCTGAAGCAAATCAGCAAAGAGATGTACACACGGAAGGAAGGGCAAAGAGAAGAGGGATGAGAAAGGATATTCGCCATCCCTGCCCCTGTTGCTGTTGCTCATCCATCTCTTTTCCTTCAAAGTAACTCGTCCTCGTCTCACCACCAGACGTGTCAGTAGAGCGGGCCGGGCGTTCCGCCTGAGACTTTATTACAGCCTATGACCATGAAGCCTGAAGTGTTAAGCACATGAAAGGATGGAGGGCTGGTCGTTTTCAGACTGGTGCTCTGGCCGTAGCGCGTCTTAGCGCCGCGCAGAAGTGTCTTAATATTCTGCACAGGTTACAAGGATGGAGGGCTGTACCTCTTCAACCTGGGGCTCGAGCCTTCGCGGCGTGCGCGATCGTCTGAACACGTTGGAACACTGCCTCGGACGGAGAGCGGCTCCTTTTCAACATGGGGTTTCGCCTGCGCCTCCCTTGAAACAGATGCAACACTTGAAGACGGTGCTGAACATTCACGGGTGGAGGCCGGTCGGTCTTCAAAAGGGGGCTCTCGACTGAAATTGTTTCAAACACTTTGAAGGGGGCGGTTCTGGTGGTACGTGGGAGGCCTTGTGGGGACTGATGATGAAGGAACTTGGGACGGGAGGGAGTGTCGCATCATCGTTAATCCATCTTGGGTCTACTCTGGTCCTGCTCATTCTACTCCTCCTCCTAGCGGCTCCAGACTCGCGGGCTTCACAGAAACTTGAGAGCGGCGCACTTCAGAGCCACCCAGCTGGCCCGAGCCATGGAAACCATGAAATTTACAAGAACCGCATGAGACTACATACCCACGCAGGCCGTGCGGTCCTGTCCCAGGAGCATGGCGCCAAGCTGCTTCAGCTCAGACGCGGCTTCAAACGCGAGCGGGGAACGAGGTCGTGCTCTTCGCCAGAGGGGGCGTCGAAGACGAGCATTGGCCTCAAGGGCACCCAGCTCAACGACCGCAGGGCGAAGGAGGTGGCGTAAGATATGATCCAGGAGGCCAGACTGCAAAGAACCAAGGCGAAGGCAGTCGCGAAGATGCTTCCGCTGCGCACCAGCTCGCCACCGAGGTGCACGAAGGTGGGCGGGAAGTGGGAAGAGCGTGGGGTGCCCCTCCACGAGTGCTTCAAGGGTCAGGCTTCATCCAGGACCCGCAGGGCCACTGGATGGACATCTCCTCGGTCCCATCCTGGTGGATGTCAGGCTGGGCTGCGACGCCGGCGGTCTGGCTTTCTGCGACAGGGGGTACCTCCAGCAGGAGCCGCAGCTGCTCGACATAGGCGGAAAGGGCTCGGAGATGGTGCAGTGCATGTGGTGCAAGCCATGTGGTGAAAGCCATGTGGTGCAACAGTTGTGGTGCTATCGATGCGGTGTAAGCTACGCGGTGCAGTCTCATAGGTCAAACCTGTGTGGTGGAAACCGTGTGTGGTGCGGGCCATGTGGTGCATGGTGCAAACGGCGAGGTGTCAGCGGCGACGGGCTGGCCGGTGCAAGAGCACGCTGTTCTCGAACATGGCGGCGCTGAGGCGCTGGTTGGCCGCTCAATCGCCGATGGCCGCTGGCACCAACCTAAAGCACCTTGGGGTTGTCGCAGCCGCCGCGCGCGCGCTGCAGCGCGGTCGTGCCCCCACGCGCCCACTCGGCGCCCGGCCGGCTCGTCCGCGTCGGCCGCCCGCAGGGGAATCTCTGGCAACGCTGCTCGACGGCTGCTGCGGCTGGCACGGCCGCCGGCGCGAGAGCTCGCCGGCCTCCGTGCTGCCGCTCGGCACGCAGTCTGCAGATCGAGGGGGCCTCCGCGCCGCCGCAGAAGCGGTGTCCGGGGTGCTCAGCCCGAGAAGGCGCCCTGGCCCGGCGGCGGCGGTGGCCGCCCGTGCGCGTCCCAAGGCGCAGCTGCGTGGGCGATTCCCCCGCCAGCTCTGGCAGGCAGCGGAGGGCGTCATCGCTGCAGGTCGCGGCCGCGCCCAGGGCCCGCTCTCGGCGGCGACACGGAGCATGTCGGACCTGCGGCTCGGCGCCGTGACGCGGAGTGCTGGCACGGCGCCCCATCAACTCTGGCTGGGTGGCGGCCTGCCCACCCGTGGCAAGACACGCGAGGCGCCGCCACGTTCCGGGAGGGCTGGGGTGCCTTACTCTGGCGTCCGTTCGGCTGGCGGCGCTGGGGGCCGCGACTAGCGCGACGCTGCCGGCCCCCGCGCTGCCGGCGCCAGCGATGCCAGGGGCGCAGGAGATGTGCTGCTGGGATTGGACGGGCGGGGCTTGCCTGCACCCGGCTGACCCTCTCCTGGCTCGCGCTGGCTGGGGCCTGCTACGGGAGCGGCCAGTGCCCCTGGCGGAGCCTGCAGCACGGCGGGCCGGTCGAAGGCGCGCAAACGGCGCAACGAGCAGTGTTGGCCGCGGCTCTGAGCGCGGTCAGCCTGGCAGCATCCCACGTGGAGGTCATAGCGGACTCGCAATGCAGACTGGCATGGTGGCCCTCGAGGACGGCGCCTCGCCGCGCGACTGGTCGCACGCAAATCTGTGGGTTTTCCTGGAACTCTTCTGCCAGACGGGCTTCGCCGTCGCGCGGTGGATCAAAGGGCCATCTCGGCGCGGCAGCAGCGGCCGAACACGGGGCTTCCGAAGAGCATCGGCTCGGGAACGCACAGGCGGGCCGTCTGGCAAGGGAAGCGGCCGAGGCATTGAGGCCCGATTGCCCTCGACGGACCTGCGGCAGGCGTGCGCGGCCCAGTTCCACTGAAGGGGCCCTGGGACACACAAGAAAGAGACACAAATAACAGGATTCCCCGTAGGTTCTAACATTTTCTGGGTTTTTGTCCTTCCCCCCCAAGTCCCATATTTTCCCCTATTCCCTTGGGAATCGACGATCCATTGTGTCTGTGTTTTTGCCCCCTCCTGGTCCACGCGATGCAAATACGGCACACGCTGCTGGCCGAGGTGAAACTGGCGGCCCTGCAGGCCAACCGCAGCAGCGACAGCCCCGGCGGCCCACGGGCGCGGCGCCGAGCGGCGTTCCGCCCGCGCAGGCGGCCAGGGAGGCGGCGACCCTGGGTGGCGGACGACGCGGTCGTGGCCGCCGCCCTCTTGGCCCCCGGCGCTGCGGCCAGGAGGGGGAGGAGGAGGAGGAGGAGGAGGAGGAGGAGGAGGAGGAGGAGGAGGAGGAGGAGGAGGAGGAGGAGGGGGAGGGGCCCCCGGCGCTGCGGCCAGGGGGGCAGCAGCGGTGCAGGCGCTCTCGCTGGCGAGGCGCAGCGCCCGCGCGTGGCCTGCAGCGGGCGGGCCCCCGTCCTCCCGCCGCGGGCACCCCGCGCTGTTGCTGCTCCCGGCGGCGCGCGCTGGGGGCGCCGACGCCGCGTGGCGCGCCGCTCTGCGGGAACGCCTGGTGAGCGGCCCGGGGTGCCCGATCCATTTGTGAATTCGCGGCGCCGCATCGCGGGCGCGCCGCCGCCCCTGGCCGCCCGCCGCCCCTCCTCCCCCTCCCCGCCTCCGCGGCCTCGAGGAGGAGGAGGAGGAGGAGGAGGACGAGGAGGAGGAGAACGAGAAGGAGGAGGAGGAGGAGGAGGAGGAGGAGGACGAGGAGGAGGAGGAGGAGGAGGAGGGAGATCCCCCCTCCGTGCCACAGGGCTCCCGTCGCGCGCTCTTCTGAAGGGCGGTGCAGTCTTACGAGTGGAACTGCAGGAACTGAGCAGTCTTCGGTGAGTCATGCTGCTCAGATGGTGTGCTGCGCACCGACGGGCCCCTAGAGGTGGCGATGTGTGTGGGGGAAGATGGGTTCCTCCTCCTTCTCCTCCTCCTCCTCCTCCTCCTCCTCCATTTCCTCCTCCTCCTCCTCCTTCTCTTGTGTGTGTGTGTGTGGTGCAGGCGATGTGGTGCAGACGGTGAGGTGCCAACGGCGACGGGCCAACCACGGGAGGGCACCAGGCGGCAGCCTGGAGTGGCGCGGCGACGAGGCGGCGGGCGGGCGGGCACGTGCCGAAGGCTCGGGAGCGCAGGCCCGGAGGGTTCCAGAGGGGGTTTTTGGGGAGGGGGGTTTCCAGGAGGGCCCCCCCAGGGGCTTCGCACCCCCTGTTTGGACGAGGTTCCGAGGCCACTGGGGGGGGGCTCTCTGGAAAACCCCTCCCCCAGAGACCCCTCTCTTGGAACCCTCTGGCATGCCGGCGCACGAGGCGGCGACGGGCGCACTGGGCGGAAGCCCGGGAGCGCATGCAGGGAGCGAGCTCATGGCAGTAGTGGGATTAGCCTTGGTGCTGCTGCTGCTGCTGCTGCTGCGGCTTTGGGAGCCCAGGGCAGGACGGCAGCGCATCGGGGAGGGAGAGAGAGAGAGAGAGGGAGGCGGGGGAAGTGGTGGACGGCGAAGAAGAATAAGAGGAATAAGATGATGAAGAATAAGAGGAATAAGAAGAGGAAGAAGAGGGATAATAAAAACAATACTAATACGAACGAAGAAGAAGGGGACACGGAATAAGGGAAGGGGAAGGAACGAGGACAAGGGGAGGCGAGAAGAAGGCCATGAGAGCCTCCTCCTTCTCCTCCTCCGCTTCCCTCCTTTTCTCCTTTTGCATCCCCCAGAGGACTCCAAAAGTTCCAACGAGGACTACACGCGTCCAGACGTCTCGATCTTCGATCCTCCCATGATGCCCTGTGTCTGGAAGGCCTCCTCGATCCTTCTCCTCCTGCTCCTCCTCCTCCTCTTCCCCGTTTTCCTCCTCCCAACTGGGACGCCATGCGAGTTCCCCAGCGAGGGTCACAAGTGACGCTCCATTTGGAGGCACGGGCGCGGGAACGCCACGCGAATTTTCCCACTTCGGCCTCTCGTGCGGGGGCACGATCCTCAGCTCTCCGCTCGATTCTGATCCCCAGACCCATCCTGGGGTCCATCCTGCCATTGTTTTGCCCGCAATCGATGTCTGACGGCCCCAGGGCCAGAGCTGGGCGTCCAGACGCCGAAACGTGAGAAAAACAACCCAACTCTCGAAACTCCATCCCAACATGATGTCCTGGATCTGGAGAGCCTCCTCGATCATCTCCCTCTGCAGCTGCACGTCCCCAAGGTCGCCGTGGGCATTGCCGAGGCTCACAAGGGCCTCGCTGGCCCCGCCTTCTCATTTTCACCGTTCATCGTCGTCGTCGTCCTCGTCCGCCTCCTCCTCCTCCTCCTCCTCCTCCTCCTTGTCGCGGTTTTGGTCGTCTTGGTAGTCTTGGTCGTCGTCGTCGTCGCTGCTGTCGTTGTCGTCCTCGCCGTCCTCGTCATCGTCCTCGTCGTCGTCCTCGTCGTCGTCGTCATCGTCGTCATCGTCGTAATCTTCGTCCTCGTCATCGTCGTTATCGTCCTCCTCGTCGTCTTCGTCGGCACAGGCGGCCAATCATGCAGCTGTTTTTAACTGCATTGGCTTCGTTTCCCTCAGCGAACAGCTCGCGAAGTGCGGGCAAGATGTATGTCCACATCCACGGCGTTTTGCATGTTGTCGGGAAGGAGTGCCTGACACCTGAGACGCAATGGCTATTGAGCCGCGATAGGGGAACGGAAAAATACATCAATATAAAAACTCGCAGGTCCGCGCGGATTTCTCGGATCGGCGCTGGACTCCCCTCCCTGGCGCGCGGAGCGCGCCAGGGGCGGCGCCAGAGGCGCCGCCAGGGGGGCCCAGCACGGATCCAAGAAATCCGCGCGGACCTCCGCGTTTTTATGTTTATGTCATTGTTCGTTCCCCTACGCAAAAACTATGGATGGACACATTTTCACAACATGCACGAATGAGGGGGGGAGGACGGGAGGCCGAGCGGGCGCCGAAGCGGCGCAGGGGCAGCGGGAAGTCAGGAAGGACAGGGGGCGCGCGACGGGATGCACGCCCCACCCCCGGCAGGGGCGTGGTGAAGCTTCGGGCTGCGCACGGACGCCCCCCCCCGGGAAGTTCCGGCTGGCCTCAGCAGGCCCCCCGAAAAGTCCGGGGCAGTCTCGACAGCCCGCGGCGCCGCCTCCAGCGGCGCCCCGCGCCACAAAGTTGGGGTGTTGATGAGACCCCGTCCTCGTCCTCGTCCTCGTCCTCGTCCTCCCCCTCGCCAGACAGGACTACCTGAAGGGGGGCCATCTGTGCGCACCCCGACACCTCACCTCAACAGCGGCGGAGATGCCATGGGTGGCCCGCCAAGGCCACCCCCGAGAGGCGTGCAGGAGAGACCACGCGCCGCGTCGGCAGAACAAGATTCTTAACTGCAGGGTTCTGGCCTGTTTTCCACCACCACCACCATAAGATGGATGGGGACGGGGTCCTCCTCCTCCCCTCCTCCTCCTCCTCCTCCTCCTCCTCCTCCTCCTCCTCCACCTCCTTCCCCCCTCTATGATGGTGGTGATGGTGGAAAACAGGCCCATCATGTAGGGTTCTGGCCTGGATGCCGAGAGGGCCGGACGAGGTGCTGGCGAGTTCCCGCGCCACCAGCCTGCTGCAGCCCAGCACTGGGACGAGGCAGCGTTCTGCAAGAGTTACGCGGCGCGCAGCGCGGGACAGCGCACCACAAGACAGGAGCAGGACGGCACAGGACGGGCCAACGCGCAACCAAAACAAGACGGCACGGGCAGCACGGGACGAGACGGGACCGGACAGCACGGGACGAGCAGGCAGCAGTTCGGGTGTTGCTAGAAGTGCCCCTGGCCCAAGGTGCCCCCAGCTTGTCGCTCCATTTTGGAGTCCCTGGGGTCCTATGGGCCTCGTGAGGGTGCCCTGGAGGCCGCCTGAGCCACCCCGAGAATCCTCGGGGTACCTTGGGCCAGGGGTACTTCTAGCAGCACCCGAGCAGCGGGGGCAGCACGGGACGAGACACGACAGCACCGGACAGGCCAGAGGGGGAACCGCAGACAGGACGGGACCGGCGCCGCCGCCGCTCCGGGTCGGCGCGCGGGCCCTGCAGCGGCCTGGCCGCGGCCCCGTCGGAGCAGGCCGCAGGTCGCGTCGGCCTCGTCGGCCGCCCGGGCGCCGCCCGGCGGCGTTCCTGCCGACGCCAGGGCTCAAGCACGGGGCAGGGCCGCCCGGGCACGGTCTGTGGCTGACTCGCCAGGACAATTGTTGATGTTGGTGGTGCTGTTGCTGTTGCTGTTGCTGTTGCTGCTGTTGTTGCTGTTGCTGTTCCTGTTGTTGTTGCTGTTGTTGTTGTTGTTGCTGTTGCTGTTGCTGTTGCTGTTGTTGTTGTTGTTGTTGTTGTTGTTGTTGTTGTTGTTGTTGAACATTATTCCTTCTAAAGAATTATTATTGTTGGGACCCCTGGTGCGCGACCTCTGCGCCGCGCCTAGGCCGCAGCTACATTTTCATCATTTTTTAGCGAAAGCTTCAGAAAAGTGGATGAGCTCCGGATCCGGTTTTTTGTTGACGCTCGTTTTCCCTTGCAAAAAACAATAGAAAATGAAAATTCTTGTTCTTACTTGATCAAATTGCAAGAATCCCTTGCAAAAAATAAGGTAAAGTGGACATTCGTGCGCGCAAGACGAAATCCTTCCAAAACCTTAGGTTTCGTAGCGATTTTAACATAAAAACATCAAAAACCCAATGGTTTTTTAAGAAAAAATTGTCAAAATGTCCTTCCGCGCGCGCTGTCCGAATCCCACAAAACCAATGGTTTTTCAACATTTATGTTACATGAGCTCGCGCGAGCTACTTTTTCTTGTTCTAACATAATCAAATTTCAATAATCCCTTGCAAAAAATAAGGTAAAGTGGACATTCGCGCGCGCAAGACGAAATCCTTCCAGAACCTTAGGTTTCGTAACGATTTCAACATAAAAACATCAAAAACCCAATGGTTTTTCAAAAAAAAATGTCCAAATTTCATCCCGCGCGCGCTGTCCGACTCCCACAAAACCAATGGTTTTTCAACATTTATGTTACATGAGCTCGCGCGAGCTACTTTTTCTTGTTCTAACATAATCAAATTTCAATACTCCCTTGCAAAAAAAAGTAAAGTGGACATTCGCGCGCGCAAGACCAACAAAAAACACGACGATCTCAGGAACTTGCCCCAAAAATGTGACCAACTCCGCTCTCTCTGTCTCTCTCTCTGTCTGCTCTCTGTCTCTCTCTCTGTCTGTCTGTGTCATGTATTGTATGTCACAATTGCAGGATGCTGGGCACACGCGCGCCCCGAATAAGTGACCAAGTTCTGTGGGTGTGTACCCCACGCCAGTGTAGTAGCCACGGTCGTCCGCACGCCACGAAGTGAAGTGTCCCAACGTCATAGGGCGGGAAGCTGGGTTTGGGTGGTCGCGAAGAGTCGTTTGGATATTTGGTAGAGCTTGAACTGCCCCCCCACGAAGTGGGGGTATTGTCTCGCGTCGCATGAAAACCCTGGCACTGGTGAGAACACTGAGCGTTCGGGTAAAATGATTGTTGTTGTTGTTGTTGTGGTTGTGGTTGTTTTGTTGTTGTTGCTGCTGTTGCTGCCGCTGTTGTTGTTGTTGCTGCTGTTGGATACTCATATCAAAGAAACAAATATTGCTGATCTCTGGAATCGGTTCCGCGCGCTGTCGCCTCGACGCCAGCTACATTTTCTCCGAAAAAGAAGCTCCCGCTCGAGCGTTGGCTTGAGCCTAAATGTGGGCCCTTGGAGGCCCAGCTACGACGACAACGGCTCCCGCTCGATACTTCCTCACAATTTACCCCGAGACGCTCCGGCCAGAGAGGCTCCGAACTCAGGAACGGCGCTCTCGCTCGAGATTTCCTCGCAATTCAATCGAATTGGCGGAGGCCCAGCCACGACGACAAGGGCTCCTGCTCGATACTTCCCCGCGATTTACCCCGAGAACCCCTGGCCAAGAGGGCACCCGAATTCAGGAACGGCGCTCTCGCTCGAGAATTTCTCGCAATTCAAACAAATTGGTGGATGCCCGGACACGGCGACAAAGGGCTCCGTTCGATATTTCTCCATAGGTATTCCGAGAGCCCCTGGCCAGAGATGCCCCCGAACTCAGGAACGGTGGTCTCGCTCGAGACGTCCTCGAACTTCAGTCAGTGGCTGACAAAGAAAGGATTGGGGGCGCAATCGAAGACGAAATGGGCGGGTATCGAATGCAAGACACGCGTGCCAATAAGGGCGAACAAATCTCAAAATTTTTGAATGCTAGTTACTCAACAATTATTATTGCTGGACCCCCCAGGCGCTTTGTTGCTCTCGCATCGGCGCCGGCTGCATTTTCATTGAAAATTAGGCTCACGCTCGAACGGTTTGGGGGGCGCCAAAACCGGCCCCCCAACAACAGCAACGCTCCCGCTCAAGACTTCCTCCTTTTTTGCTCAGGGCCGGTGCTCTTGTTTGCCGCCGAAAGCCGCCGTCGCAACAAAACCAGCGATACCGCTCGAAACATCCTCCCGTTTTACCTTGGATTGGCGCGCGACTCTTTCTCTCATCGGCACCGCCCCCACCAACAACAACAACGCTCCCGCTCGAGACTTCTGCCCTGACTCACTCAAGGCGGTGCTCCTCCTCGCCGCCGAAAACCGCTGTCCCGACAAAACCAACGTTCCCGCCCGAGACTTCCTCCCGTTTTACGCTGGATGTTCTCTTTTAACTTGGCGCCGCTCCCAACAAGAGCAGCGCTCCCGCTTGAGGCTTCCTCCCTTTTTCCTCAGGACGGTGCTGTCCCTCGCCGCCGACAGCCCCCGTCCCGACAAAACCACGGCTCCCGCTCGAGACCTCCTCCCTTCTTACTCAAGGCGGTGTTCCTCCTCGCCGCCGACAAGCGCCGTCCCAACAAAACCAGCGTTCCCGCTCGAGACTTCGTTTTGTATTACGCTGGACTACCGCCCTACTCTCTTCAGCATTGGCGCCGCTCCCAACAACAACAACAACAGCGGCCCTGCTCGAGATTTCCTCCGTTTCTATTCAGGGCCAGGTCCTTGCTTCGCCGCCGACAGCACCCATCCCCACCAAAGCAATTTTGTCGCTCGGTACTTCCTTGTGTGTTACATTTGGCTGGGGCTCCACTGGCGTCTCGCATCGGCGCAGCAAGGCGCGGGCATGCTTTTTCGAGGCGGGAGATGTTAAAATTCCTCGGAGGAGGTGTTTGCAAGACCTCATTGGGCGGGAGATCTGGGAATGGGGATAACGGGCCCCGCTATACAAGAAATAATTCCCCATGATAGGGGATGGTTATCATGATGGTCGCATGCCTCGTATGGAAAAATCGCGCATGAGGGTGATATGATTGTTGTTGCTGTTGTTGAACTCTCATTAATGAAAATAATGATTGTTGATCCCCCCCACCGGTGCACACTCTCTTTTCTCCATCGAAGTGCGCCCCCCGACGGTCGCACTTTTTTTTTGGGCAGGGAAAATCTTGATGCTCAAACTGTGCCCCTGGCCCCCGGATTACGACAACAACAACAAAGGCTCCCGCGTGAGATTTCCTTACAATTTAGCCAGGACCCCCGCTCCCGCCCGAGACTTCCTCGCATTGTATTCAGGAATCGCGCTCTCGCTTGGGACTTCCTTACAATTTATTCCAGGAATCGTTCTCCCGGCGCTCTGGCGTCGCGCTCTCGCTGGAGAGTTGCATGCAATTTACTGAAGAATATCGCTTTTGCGTTGGAATTTGGGGCAATTTGCTCAAGCGCCGCGCTCCCGACACCCAGGCGCCCAGGAGTCGCGCCCGTTGTGGCCCCATGTGCATGCCCTTCGTGGCCCCGCTGTCGCTGTTTGTGGCCCCCTCACTGTCCTACGTGGCCCAGTTGCTACCCTCAGTGGCTCCATCGTTGCCTTCTGTGGCCCCTCATTATCTGCCTTTCGTGGCCCCGCTCGTTCGCGCTCTTCGTGGCCCCATGCGCAATCCCTTCGTGTCCCCGCTGTCGACCTTCGTGGCCTACTTCGTGTCCTTCGTGGACCTGCTGTCGTTCTCTCTCGCTCTCGCTTTCGCTCGTTTGTCGCCATCGTCGTCGTCGTCGTCGCCGGCGTCGTCGTCGTCGTCGTCGTCGTCGTCGTCGTGGTGGGTCCCCAATCCGTCCCTCTTGAGGTCGGGTCGACGGTCCGCGGCCGCCCCGCCGATCAGCGCTGCCGCTGGCCAGGCCGACGGTCCGCGGCCGCCCCGCCGCTTGCCCGGGCCCAGCCTGCAGGGAAGGAAGGTCTACCCCCCAAAAGGGGCCCGATCGAAGACGAAGAGGGCGGGTATCGAGGGTTTGGGAAATACGCGTTATTGGGCACTCGAGCAGATAAGGGCGAACAGTCTTAAAATGTATGTTGTTGTTGCTGCTGCTGTTGTTGCTGTTATTGTTTATGTTGTTGTTGTTAAACATTATTTATTCTAAAGAATAATTATTGTTGGGCCCCCTGGTGCGCGCCCCCCCTGCGCCGCCTAGGCCGCAGCTACATTTTCATCATTTTCGTGAGGAAGCCTCAGAAAAGAGGGTGTGTACAGGATCCGGTTGTTTTGTTGTAATCCGCTTTCCCTTGCAAAAAACAATAGAAAATGACATTTCTTGTTCTAATATAATCAAATTTCAAGAATCCCTTGCAAAAAATAAGGTAAAGTGGACATTCGCGCGCGCAAGACGAAATCCTTCCAAAACCTTAGTGTTCGCAGCGATTTTAACATAAAAACATCAAAAAACCAATGGTTTTTCAAAAAAAAAATGTCAAAATTCATCCCGCGCGCTCTTGCGGATTCGTAGGAAACCCAACACTTTTTAAACATTTCTGTCAAACGGGCTTTTGCGAGCAACTTTTTCGAACTTCTGCGACAACGGTTGCGCACCTGCCAGGGCCATCATCCCTGTCAAATAATACCATGCGGGACACATTCGTTTTTTCTTCGCGCGCGCACGCCGTCGTCGTCGGCCGCGGGGCCCTGAATAGTAGCCACGGTCGTCCGCATGCCACGAAGTGAAGTGTCCGAACGTCATAGGGCGGGAAGCTGGGTGTGGGTGGTGGCGAAGAGTCGTTTGGAAATTTGGTAGAGCTTGAACCGGCCCCCCCACAAAGTGGGGGCATTGCCCGCCTCCTATGAAAACCCTGGCACTGGTGAGAACGGAGTGTCCCCAGTCTTATGTAAATGATTGTTGTTGTTGTTGTTGCTGTTGTTGATTTTGTGTGTTTGTTTGTTTGTGTTTGTTTGTTGCTGTTTGGCATCGTCCCGCCTGCGACCCACCCGCGGCCCGCCCGCGACCCACTCCCCACCCGCGACCCACCCAACGACCCACCCCGCGATCCACCCCGCGACCCACCCCGCGACCCATTCCGCGACCCACCCTGCGACCCCCCCCGCGACCCACCCCGCGACCCACCCGCGTCCCACTCCGCGACCCACCCCGCGACCCACCCCCGACTCACCCGCGACCCATTCCGCGACCCAAACCCGACCCACCCCGCGACCCACCCCTCGACTCGCCCCGCGACGCGCCCGCGACCCACCCGTGACCCGCCCGCGACCCACTCCGCGACCCGCGACCCACCCCCGACCCACCAATGACCCACCCGCGACCCACCTGCGACCCACCCGCAGCCCACCCGCGACCCCCCCCCGCGACACATCCACATTGCTTTAACATCCCCCTCCCGGCGCCTGCGGCGGGCCCGTTGTATAGCTTGTAAAAAAATTAGGCGCCTCCGGCGGGCTTCTTCAGAGCCTCGCAGACTGCCGACGTCCCCGCCACCCCCTCCCTCTTATCCGTGACTGCGGGGTGCTACGTATTTCCAAGGGCCGCCACCCCTGTCCTCAAGGGGCTTCTGATGCGGTCCTGGCAGCACTGTAAGGAGGCAGTTTCCCTGGTGGAGCGGAGCACGAGGAGCACAGCGACGAACCCTGGCGAATCCTCATCTGAATCCTGCTCCTCCTCCCTCCTCCTGCTGCTCCTCCCCACTCCCCCTCCTCCTTCTCGTTCCTCCTTCCTCTTCTCCTCTTTGCCCCCCCTCCTCTTCCTCCTCCTCCTCCTCCTACTCCTCCTCCTCCTCCTCCTCCTCCTCCTCCTCGAAAGCGGAGGTCTCCCGCGCCCTAGGCCTTGGCCACCTCCACGTGGCTGGATCCATACTGCCGCTGCTTGATCTGCACCGCACGGCACAGGAGGTCCCGCTTCCTCTGGAAACGCGGCTGTCGGGGTGCGGACTCCCCGAAGGGGAGGAGGAACCATGAACTGTCGGAGGAGGAGGAGGACAATGCATGGGATGAGAAAAAAAAATAAGAATAGGGTCACGGAAGGGGGAGGGGGAGGTGAATCGGGAACAGGAGGAGGAAGTCGGACGATCATGCCCGGGATCTCTGGCCCGGAGGCCTCCAGGAGACTCTCTGCGGGCCGCGGGGGGAGGCCTCGAGGGGAAGCAGAGGCGGGGGGGGGCAGCAGGGTGAGGATCGGCTGGAGGAGGAGGGGTAGTAGGAGGCGCCAGGAGGGGGGGGGAAGATGATCAGCAGGAGGGACACGGGGGAAAAGGGCATGCGGAGCAGGAGGCGCAAACCGATGCCGAAGATGGCTGACGATGATGATCAAGACCTGGGTCAGCCATACGGTCTGACAAGCTTGCACCTCGCCGCGGCAGAGTGGGGCCGATGCTGATTATGGTGATGACGTGGATGATGGCATGGATGATGTTGTTGCTTATGACGACGATGATAAATGTCGATGAGGATGGTGATGACGATGATGACGACGATGATGATGAGGATGATGACGATTCGGATGCAGACGACGACGGCGACCACGACGACGACGATGACGACGAGGATACTGATGATGGATGTGATGCTGCTGCTGCTGCTGAGGGTGAGGAGGAGGAGGAGGAGGAGGAGGATGAGGAGGAGGAGGAGGAGGAGGAGGAGGATGGCGACAGCAGGAGAAGGCGCAACAGGAGAGGAGGAAAGGCTGGAGGAGGTGGGGCAAGAGCGTCCTCAGGGCTCCGCTCCCTGTGCCATGCCGTCATCCCCATCCTCATCGTCGCCCTCTCCGCCGTCTCCTCACCATCACCACCGCCATCCTCACAATCACCAGGATAGCCGTCAGAATCGTCCACCTGCTCGTGCTGAACATCCTGGTGCTGCTGCTGCTCCTCCTCACCGTTGCTGCATCTGTTCCCTTCGCCTACCCTGTTCTCGTCCCTCACTCCCTCCAATCTCTCTGTCATCATCCTTCCTCTCTTCCTCGTCCCTCTCGTCGCCCTCGTCCTCTTACTGACGTTCGTCGCGGTCGTGTTCCATCATATCCTCCTCTTCCTCCTGTTCGTGCCCTTACCGCTCCTGCCGTTGCTTCTCTCTTCTCCAGGTGGTTCTCCTCAAAATGCATGTTGTTCCTCCTCCTCCTCCTCCTCCTCCACCTCCGCCACCTTCTCCTCCCTCCCCCGCTCTCCCCCCTCCTCCTCGCGTTCGCGCCAGCTCGCTGCACGCGGCGAATAACATACTCGCGGAAGAAAGGACAACGACTTAGCTGGGTGCGGCGACGAGGTGCTCTGCCTCTACAAGCAGGCCGCAATAGGACGCACGAGTCACACATCGAAACATCATGACTCGGAAAGACACGTTCAAACTACCCTTTAACTTCACATAGACCACGAAACAAAATAACATGTTTCGTATAGGCCCACTTGGTAGGAAGGCCCAACCGCTAATCGTGACCTTGGCCCTTTGCCGCATATCGACGTCACTCGGTTTGCTGCGCCTGTCACAGGCCACAATTTGACAGCCGCGCCGCTTCACGAATCGTTTCCTGATCCGTTGTCCACGGCGGGCCTGTGCCACTGAGTGCATTGCCAGTAGTAGCCAGCGCGCTCACAACTCAACATCCACCCCGACGAGGTCTCCGACTCGGGGTGCCCTCGCAACACTGGCTACCTCCGACGGGGATTGCACCGCTGGGCGCACAAGTCGCTGGAACGAAACGCCATGGTGCTGCGCGTGAAGGCGAAAACAATCCCGCAGTTACCGCCGCCCTCTTCCGATCGTTCTCCTCCTCGCACGCGGCCGCGGCGGACAGGCGAGAACCAGTACTGTTAGGTCGGGTATGTCCCCTCTACAGGCGGGTTTTGGAGACAAATGAAAAATAGTCAACACAAACGCGCCAAAATGGTAAACAAATGCTAACAAATCGTCCCCAGACTATCTTTGGACTATTTTTGAATATTCCTCCTGCAGAGGGACACGCCCGACTCAACCGTACTGCCGACGCGTAGTGGAGACCTCCTGTTTGGCTCGCCCTTGCGTCACCGAGGCGCTGCTGAGGCTGATGGTAAAGCAGCACGGTGCCACTGCGCGCAGACAGAGTTGGATGCTCATTCTGGGGACCTTCCTGGAGACACTCGCTCCATTCGTGCGTCGAAGCTGCGTTGAAGGTCCGTCGATGTGAGAGAGAAAGAGAGAGAGAGAGAGAGAGAGATGGATGAGGGTGATGGCGAAGGCCAAGGCGAGAGACAAGGTAATTCCGACCCAGCTCCTCCTCAAAAACGACGCCAAGGTCAGGACAAACTCGGACCGGGATTGACTGGGAGTCTCTGAGGTGCGCCCGTCCTGGAGGATGTGTCGGGCGCCGCGGCCGTTCCAAAGCGCCCAAGATCGCTCGGAGAGCGTTCCGGAACGCTCTGGAACGATTCATCCCAGTCCATGCCGACCAAATCGTCCTCCTCCCCTGACGTCCGCCGACACGTCCTTCTCAATCCGCGGCCCCGGAGGTCCCGACCGCTTCCCCGGCTGTCCTTTCTTCGTCCCGGATCCGTTCTTGCTGGCCTCGGGGCCCGGCAACTGGCCCCGGAGGCCGAGGTCGAAGAACAGCGCGGGGGTTGAGCAAACCATAGCGTCGTTGCTCTGGGTCTCCCCCCCCCCTCCCCCGTCGGGGGCCACGTCCTCTCGTTGTCGCCCATGCAGCCGTACACGTTGCCCAAGTTGAGCAGCGTGGTGGCCACCGCGCGGTGGTCTCAGGGACGCGCGGGGCGCGCCCGAGGGCCCGGAGCGCGGGATCCAAGGAGGGGGAACGGGTTTGGGGCCCGCTGGCCAGGACTGAGCGACGCTGCGGCACCACGGGGTCACCTTGGAGGCCTTTGGGGCAATCCTGGGGCGGTCTTGGGGACCTGTTGGGCCGTCTTGGGCCGTCGGAAGGCCGAGAAGAAACAAATTGCAAAATCCCGCTAACACGTACGGGAAATCAATTAGTTCGGCCTCTACGGGCCCTCCTGGAGGACCTCTCGGAGGCCTCTTGGGCCGTCTTGGAGACCTCTTGGGGGCCCCTGGGGCCGGCTTGGGCCGTCTTGGAGGCTTCTTGGGCGAACTTGGACGCATCTTGAACTCTCCTGGGCCGTCTTGGAGGCCATCTTGGACCATCTTGGGCGAGCTTGGGCCCATATAGCCATCTGGAGAAGGAAACCCTTTGCAGCCACCTCGAACGCAGCCTTCTGGGTTTCCAGCGGCATCGGCCCAAGCCCCAGGAGAATCCTAAACGAACCAAACGTTTCAAAACATCCAACACGCTGGGCACCCCAGTGGCAAGCCAGCAGGGGTAATGGATCTGTGGCCTTCGGCCCATACCGCCACCATGCCAGAGTGTTGGGTCGAAGGCTCCTTGGATACCTGTCATGCGAGGTATCTTGGCATGCATCTCGGGCGCCTCGTGGAACGAATTTTGAAGTTTCTCGAGGCCTCTTGGGGGCCGTTTGGGGACCTCTTGGGGCGGGGCCCTGGGGGGCCTCTTGGGGGCCTGCTGTCGTTCTCGGGGGTCCACTTGGGGCGGAGGGCTCGGAATGTGAGTCAGGGTCCCTCCATTGGTCTCTCTTAGGGCCCTCTTGGGCCGTCTTTGGAGCCTCTTGGGCCGTCTTGGGACTCTCTGGGGCTGTCGTGGGTCTCTCTTACGACATCTTGGGCCATCCTGGGGCGAAAATGGGGGCCTCTGGGCCCAACGTGGAAGCCGTGAAGATTCAAATCGCGAATGTGCTGAAAATATAAGTTATCCTCAAGGAGTGCGGCAAGTATGGGCTATCCGAAGGCGCTTTTGGGCAGCATCTTGCAGCCTTCTTGGGGCGTCCCAGGGGCCAGGCCGAGGAGACCGCCCCCGGCTCCTCCCCAACCGAACGCGACCACCCAAACCGACCTTGACCCCCCCCCCTGGCCGTGCCGCGCGCAAGTCGTCACCGCTGGGGGGTCGGGGTCGGCCTTGTGGGGGGCGGCAGGGGCGATTCCCTCAGCCCAGCGGTTGTGGTGGTCTCTCCTTCGTCCGCGATCTCCAGATCATTGGGACCCTTGGGTTCAGGCAGGAGGCAATAAGCGATGAGGGCGATGCCCACCAGCAGTTGTCCCCAAGCCCCGAACGATCGCCGTCGGGCAAGAACTCCTCGGGCACGAACGGACGCCCACGGAAGCACCAAGAAGGAGTCCTGCAGACTGGCACGAGGGAACGGAACTGTTGGAAACGGGAGGTTCTGGACCCCCGAGCATCCCCCCAAGGTCCAACCCTTCACCTTGGACAATTTTCTGCCCACCCCAGGGCGACGGGCCATGGAGACCAGAGAGCGGCAAGAACCTGCCGGCAGGACCCCCTTCCTTCAGCACACCTTCCAGGGCGGGTACAGACCCAGACCCCCAGCGTCATGCTTGCTTCGCAACGTCGACCCCCGGAGGTCTCGACCCATTCCCAGGATCAGGTCCCCAAAGGCCGAACCTTGTAAACAAAAGCGTCCGCCGTGTTTTTCGACGACGCGAGGGGGTCTGGGGACCGCACAGCGCAGAAGAGCCTGCCGCCACGATCCCTCCCGCGATGGGGCGGGCGGAGAGTTGCTCTTAACGGTGAACTGAATGAAACCACGCAGTGTTTTCTACGCAGTGTTTTTTTATGCAGTGTTTTCTACGCAGTGTGTTATACGCAATGTGTTCTAAGATGTGTCTTCTGCGCGGTGTTTTCGCCGTTGTGTTTTCTGCGTTGTGCGTGTGTGTGTGTGTTAACGCTATGTATGCTGTTTTAGCCGGCTTGGTTTTACGATGTCATGCGACACTTCGGGTATGCTGTTGTATATGTGGTGTTCGCTTGACGTACTTTTTCTTCGCAAGGTTATCTTGTGAAGGCGGTCGCACGGCTGTTTGCCGGAGAGATCTCAACTCCATGATGAATGGCGTCTGCCAAATGACCACGCAGTAACTCGCAGGTATCTTCAGGATGCTTCGACGCGCATTCCAGACTCCTTTTGCAGACCCTTGCTTTTTGAAGCTGAGAGCCCTCGGGCAAACAGTGGGGCAAAGCAACGAACCAGACACTTGCTGCAGACAAGAGCGCGCCTCCAAAAAGGAGAATTTACAAGCGCATGCCGAAAAAACTGTCTGCCCGCACTTCTGGCTCTTCTTCGCGAACCAGTGTTTCTGTTTTTGGCAGGCGCCTTTACATTATCGCTCTTGGAGGTGTATTCTTGTGGTAGCTGTGGTGGGAGGTGTTGACAAAACCCAAACTCAACGTGTTCTAGGCAATGTCTTCTACGCAAGGATTTCTACGCAATGTTTTCTACGCAATGTTTTTAACGTTCTACCGTCTTTTTTCTGTGCAGGTACCTTTTTGTTTAAATTATCGCTCCTGGACGCGCGCCCTTTATAACAGAGTGTGCTAAGTGGTGTTGGCAAAGCCCAAGCGCAGAGCTACGCTGTTTTCTACGCAGCGTTTTCTACGCAGTGGTGTCTACGTTGCGGCTTCATGCGCTGCGTGTTGTACTATATGTTTGTTGTTGGTCGGCTTGATGTTGCGATGTCATGCGGCACTTTGTGGATTTTGTACGTTGTGTTCGTTGACGTGGTGCTTGCTCGCAATGCTATATTGTGATACCGGTCGCACCGCCGTTTGCCAGAGAACTCTCAGCTCCATGATTAAAGGCATTTGCCAAAAGACCACGAAGTACCCCGCAGATACCTTCGGGATACTTTGACGCGTATTCCAGATCCCTTCGCGCAAACTTGTGTTCCTTTTGCAGACGCCTTTTCTTGTGAAGTTGCGAGCCGTCGGGCAAACAGCTGGGCAACGCATCGAACCAGACATTGCGCCTCAAAACAAGACAATCTACAGGCGCATACCGAACTAACAGCTGTCTGCGCGCAAGAATAACTCTTTTTCGTGACCCGCATTTCGTTTTAGGCAGGCGCATTTACATTATCGTTCCTGGAGGCGTACTCTTGTGGTAAAGTGTGATGGGAGGTGTTGACAAAGCCCAAACGCAACGTTTCTGTACAGTGTTTCACTACGTTGTGTTTTCCACGCAATGTCTTCTACGCAGTGTTTTCCACGTCGTGCTGTTTTGTTTTTCGGGGTCAGGCGCCTTCGTGAAATTATGGCTCTCAGAGGCGCGTCCTACTGGTAGAGTGTGGTGGGAGTTATTGGCAAAGACCTAGCGCAATGTTTTCTACGCAATGCTTTCTACGCAATTTGATCGACACACTGTTTTCTACGCGGAGTGGTCTACGCAATGTTGTTTACGCTGTGCGTTCTACGCTGTTTTTTTGCCGGCTTGGTTTGACGATCGCATGGTGTACTTTGTTGATAAGTGTGTTGTTGCGCTATGTGTGTTTACGCTGTGTTGTCTCATGTAGTGGTTTAAACTGTTTTTGCCGCGGTGCGTTTTACGTGGTATTGCTATCCGGCGTTGTTTACGGTGTGCTGCTCTATGTTTAGATTGGTGCTCACCAGCTTTTGATGTTGAAGCGTGTTTGCATACATTGTTTGTCGTGGTGCTGTAGTACGCTGTGTGTTTGTTTATGCTGTTTACACTAAATCAGCGCTGTGTTGCTATTCGGAAGTGCTTTACGATGCCACGTAGTTTCTCCCCACCTTCCTGCGTTGGGTTCTCGTTCTAAATAGAGCGCCGCAGTCGCGTCCTGTCCTCGTCCTTCCTGTCTCCACCTGCCTCCTTCTGCGCGGCTCTTTGGGAGCCTGCGACATGTGCAAATGTCACCATGTTCGTTGGCTCCTGGGAGGCCCGGCGGAGTCGGGAAGTAACAGGTTCCATTTGAAACCTCGCAGCTCCCAGGGTGGCTGCGAACTGCGCAACTGTCGCCTCTTTCGTCGGCTCCTGGGAGGCACGGCGGAATCGGGGAGTAGACGTACCCATTTGAGACCTCGCAGCTTCCTGGGTGGCTGCGACCTGTGCAAATGTCGCCACTTTCGTGTGCTCCTGGGAGGCCCGCCAGAGTCGGGAAGTAAACGTATCCACTTGATCGCAGCTGCCTGGGTGGCTGCGAGCTGTCGCCACTTTCGTGGTCTCCTGGGGGGTCTGGCAGACTTGGGGAGTAAACGTCAGAGTGAGGGGGCCGAACGGTCATTCACTGTCCCTGGGTGCGTGGCTGAAGTGGAATTCCGCGGTGCGGATTCTCGTTGTTGTTGTTGTTGTTGTTGTTGTTGTTGTTGTTGTTGAACATTATTACTTCTAAAGAATAATTATTGTTGGGCCCCTGGTGCACGACCCCCCCGCCGCGCCTAGGCCGCAGCCACATTTTCATCATTTTCGTGAGGAAGTCTCAGGCAAAACGGGTTGGTCCGGATCCGGTTGTGTTGTTACGATCGGTTTTCCCTTGCAAAAAATAAGCTAAAGTGGACATTTCTTGTTCTAACATAACCAAACTTCAAGAATCCCTTGCAAAAAATAAGGTAAAGTGGACATTCGCGCGCGCAAGACGAAATCCTTCCAAAACCTTAGTTTTCGTAGCGATTTTAACATAAAAACATCAAAAAACCAATGGTTTTTCAAAAAAATGTCAAAATTTCATCCCGCGCGCTCTTGCGGATTCGTAGGAAACCCAACACTTTTTAAACATTTCTGTCAAACGGGCTTTTGCGAGCAACTTTTTCGAACTTCTGCAACAACGGTTGCGCACCTGCCAGGGCCATCATCCCTGTCAAATAATACCATGCGGGACACATTCGTTTTTTCTTCGCGCGCGCACGCCGTCGTCGTCGGCCGCGGGGCCCTGAATAGTAGCCACGGTCGTCCGCATGCCACGAAGTGAAGTGTCCGAACGTCATAGGGCGGGAAGCTGGGTGTGGGTGGTGGCGAAGAGTCGTTTGGAAATTTGGTAGAGCTTGAACCGGCCCCCCCACAAAGTGGGGGTATTGCCCGCCTCCTATGAAAACCCTGGCACTGGTGAGAACGGAGTGTCCCCACGTGCTAGTAATTGTTGTTGTTGTTGTTGTTGTTGTTGTTGTTGTTGTTGTTGTTGTTGTTTGTGTTGTTGTTTGTTGTTGTTTGTTGTTGTTTGTTGTCGTCGTTCCACCCGCAACCCGCCCCGCGACCCACCCGAGACCCAACCCGCGACCCACCCCGCGACCCACCCGCGACCCACCCGCGGCCCACCCGCGACCCACCCCGCGACCCACCCCGCGACCCACCCCGCGACCCACCCCGCGACCCACCCCGCGACCCACCCCGCGACCCGCCCGCGGCCCACCCCGCGACCCACCCGCGACCCACCCGCGCCGCACCCGCGACCCACCCGACCCACCCCGCGACCCACCCGCGACCCACCCGCGACCCACCCGCGACCCACCCGCGACCCACCCCGCGACCCACCCCGCGACCCACCCCGCGACCCCCCGCGACCCACCCGCGACCCACCCGCGACCCACCCGCGACCCACCCCGCGACCCACCCCGCGGCCCACCCCGCGACCCACCCGCGACCCACCCGCGACCCACCCCGCGACCCGCCCGCGGCCCACCCCGCGACCCACCCGCGACCCACCCGCGACCCACCCGCGACCCACCCGACCCACCCGCGACCCACCCCGCGACCCACCCGCGACCCACCTTCGACCCAAACCACGTTCAAGGTACAAACCACCATTTTCGGCGCCTGCGGCGGGTTTTTTTTGCATTCCTTCCAGGTGGAGAGCCCGCGACCCACCCCGTGACCAACTCGCGACCAACCCGCGACCCAAACCGCGTTCAGGGTACAAACCACATTTTTCGGCGCCTGCGGCGGGCATCTTCTGCATCCGTTTCAGGCGGAGAGCCCACGGCCCATCCGCGACCACGTTCAGGGTACAAACCACACTTTTCGGCGCCTGCGGCGAGCATCTTTTGCATTCGTTCCTGGTGGAGAACCCGCGGCCCACCCGCGACCCAAACCACGTTCAGTGTACAAACCATTTGTTTTGGCGCCAGCGGCGGGCTGCTTTTGCATTCCTTCCAGGTGGAGGTGGAGAGCCCGCGACCCACCCGCTACCTAAACCACGTTCACTGAACAAACCAATGCCGCACAAGCGCGGCGGCGGATTTTAGCATGCCGTCTGAGCCCGCAAGGACCTCTTCAAGCCCCGCGCATCCACACCAGCCCGTCCAGCAACTTTGCACTGGCGAGTTGCCTTGATCAGACAAGGCGGGGAGCATAAAGTGGAACAAAAGATTGCGTTGCAGTTCTCTTTGGAAAAGAGGGGGAGGCATGAGGAGTAAACAGGAGACGAGGAGAACGCGGAAAAAGAGAGGATGTAAGGAGACTTTGGAACAATCAAAGGAGGAGGAGGAGCAGGAGGACGAGGAGGGGGAGGATGGGGGAGGAGGCGGAGGAGGAGGACGAGGGGGAGGAGGGAGAGGATGATGATGATGGACGACAATGGGAGGACGATGATGGAGGCCGATGAGGGGCAGGACGACAATGGGAGGACGATGATGAAAGGACGAGGGGTGGAGAGGGAGGACGAGGAAGAAGAGGAGGAGGAGGACGAGGTGGGGGAGGAGGATGACGATGACGATGAGGACGAGGACGAGGAAGAGGAGGAGGAGGAGGAAGAGGAGGAGGAGGAGGAAGAGGAGGAGGAGGAGGACAGCGCCATCGACAAGGAAGGTGGGGGCCACGAGGTCCGCCGGCTCAACAACGCCCGCGTCGCCCGCGCCCGCCCCCTCACTCTTATCCGCAACTGCGGGGTGCCACATATCCACTTAAGACCACGCAGCTTCCAGGGTGGCTGCGAACTGTCGCCATTTTTGGGGGCTCCTGGGAGGCACGGCGGAATCGGGGAGTAAACGGATCCATTTGAGGCCTCGCAGCTCCCTGGGGGGCTGCGAACTGCGCAACTGTCGCCACTTTCGTCGGCTCCTGGGAGGAATGAGGGGGTCTGGAAGTAAACGTTTCCATTTGAGACCTCGCAGCTGCCTGGGTGGCTGCGAACTGCGCAACTGCTTTCGTTGGGTCCTGCGAGTCACCGCGGAGTCGGGGAGTAAAAGGTTCCATTTGAAACCACGGGACTCCCTGGGTAGCTGCGAGCTGCGCAACTGTTGCCACTTCTGTGGGCTCCTGGGAGGCCCGGCGGAGTCGGGGAGTAAACGGATGCCCTTGAAACCTCGCAGCTCCCCAGGGGGCTGTGAACTGCGAAAGAATCGCCAATTTCGTGGGTTCCTTGGAGGCCCGGCAGAGTCGGGGAGTAAACGCATCCACTTGAGACCACGCAACTTCCTGGGTGGCTGCGAACTGTCGCCACCTTCGTGAACTCCTGGGAGGCACGGCGGAATCGGGAGTAGACGTACCCCTTTGAAACCTCGCAGCTGCCTGGGTGGCTGCGAACTGTCGCCACTTCTGCGGGCTCCTGGGAGGCACGGCGGAGTCGGGGAGTAAACAGATGCTCTTGAAACCTCGCAGCTCCCTTGGGGGCTGTGAACTGCATAATTGTCGCCAATTTCGCGGGTTCCTGGGAGGCACGGCGGAGTCGGGGAGTAAACGGACCATGTGAGACCTCGCAGCTCTCTGGGTAGCTGCGAGCTGTGCGAATGTCGCCAGTTTCGTTGGATCCTGGGAGGCACGGCGGAGCCGGGGAGTAAACGAACTCATTTGAAACTTGCAACTCCTGGGCGGCTGCGAGCTGCGCAACGTTGCCACTTCCGTGGGGTCCTGGGAGGCCCGTCGAAGTCGGGTCCAAAGTCGCGCGTTTGAGCGAAGATGGGCCCATTTGCATAAGCGCCCTGTGCAAATGGCAGCAAAAACAAGCCCCGGTGAGGTCGCGGGGCTCCATTTCGGGACCATTTGCTTAGGCGCCCATTGCAAGTCGTAATTTGGACGGGCCACTCCCCCCGGACGACCCTGGGCCGAACGCCTCGGGAGTGCGCGCCCATTTGCGCAGTTCACCTATGCAAATGGATCCGAAAGACCCCCGGCTGAACGCCTCGGGTGTTGGCGCCAATTTGCATAGGCGCCCTACACAAATGGCTGCCAGAACGGGTCAATCTCCGGCGAGTTTCTGGACCCAATGTCGAGGCCGTCTGCATAGGCGACCTGTGCAGATTGCGAATTGAACGGGCCAACACCCCAGACGATCCTGGGCCGAACACTTCGGGGGTTCGCGCTCGCTGGCACGGGCATACATGCGAACGGACCCTGGCCGACCGCCGAACGAGCTCCTCCAGGGTTCGCGACGTTTCGTACGGGCGCCTCATGCTGGTTGCCATCGAACGCGCCTTGGGAGAAGAACGAAGAATTTAATGGGACACCGTAGGAAACCGCTGGAAACCGTTCCAGAAACCGCTCCTGTCTACCCACGCCACAAGCAAAACCCACACGTTTGACCAAACGGGGGGATTAATCCCACCAGCCCTTTGGGCGTAGGTGGTCTAGAGTGTTTCCTCTGTTGCCCCTCCTACTTCCCCTTCGGGGAGGGGTTGATCAGTGTTCCCTACTAATATACACCCCCCCAAGCGACTGACAGACAACTAGGAACCATGCGGCCCGCCCACCATCCCTCGTAAACAAAAACAACCTAAAAATACACTCTGCCTCCAAATCCGGAGCATGCACAGCCAACCCGATGCGGCCTCCCCCCACCATCCCTGTCAAAAAACAATACAGAGTACACTTGGCGGCGGCGGCGGCTGCGGCAGCTGCGGCGGCGGCAGCGGCTGCGGCGGCTGCGGCGGTGGCGGCGGCGGTGGCGGCGGCGGCGGCTGCGGCGGCGGCGGCGGCGGCGGTGGCGGCGACGGCGGCGGCAGCAGTGGGCAGCGGCTGCGGCGGCAGCGGCTGCGGCGGCGGCAATTCGGCAGCGGGGGCGGCGGCGGCGCGGCGGCGGGCGGAGCGGCGGCGGCGGAGGCGGCGGGCAGAGGCGGCGGCGGCGGCGGCGGCGGCGGCGCGGCGGCGGCGGGCGGCGGCGGCGGCGGCGGCGCGGCGGCGGATGCGCCCCCAGTAGCTGCCCATCCAAAGACGACGGCTGAATATGCTGAGGCTCGGGCCAGGCTCGGGTGGGCGGATGGGAGCGAGCGAGACGGCTTGCGGGCGGGGAGGGAGTCTTGGCCCCTCCCCCGACCCCTCCCCTGGACCTGGACGGGGGGGGTTCGCGCGACGCGTTGGAGCGTCCAAAACGGCCTCGGCGAGGAAACCCAAATCACTGGTTTTACTAAGGTTTTGGCCCCATGTTGGCCTCCTGAAGGGGGGGGCCCTAATTAGGGACCCCCCCTCCTGTGATCGATCTCACCCAAGATGGCCCAAAGATGGCCCCCAAGGCTCCCAAGGGTGCCCCAAGAGGGCCCCAAGAGGTTGCCAGGAAGCCCCAAGAGGCCCCCAGAATGCCCCCAAGAGGCTCCCAAGAGACCCTCAAGAGGCCCCAAGAGACCCCCCAGAGACACCCAAGATGCTCCAACAGGCCTCGGCGATAATGCCAAATCGTTGATTATACTAAGGTTTTAGCCACACGTTGGCCTCTTGGGGGGGCACTGATTAAGATGACTCCAGGAGCGCCTGGGAGAGCCCGAGATGACCTCCAAGATGGCTCAAGATATCCCAAGATGTCTCATAATGGCTCCCACGATGCTCCAAGATGCCCCGATACCGCTCCAAGACGGCTCCAAGTGGCCAAAGACCTCCCCCAGGAGGCCCCGAAGAGGCCTAAACCTTAAGACAATCTATGTGTTTGGCGTTCTCGCCTTCTCGCTTCCGATGGCCATCCGCCAAATGCTACGAGCTAAGAATGGCGACCTGGTGCACGTTTGCGGACGGTCACTCATCCTGGTACCTCTCGTAGTGGCAGCATGTCGGCGGCGTCCTTCGTGGTCTCTTTGCTCCACGTAACCTGGCCAGTTTCCTCACATTAACAGCAAGATGTGGAATGGTGTGTGCGGAGAGCGCGAAATCTAGCGCTGCCAGTGTCCTTCAAGCGTCTGCCCACTGCATGTCATTGTTAAGCAGCTGGGTAACAACCACGCCCATCAGGGGTGTCATTCCCTAAACATTTTCTGCGTATTACTCCAGTACTTCTTCGTTGCGTGCATGTTGCGTTACTGCGTATTCGAGGGGCGCTTCGTTGATGACTGCTCTTCTACGTGTTCTTCATCGTGTATGCGGTCATCGTGGTGCGCTTCATTGCGGCGGCTGTCTTAGTGGAGTGTTCTAACGTCGGGTGTTTCCTTGCGGTGGACGTCTTCGTGGAACGCTCCGTCATGGAGCGCTTCATTGCGGAAATGGTCGTTGTGGAATGCCTCATCACAGAGACCATGTTGTTCACCTGCGCAGTCGTGCTGTGCTTCCTGGAGGGCGCCTCTTCGCGCAGTGCCCCCTCATGAAGCGCTTCTTTGCGCAAAGTATCGTCGCGGAAACCGTCTCCGCAAAGGGCTCAATCCGGCGTTGCTTCGTCATGGAGGTGGTCTTCGTTGGGTCCTCTACCACGGCAAGGGCTACTTTGGAATTTGTCGTCGTAGCGCGCTTCAACGCGTGATCCCTGATCGTGGGAGCCTCATTGTGGGGGGGCGTCGTCACGGCCGTTGTGTTCCTGGAGTGCACCATATCCTTGGAGCGTTTCGCCGTTGAAGTGTCCTTGTCGTTGCAGCCATATCCGGAGAGCGCTTCATTTAGAAGGTCGCCTTCCTGGAGGGAGACGTCATTTTGGTGTGCTTCACGGCAGGTGCTCCTTAGTGGGATTGTCTCATTATGGGGCACGGCCTTGTGGACTGCTTAATCGTGGAGAATCCCGAAAATGAAGGGGTCGGCGGATGTGGCGCAACCCTGAAGAATCCACGTCCGGAAGTGACGTGTTGCCGGAGGCTGGTCGCGCAGCGGAGCGGAAGCCCTAATGCAATGGATCCAATGTGTCCAATGCTTGCATAATTGCCACGTTTTGCATTGTGTTACATTATAATGTCTCCTTCTAATCCCCCCCCCAGCGCCGCGCCACATCCGTCGACCAAAGATGGTGAACCCCTTCTGGGGCCCAAAAACCTACAACAACATATAAGAAATCAACAAATTCTGCCTCTTGGGCCTCTTGGGGTCCCAAGAAGGTTTCAAAACGGCCCAAGATGGCCCCAAGACGGCCCAAGACGGCCTCAAGACGGCCCAAAATGGCCCCAAGAGGGCCCATGAGGCCCCGCAGAAGGTCCAAGAGGCCCCCAAGAAGACTCCCGAGAGCGCCTCCGGAGGCCAAACTCTTTGATTTCCTATAGTTCTGGGACAAGTTCAACGTTCTCGCCATTTTCGGCTCTCAGAAGGCCATGACGGCCCAAGCAGCCTGCAAGAAGGCCCCCAAACGGCCCAAGAGGCCTCCAAGGGGGCCCCAAGACGGCCCAAGAGGGCCCGAGACGGCCGAAAAAACCTCCAAGACGGCTCAAGAAACTCCCAAGACGGCCCCAGAGGACCCCAAGAGAGCCCCAAGGCGGCCGCGAGAGGCTTCCAAAGTGGCCTCCGAAGTGGCCAGACGGCGTAAGAGCGCCCAAAGACGGCCCAAAACGTCTCCAAGAGGCCCCAAGAGGCTCCAAAGAGGCCCTCCACAGGCTCAAAAAAAAAACCTAAGAAGCTTCCAGGAAGCTCCCAAGAGACTCCCAGGAGGCCCCACAACGACTGACTGAACGTGCACAATAATATCCCGCCCTGGGCGAACCGCGGCGCAGCGCCAGCCAGATGGAAGTTGGTCACGGCGGCATCCGTGATCAGAGCCAGCGCTGGAATAGAAAGATCCACGTCCGGAGGTGACGTGCTGAGCAGCAGCGTTATCCGGCGAACGCCTTAATGCAACGTGTCCAATGTATCCGATGATTGCATACGTGCTACATGCTGCAACGTGTTACATTATAATGTCTCCCCCAAACCCCCCCGAGGGGCCACGCCACATTCACCGACGATGTTCGCGTTCTCGTTTTTTTTGTTTTTGTTTCTCTCGACTCCCGACGACCCAAGCAGCCTCCCAAATCGCCCCATGACGGCCCCAGAAACGCCCGAGAGGACCCCACGACGGCCCCAGAGGGCCCCAAGACGGCCCAAAGAGGTCCCCAAGACGGCCCAAAGGCCCCCGAAACGGTCCAAGAGGACCCCAAGAGAGCCCCCACGCGGCCGCGAGAGGCCTCCAATACGGCCTCCGCAAAGACCAAACGGCGCAACAGCGCCCAATACGGCTCGAGACGCCCCGAAACCCCAAAGAAGTCCCCAAGAGACCCCCGAGAACCCCCAAAACGACTTGAGTGTACGTGCTCCGGACGTGCGCCCCGCGAAGTGAGAGGAGTAAACGGTTCCACGTCCGGAGGTGACGTGCTGAGCGGCAGCGTTTTCTGCGGAGGCGATAATGCAACGTACCCAATTTATCAAATTGTTGCATAATTGCCACGTGCCGTATTGCATTACATCATCATGTCTCCCCCCCCCACCCCACCCCCAGGGGCTACATCCGTGGACCCAAGGTGGATACCCCAATTTGGGGCTCAAAAACGTACCAAAACCTATGCACAATCTATGATGTCGACCTTTTGGGCCTCTTGGGGGGCCACGAGGGCGCCAAGACGGTTCAAGATGCAAGAGGGCCCCAGGAGCGCCCACAACTGCGCCTCCAGAAGCCAAAACCATGTCCTATGGTTTTGGCGATATTCCAGCGTTCCCGCCTTTGCGGCCCAAACAGCTTCCAAAATCGCGCCAGAACAGCCCAAGAAGTCCCCAAGAGGGCCCCAAAACGGCCCAAGAAGGCCCCAAGACGGCCCAAAGAGGCCCCCAAGACGGTCCAAGAGGCCCCTAAGACGGCCCAAGAGGACCCCAAGAGGCCTCCAAGGCGGCCGCGAGAGGCCCCCAAGACGGCCTCCGAAGGGGCGACACAGCAGAAAAAACGCCCCAAGACGGCCCAGGACGCCCCCAAGAGGCCCCAAGAGGCCCCCAAGAGGCCGCCAAGGGGCCCCAAGAAGCCTCCAAGAGGCCCCCAAGAAGTCTCCAAGAAGCATCCAAAAGGCCCCATAGAAGCCCCCCAAAACCCACACAGCGACTGGAGTGTGCTGTCATTTTTCCCCCCTAGGCGACTTGCGGCGCAGCGCCAGCCAGGTGGAAGTTGGTCACGGCGGCGCCCATGATTAGAGCTGGCGCTGGAAGGGGATATGGGGAGGGAGTATGAAAAAGGAGGGAGGGGGCAGAGGCCCCAAAGACGCCCCCAAGAGGCTCAAAGAAGCTCCCAAGAGGCCTCCAGGAGACCCCCAAGAGGCTCCCAAGAGGCCCCGCGACGACGTGACCAAGACGGTACAGGATGGCCCCAAGAGGGCCCCCCAAAAAACCCAGACGCCCCAAGAGGGCGCCAAGAGGACCTCCAAGAGCGCTTCCAGAAACAAGCATCATTGATTTCCAATTGAGTTTTGAAAGATTTTGGCGTTCTCGCCTTTGTCGACTCCCCGAGCCCCAGGACGGCCCAAGAAGCCTCCGAAATGGCTCCAAGACGGTCCAATAAGCCCTCAAGAGAGCCCTCAAGAGGGCCCGCAGGCGGCCGAAGAGGGCTCAAGCCGGCCCAAAGAGACCCTCCAAACGCCTCTTTGTACGACCTCACTGTACGTACTCCGGACGTGCACCCCGCGAAGCGAGAGTAATCATTTGAGACATCGCAACTCCCAGTGGGGCTGCGAACTGCGCAACCATTGCCACTTTCGTGGGCTCGTGAGAGGCACGGCGGAGTCGCGGAGTAAACGAATCCAACCGAGACCTCGCAGCTCCTTGGGTGGCTGCGAACTGCGCAACCGTTGCCACTTTCGTGGTCTCCTGGGGGGTCCGGCGGGGACTGGGGCCACGCGCACCCAGACGAGACCTCGCTACTCATTTGGCAGCTGAGAGTTGCGCAACTGTTGCCACTTACATGGGCTCCTGGGAGGTTCAGCGGAGTCAGGGGCCACGCGCACCCAGACGAGACCTCGCTGCTCCCTGGGTGGCTGCGAATAGTGCTACTGTCGCCACTTTCATGGGCAACTGGCAGGTCCAGTGGAGTCGGGGACCACGCAGGTCCAGCCGAAACCTCGCTGCTCCCTGGGAGGCTACGACATGCGCAATTGTCGCCACTGTCGTAGGCTCCTGGGAGGCACGGTCACACCCACTCTACCACAAGAGTGCGCCTCCAATAACGGTGCGTGAAAGACACCAGCTAATAAAACTTGGTTCGCGCATAAGAATCACATGTGTTTGCAGACAGCTGTTGTTAGGGGCAAGTGCCTTCTTGACTGCAAGGTGTCTGGTTCGGTGCGGTGCACGGCTGTTTGCCCGAGAGACCTCAGCTCCAAATATAAAGGCGTCTGCGGAAGGAACTCCAATGTGCGCGGAGGAATATGGGATGCGCGTGCAAACACTACGTCGAAAACACTACGTAGCAACCTCTACGTAGTAAAGGCTACGTCGTAACCACTACGTGTTAAACACGATGTGACAAACACTACGTAGAAAGCACCACGTAGTAAACACTACGTAGTATAGGCTACGTCGTAGGCGCTACATCGTAGGCGCCACGCGGTAAACTCTGCGCAGTAGCAGTAAAGCAGTGCGCCGAAAACACTATACGTGGAACACACTGCAGTACGCAGCAAGCGCTGCGTAGAAAACACTACGTCGCGAAAAAGTATTGCGTAGCAAAAGCTGCGTAGAACACACGGCGCACTGTCAAGAGAACCTTGGTGCTGGCGCGCGGGAGCGCCTGGGCCGTACTCGCGCTCCTCGATCCGCAGGGCGCGCTCCAGCAGCTCCCGCTGAGCGCGCGCGCGTCCGCCCGGGGGGTGGGGGGCCCGTGGGGGACCTGGGGCGAGGGCAGTGGACGAGCGCGTTCCACTACTCACAAAGCGACTGCTCGCCAATGGCCTGGATCCGCCGCGGGGGATCTACGATAGATAACTTCGAAGCAGGAAATTCGTTTTCTCTCGGACGTTTGCGGGTAGGCACTTTGCGAGTAGTGGAACGCGCTCTGTGGGGCAGGTGCGACTGCCACCTGTCGGCGGGGCAACGACGGGGCCCGGAGGGAGGGGGCCTCAGGGAAAGGAAAGGATCCCGGGCTGATTCCGCACTGGCCGAGAACCTCTCTTCTCACGAGCGGTGGACACCTCCGTGTCCGCGCCCTCGCGGTCTGGGTTCGGGGGCGGGCGCACTTCCGCGGACACGCGGTCGCACGAATACGTTCCGCGCGGGGCATCCGCAACAAAAGCGCCCCGTGTCCGCGGGGTCACGGCCCGGGAGGCCGCGGATACGGATGTCTTTCGCCCGCGGTCTTCCTTAACACCCCATCCCTCGGGGCCCCATCTTGGAACGGCCCGCGCTGGCGCACGAGGAGCTCGAGGAGGAGCGGCACAGAGCAGAGCGGGCATCGAAGAGTGAGGTTCGAGGGCTCGAACCTCTGGACGCCTCCTTGGGTCGGTGGCGAGGGCTCGCCGTCCGAAGGCCAGCCGCCTCTCGCTTCACCCCTGGGCTCGCCGCCGATTGGGGCATCCCGAAGCAGCCAGAAGACCTCCGGAGGGCTCCCGAGACGAGGAGGCGGGGCAGCCCGTCAGCGGGAGTCGCGACGGCGTCCCCGCGGGAGCCGACGCCGGGAGGCGTGGCGGCAGGAAGGGGGGACACGGCAAGCAGGGAAGAGAGGAAGCCGACCGCGCGCGGAGGAGAACACTTTAAAGGGGCCCTGGGACACACAAACAAACAGACACAAATAACAGGATTCCCTAGATGTTCCAATTCTTTGGGGGTTTTGTCTTCCCCCCACTTCCCATATTTTCCCATATTATCTGGGGACTCGACGACGAATTGTGTCTGTGTGATCTTTGCGCCCCTCCTGAAACTTGTTGGCCCGCGGCGAGGGCGGACGCCGATGCGCTCGATCAGCCGATGCGCGCCGCAGGGCGCACACCGGACGAGTCAACAAAAAACACCGGAGAGCGGCCGCGGAAGGCGGCCGTGCGGCGTGGCGCCTCAGGCGTAGAGTCGTCGTCCTCCTCCTCCTCCTCCTCCTCCTCCTCCTCCTCCTCCTCCTTCTCCTCCTCCTCCTCCTCCTCCTCCTCCTCCTCCTCCTCCTCCTCCTACTCTCTACACCACGAGGAGTGCGCAGGCGGTCCCAGGCACCGAGAAACGGTGTACTGGAAGGTGAGCAATAAGTATCGGCTGCCGAGGGGGACAACAATGTCTCAACTGAGAGGCACGCCGTCGTCCACCAGACAACGGGCGAGACCGGAGTTGGAAGCACGGAGCCAATGAAGGGAGGCAGCTACATCTCGAGCAAGAGGCTGGAAGCTTGCACGGTTGATGTCCAATACTCAGAAGATGAGGGGCTACGATAGGGGGAGACTGGCATAGGGGGGGATGCATCGACCTGGAATCGGCGATACATCGCCGGTAGATGGGCGATAGGCCTCCGATAGTGAATCCGCACCTTCATGGGCAGGCTGGGGCTATCGGGCCCCTATCGGCGATCAGTGGGCGATTGGGGGTCGATGCATCCCCCCCTGTGCCTGTACCCCCCGATCCTTGTCCCTGCGAAGAGGGTGCACCTGCATACATGTCGGAGGCCCGTGCGGACTTGCTGCATCGACGCCAGGCCCACCTCCCCCCGGCGCGCAAACAGCGCACCGGGGGCGCGCCCGAGGCGCCGCCTGCGAGAGGCCCATCGTCGTTACGACCCTCGCGTTGGCTTCGGACACCGCGCAGGTCGCTCAACCTGGACCGACCGGTGGCTCCCTTGGATCGACAGGCCGTCCCTCCTCCTCCTCCTCCTCCTCCTCCTCCTCCTCCTCCTCCTCCTCCCCCTCCTTCTATTCCTCCTCCTCCTCCTCCTCCTCCTCCTCCATCTCGAACGATTCCTGGCCGCTGGCGGCATGCAATCTTGAACGCCCGCGGTGAGGACGCTGCCGCGTCGGCACGACACGAACCCACCACAGCTGAGAGGTACGAACAGAAATCTGGCCAGACAGCTGGGGGCACATCTGCTTGAGATTCCTGAGGTGCTACAAGACCTTGATGGGCCCCCAGGACCATCGGGGAACAGAAAACTTCCTCGATGATCCTCAGAAAGTCACCGCCAACGTGTGCCTGTCCAACGGAGCCTTCAATACGACGCACGGGGTGTGTGATGAGGGCCGACGCAGGCGTCGTGCCATCGGCGGTACCGAACCGGGCAACCTCCCACAGGTTGGGCTAGCAGCGAGCACCTCCTCTGAGCATCGCCGACTTCTGTGGGGCACCTGCGGGCAGGCCTTGCTTCATGCCGTACCTGCCGTGCCTGCTGCAGATCGGCGGCGCGCCCCGGGGGGAAGCAGAGAAGCAGCGGGCCCTCTCGGCAGGCTCGGACGCCCTCGGGCCTCCTGAGAAGCTGCCCGAGCCCTCCCCGAGAGGGAACCGAAAACACCTCTCGGAAGGCGCGGGGGCTGCGAGGGCGCCCCGCCCCCGTCTGCGCGAGGCCCGCTTCCCCCCCGCCCCTCGCTCGCTCGCCGCCGAGCACGGGCACCCAGCCGCCCCCCGGCTCCCGCGCGCGGGCGCGCTGGGGCCCCCCGGAGCGCCGCCGCCCTTTTCCTCCGCTGGGCGGTCCGCGCCCTCGGCGGCGGCCCCGCCCCGGACGCAGAGCTCGGCCGAGCGGCGCTCCACGAGCCCGTACAGCGCCCTGGCCCGGAGGCGGCTGCAAGAGTCGGGGGAGCCCGCAAAAGGACGTGCGCGACCAACCGCGTGCAGGAACGCGCCCCCCCCCAGTCCGCGAGACCAGCCGCGTGACGCGAGCGCTCGCGCAATGCGCACTCTCCAAACCAACGTGGATTCATGTACGTGCACGGTGAGGTCGGGCATGTCCCCCTAAAGGCGGATCGTGGGCGAAAAATGAAAAGTAGCCAAAACATGTTCAAACATCGTCAAACAATTATCAAACATTGTCGTCTCAAGACCTTTTTTGTTGACCATTCTTGAATGTACCTCCTATAGAAGGACAGACCCGACTGGAGTGTACGTCCTTCTTTCGCTCCTGAGAGTTGTCCCCTGGCAGAGCCCAGACATCCAACCTCTCGAGAAACTCCAGGCGGAGTTTCTGTTTCTTCCATTCTCGGACTCGGTGGGCCCTGGCCGGGCCCCGGGACCCTCAAGCAACGACTCAGGATAAATTAGGGAAACGAGCTCTATACACCGACGCTTTTTCCGACCCTGCGCTGAAATTCGCACAAGAACGCGGATCCTGGTGTATACTGGATCCTGGTGTATACATCTTTCGTCGTTTCCCTTGGAAAACGGGGGAGAAGTATACACCACACCACCCCGACGTCGTCCCCGACCCTCGCGAAGTCGTGGGATTGAAGCAAAGCCCGCCACTGGTAATGTATATGTTTCAATTTCTGATTAAGAGCGGGCCCCGGGGAGCAGGCCCAGATCTCTGGGGAGGTCGACGCCGTGAGTATCTCAAGACATCGGGTGTCTGGGAAGGTGTCCACAGCTTCTCGGCCTACAGTCAACCCATATAGTAAGGACGCGCGATAAGGACGCAAGGGTCTTGGAGGGCCATTTCGACGCTTTTCGAGCGGGGCACGGCCAGAGAAAGTGGTCAAGGATGGGCCGAAGGGACAAGGATGCAAGGGTATCCTTGGGAAGTTTGCATATCCTGACTACGCGGGTTGACTGTATGTCGGAGCACATGGGAACCTCTGGGTCTCGCGAGGCTGGATGCCGTTGGAGCCTCCCTCGGAATCCTGGGGACACCTTGGAACTGGGGAGACCCTTGGCAACACCCAGCCTGTTGCTCTCGATGCGCTTCCGGTACTGGTTGTCCTCCTCGCTGGGGGAGACTTCCAACAGCGTCGGCATGCAAGCAGCGGGGTCTTCCGCTGCGACAGAGGCTTCGCACCCCGAATCACTTCCTTATACGGTCCGGGGACCCGAGGGCGGCCCCATAGGAGCCCCACAACGGTGAAGACCTCGGGACCCGTGCCCGTCAGGACCTCTTCCCTTCGTGGCGAGAGCAAGAGCCTTCCGAGTGGGGTCCGGTGAGATGGCGTCGGGGGATCGCGCCGCATCGCCGATGCATCTCTCATGTATCGACGATGCATTGGCGACGAGGGTGATGCACTGGCATAGCAGGCGCGGAGAAGGTCGGGTCCCACATCGAGCCGCGTCGCCAATGCAACGGCAATGCGGCACGACCCACCGACCGCATCTGCTCGGACCCCCCTGCGGGCCCCCGACGAGGACAGCCACCGCGCGTCGGAGGAGCGCCAACGCACGGCACGATGCGCAGCCGAGGCGAAGCTGACCTCCGTCATCGAGCAGGGACCGACCGTCCCGGCATTCCTATAGTCCTACCACGATATGTTCTGAGAACAACAACAATGTGCTTAGAACTGAAGCTTTATGTGTTAAAACGAGACAGCCCCAGGCAGGAATGTTCTAAGAACATTTCGTGGGAACCACAGAAGGTTCTTAGAGCATTGTTTGGTAGGGCTACAGGCGAGCCAAGACGCTTCGCCACTGCTTGACGTCAGGTGGACCCCTCGCGCTCCGGCAGAAGCTCCAGCACTCGGGGGCCGCCTTGGGCCCTCCCTGGGCTGCCCCGGGGACCCGCTCTCTGAGCCTCCCGGAGACGCCCGCAGGGGCCACCTACTCATACGGTCAGCCCCGGCCGGGCCCATCCCCCAGACCCCCTCGGGCAATGAAAAAATCATGACGGGAATTTTTTGTTGCTATTTTCGGCCTCTGGGGGCGCTTCCCGGCCCTCGGGACCGTCAAGAAACGACTCAGGATGAAAAACCGGTCCAGGGGAATGGGTCGAGACCTCCAGGGGTCGACGTAATGAAGAAATCATGACGTCGGGGGTCTGGGCCTGGCCCCAGGGACCGGCCCGGCCTTGCTGAGGTCGGTGCACACATGTCGGGTGGGTCGCCGGCGCCCCCCGAGATCCTCCTGCAGTCCCAGCAGGAGGCGCTGCATCTCCCCGTGGACGTAGGGGCCCACGGTCCAGACCAGCCACTGCAGCATGGAGCCTGGCACGCCTGTTTGGGGATCTGGCTCCTCCCCCGTGCCCCGCCTCCTCCCCATCCTCCCCTCAGGAGGATGCGTGGATTGGCAGGGTATGGGGAGCAGGGAGAATGCTGAGGATGCGGGAGAGAGGAGGATGGGGAGACAGAGGGGGGAAGGAACGAAAACACGACCGGAAAATGAGGAAGGAGAAAGGAGGAGGAGGAGGAGGAGGAAGAGGAGAAAGAGGAGAAGGAGGAGGACGAGGATGAGAAGGAAGAAGGAGAAGGACGACGAGAGAGGATGAGGAGGAGGAGGACGAGGAGGAAGAGGAGGACCCATGTAACCCCACGACTCATAAACGATGCTGGAAGGCACCCTCCCTCCAAGCTCCCTCTCCATAGGCCCCATACAGGAATTCACTTCCACTGCGGGAAGCTCCCCGTTGGGGAACAACGGTGTGAAAATCCTGAGGCGTGCCCAAACACCATCAAGAGGACTTCAACGCCACGAGTCAATCTGAATGCTGCGTCTTGACGATCCTGAATCGCGCCAGAACGCCATTCCTAGGACTTCAACATCGCAAGTCAACGTAACAGTTGCGCCTTGATAATCCAGAATCGCCCCAAATATTTATTGCTGAATACGTTAGCATTAAGAACCAATGCAACTGCTGCACTTGCTTAAAGCGAATATGCGGGGCGCTAAGGCGAGAACCACAGTTTGAAAAGAAGCAGCACTCAATCAATGAAATTCTTGCACATGTTTAGAACGAATGTGCGCGGCGCTAACGCGGGAACCAACTTTTGAAACAGAACCGCCCTCAATCCGTAAAGCTCTGACATAATTTTGAAACGAATGTGCGCCGGCGCTACAGCGAGAACCACAGTTTGAAAACGAACAGCCCTCACTTTGTGAAACGATTTCAACTGTTTGAAAACCAATGTGCGCAGTGTGAAGGCAACAGCCACATTTTGAGAACGACCCGTCCTGGATTTGCGAAACTCTTACAACTGTTAGGAAATAATGTGCGCGGCTCGAAGGCTATGGCCAGATTGTCGAAGCGGCCCGCCCTTCATCTGTGAAACTGTTGCCAGTGATTAAGCTTGAGGCTCATAAATGGCAAGAAAGTCTCATGCGAAACGCCTGGCCCGCCCTTCCTACTGGCCTCGGGGTGCGACAGGGAGGGGTTAACTCATAAGGAAATAGAATGGAGGAGGATGAGGAGAGGAGGAGGAAAATTATGGTGGCCTGCGCCAGGATGATTAACGCGATCATGGGCAGGATGATGAGCAGGGGAAAGAGGATGAGTAAAGGAAATGCAAAAAATGAGCAGCATGAAGAGGGATGATTAGAAGGACGAGGGCACGCATCATTGGGGAGGAGGGGAGAGGGGGAAGGAGCATTATAAGGACAAACGGGAGATGCAAGACGGTAGACCATAATGGACGCAAGAAAAAGCAAGGACGGAGGATATACGGAATGGGTCGGTGTATGATTTTAGCCCCTCCCAACCGAGCATCTGCAAGTCGACTCTGACGTGCACGTGGGCCACGACTCGCTCCCCCGGCATAGGCGTGAGCTTCACGCACGTCCCGGGAAGAATGCGCCCCCGGTAGCAGTCGGCATCGGACTCGGGAATGCCTGGCGTCGACGGGTCCGCGTCCTTGACCAGGATTAAGAAGCAGCCATCGTCATCAATGAGGTCGTGCCCCTCTGCATCGAACAAAAAGCTTCGTGGGTACAACGGTGGGGGCATCCACAGTTCCGCGTATCCTCTGAGGGATAAGAGCGATGGCTCGTGAAGTATGACGGAGCGCTGCACGAAATCATTCCATCCCTGCAGTAAGTCGAATTCTCGCGGCAGCGATAACAGAGAAGCAACGGGGGCGTCGTACTTGGCCTCAACGGCCACCTCAACCGCACCGTCTGCGTCATCGCGCGTGAAAAATGCAACGGTCTCCTCCTCGCATGCGCAAGACCAACTCGGATCAGTCCTCAGGCTGGCCAGCGCGCGGAGCGCGGAGGCAACGTCGCACGGCGGTGGCGCCGCCCGCAGCTCCTCGGGGGCGCTGGCCTGCGACCGGGGCGGCCCAGTGGCGGCCCACGACGGCGACGTCGACGAGGATGCCAGCCGTCGTCGTCATCGTCGTGTTCGTCGTCGTCGTCTCGGAGGTTTTCGGGAGCGTTTCTGGATGACCTCTTCTCCGAAGCCTGGCGTGGCCCGAGGATCGGGAGCGGCCAAGAGGGGGTGTCCAAGAGGGGGGGGTGCAAATCATGGCCGGCGGCATGTGCGCGGCCCAGTGGGGGGCCAGGGACGTAATGAAATAAGGAGCGGCGCCACGAAATCTGGGGAAATATCACGGCCCCCGCCATGATATCCATCCCCCCCTAGTCATCACACCCCTCTTTTCTGCCCCCGAGAGGAGCTGGGCGGGGTAGGCACCGGGAGGCGGTCTGGGGGCCGACGTTGAGCGGCATTTGGTCGGTTTACGCCGACGCCGACGACGACGAGGCCGCGTCCCCCTCCCTTCTCATGCTCCTGGCCACGTCCTCCCTCACCTCCTCTTTCCTCCTCCCTCGTGCTACCTTCTCCTCCTCGTCCTCCCTCTCCTCCTTCGTCTCCTCCTTCGTCTCCTCCTCCCTCTCCTCCGCGAGCGGCTGCGAACTTTCGGCCTGACCCTGACGCGCTGAGGAAATCTGGGTAAATACTCACGAGCTCCCCTGGGGCCATGCCTTGAGGACTGGTGGGGGATTCTCCTGCGTGAGTTCGTGAATCGTCATCCCTCTCCTCCTCCGTCTCCATCTCCCTTTCGTCCTCCCTCCTCCTCCTCCTCCTCCTCCTCCTCCTCCAGATGCTGGCGCTGTAGGTATGGGGATCCGCAATCCTCCTCCACCTCCTCCTCCTCCTCCTCCTCCTCCTCCTCCTCCAGCCTCCTCCTCCTCCAGCCTCCTCCTCCAGCCTCCAGCCTCCTCCTCCTCTTCTCTCCCCCGCGATCGCTCCTGCGCTCGCGGCGACGACGGCCACCCGGAGGTGCCGAACACTGCCGACCCTCCGCGGGGCCTCCGGGAGCTCCCCGGGGGGGGGCCCTCGGAGAGACCCCCTCGGCCCGGACCTCGGAGGGAGAAAAAGCGGCCTGCCGAGGAGGCGCAGGCGCAGGCCGCGGCACTGTTGGCGACGCCGCCGGTGGCGAGGCCGCCGCTGGCATCCACGACGACGACGACGACGACGACGACGACGACGACGACGACGACGACGACGACGACGACGGTACTCCTCAACGTCTTCCGTTTCCCTCCTTCTCGGCCTGGTGCCTCCTGGTACCTCCTCAGCCTGCCCGCTTCGCCTCCCTCCCGCTCCCTCCTCCCACCATCTCAGACTCCTTCTCCTCAGTATCCTCCCCTCCCCTCCTCTTCCGCTCCTCCATCCTAGTCCCCCTCGTGGAGGAGGAGAATGAGATGAAGGAGAAGCAGTAACAAGTGATGGAAGCGGGAGGATGGGTGACGGGATGAGGAGGAGGAGGGGGAGGAGGAGGGGGAGGAGGAGGAGGAGGAGAAACACCCTTCCGTCCCAAGTTCCTCCTCAGAAGTCCCTGCTGAAGTCTTCCATCATACTACAAGACGCGTCCCCTTGAAACAAGAAGCCCCTATGAGTCTGCCATTCAAGACAACGGGCGTCCCCGGAGGCCCCCCTGGAGGCCCTGACAGGTCCCAAACTTTACACACACAGACACGCACGCGCAGATTCTTTGCTTATGCAATCAACACTAACGATACAACTAATACTGCGCACGCTTCACACATCTCGCCCCGCACCTCCCACGACGACGCCGACGCAGCCGACACGGAGGAAGAGGAGGAAGATGGATGGACGAGGGACGTGGGACAAGGGACGAGGAGAAAAAGGAGGAGGGGGGGAAGGAGGAAAAGGAGGAACGAGGGAGGAGAGGTCAGGAGGGAAAGTGGGAGAGGGAGCCAGAGGAGGAGGAGAAGAGGGAGCACGAGGGTGACGAGGAAGGAGGAGCAGGCAAGAGGAGGAGGAGGTCGACGACGACCAAAGACGCCGCCGACAGCGCCGCCGACGGCTGCGGTGACGGCGACGGCGCCGATGACGGCCGCGGCGCCAGAGGCGCGGAAAAAAAGGGGCCTCGGGCCGCCCGTGCGCAGCCGCCGCCTCGTCGGCGCCGCCCCCGCCCCAGAGCCACTCCTGTGGGCGTGGGCGCCGTCGCCGACGACGGCGCCGTCGCCGTCGGAGGATCACGACTGTGGTCACGACGACGACGACGCCGTCGCTGAAGACGACGCCGTCGCTGACGACGAGCCAGAACATAACTGAAACATGTTGAACCTCATAAGGATGATGAGGGATGATGAGGGACGATGAAGGAAACGGATGGGGAGGGGATTGAAGCAGGACCGACAAAGCAAGAGGAGGATGATGATGATGTTGATTATGAAGGTGATGATGATGATGATGATGATGATGATGATGCTGATGATGATGATGATGATGATGATGCTGATGCTGATGATGATGCGGAAGGGGGGGAGGAGGAGAAGGAAGAAGAGCCGACGCAAGAGGGAGGAGGACGATGAGGACGAGAGAAGGACACATAATGATGATGAGGAGCAGGCGCAGGAGCGGGAGCAGGAGGAGGCGGATGCGTGAGAACAGAAGAAGAGAGGAGGGAGAGGAGGAGACAGCAGGCGAGCGAAGGAGCAGTAAGAGAGGAAGGGGTGGAGGAGGAACGCCAAAAGCAGGCTTATTATTTGAGGAGCACCAGTGCCAATGTGCCGAGGGAGGAGGAGGAGGACGAGGAGGAGGAGGAGGACGAGGAGGAGGAGGAGGTGGGAGCGAAGGAGGAGGAGGACGAGGAGGAGGAGGAGGACGAGGAGGAGGACGAGGAGGAGATGGCAGGAGGAGGGCCCATCCCAAAAGCCACTCCTGCAGGCTGGCGGGCGGCGCACTTCGTCTCCTCGCCTCCTCCCTTCCTCTCCCCTTTCCCCTCTTTCCTCCCTTCTGCATCTAAGCGCCTCTTTCCCCTTACCCCCATCCCCCACCTGTCTTCTGGTTGGTGCTACCAGCTGCGGCACCTTCGTGAGCCCTTGGAAGTCGGACGGAACGGCGTCCGCAAAGCATCCACAATGGACCTCGCCTCCATGTGGAGCTGCTCTCTGCGCAACTGTCGGCACTTTTGTGCGATCCTGTCAGGTCCATCGCAGCGCCGTGCAGGCAATCAGAGTGGGCCCCGCTCTCCCTTGGCGCTGCCAACTGCGCCACTGTCGCCGCTTTTGTGGGCTCTTAGGGGGTCCAGCGGGGAACTGCCCCACAGGGGATTCAAACTAGGCCTTGCCCCCCTGGGCGCCGCCAGCTGCGGGACTGTCGCCTCTGTCGTGGGCCCCTGGGGGGGTCCATCGGAGTGCGGCCCCACAAAGATCTAAACGAGACCTCGCCGTCGCCCTCCTGTGGTGCTGCCAGCTGCGCAACCGTCAGTATCTTCGCGAGCTGCGGCGAGGTCCAGCGGAGTGATGCCCTACGGGGATCTCAACGAGACATCGCCCTCCCTGGGTGTTGCCAACGGCGCAATAGTCGCCTCCCTCGAGCCATCGGGTCTTCGATCCCTCGGCCCGCCGTCGACCCCCTCTGCTCCTCGACTTCTCGGCCGCTCGATCTCTCAAGCTATCGATCCCTCGAATTCTCGCTCCCGCTATCCCTTGATTTAAGCCGGCCCTGTCCCCCTACAGGCCGATTTTGAACGAACAATAAAAGATACCCGAAACATACCCTACAAATGCTCAAACATGGTCAAAAAATAGTCCCCAGACTATGTTTTGACTGTTTTCGGATATTCCCCCTGTAGAGGGACAATCCCGACTTGACCCTTGACCCTTCGACCCCTCGACGCCTCCAGCCCTCTCTCCAAACGAGCCTCGGACGCACGGCCGTGCCCTGCGGGCAGGGGCTGCTCGCAGCAGGTCCTCGGCGCCCCCGTCCTGCGCTCCCTGGTTCGGCCTGGGCACGTGGAGCGCTTGCCGCCTGCTGCAGACGGGCCTGGGGCGCTTTCCCGGGCGATCTCCGATGTTGGCTCGGCCCATCCTGACTACCTACCAGACCACCCCAACCCAATCCGAAGACCCGAATTTCGGGTTGGGGGGGGTACGGGTTCCATATGTGTTTTCTCGACGTTCCCCGACCCCCCCTCAACTGGAAATGGAGGGCAAATCGAGACCCTCGGGTTGGGTTGGGGTGGTTTGGTGGGGGGGGACTTCCTGGGCCTCTGAAGGCCACCACGAACAGGTGGACGATCTGGTCGGGTGTTGCTAGAAGTGCCCCTGGGCCAAGGTGCCCCCCAGGATTTTCGGGGTAGCCCAAACGGCCCCCAAAGCACCCCTCACGAGGTCCAGAGGGCCCCAGGGGCTCCTAAATGGAGTGAAAAGCTGGGGGCACCTTGGGCCAGGGGTACTTCTAGCAACACCCGATATGGGGCGAAGGGAGAACTCGGGGAGAGGAGCAGGAAGGACGTACGATGACGATGACGGCGGAAGACGACGACGGAACAAGCAGAAAGAGATGAAGGAGGAGGGCGTAGGAGAATGAGTGAGGAGCAGGAGGGGGTAGATGGGGAGGGGTTCTGTGAGTTTCTTCGCTCCTCATCCCTTTGGAGGGGGGGAGGGGGATGGGGCCACAGGGTCCAGTGGTTCTACAGAGGAGCGGGGCAAGGGGTGACGGGATGGGGCAAGCCATGTGCTCTCGAATTATATCTGACACCCTAGCCCTCCCGCCCATCACTTCCCAATGCGCTCGGTGTCCCTCTATGCGCCGGCCAGTGTCATAGCGGACCTGGAAAGCCCCAAACGATCCTATCGTTCTATGCGCAATCTGAAAAAGAAAGCTGTGTACATTGGAGGATGAGTGTGGGCCGGCGCGATGCCATGCTTAGGTCGGGCGTGCCCTCCTACAGGGGGATTTTGAACGAAGAAAAAATACCCCCAAAATACCTAAAAGTACCTAACCATGATCAAACAATGGCCCTCTGACCACTTTTACTACGTTTGAATATTCTTCCTGTAGAGGGACAGGGCCGACTGAATGCCAGGTGCCGCTGCTGCTGGGCGCACTGCCACTCGCCGGCCACGACGAGGGAGCACGTAGATCCAGAGATGTGGCCCGCGCTGGGGCGAGAGCACCCTTCGCCTCGAGTTTCCGAGCACGCTGCGATGGGAGACGACCGCACGAGAAGCCAGCTGTTGGAATCCAGGGCGGGGCACTTGCAGGACCTGGTCAGGGGAGAGAGGAAAGCAGCACTCGCAGTGTGCCATCCATGAGGGCGGGGGGGAGGGGTTGTGGGAATGGGAGCGGGGAATGGGGAGGAGGAGGAGGAGGAGGAGGAGGAGGAGGAGGAGCAGCAGGAAAAGACAGAGAACGAGGGGAAGGAAGGGAAGGAAGAGGAGGACGAAGGGGAATGTGGCGAGGAGGAGGGAGGAGGATGGATGGTGAAAATTGCAAAAGACCTTGGCCATGATGTTGTCCAGGACGCTGTAAGTCTCGAGGGGGGAAGATGGATAAGGAGGAGGGCAGAGTGAGGTACGTAGGAGATGAGGAAGAGCGCGAAGAGGAGGAGGAGGAGGAGGAGGAGGACAAGAGGAGGGGAGGGGGGGGGAAGGGGGCACGAAGAGGAGATAGAGGAGGAGCGCGAAGAGGATGAAGAGAACGAACACGACGAGGATGCTGAGATTCGTTCTGCCCAGCGCGGCTCCATGTGCCAGCGCGGCCCCCGGCGTGCCCCCGGCGCGCGGTGCGCGCGCGCGGCGCGCGAGGGCCGCGGCGCCAGAGAAGCTTTCGGGCGGGCGCGCCACTGCCGCCGCCGCTGCGCCGCCGCTGCGCCCGCTGCTTCACATCCTCCTCCTCCTCCTCCTCCTTCTCCTCCTCCTCCTCCTCCTCCTCCTCCTCCTGCTTCCCGTATTCACCTCCACCTGCTCCTCTTCCTCCTCCTCCTCCGCCTCGTCCTCCTCTTCCTCCTCCTCCTCCTCCTCCTCCTCCTCCTCCTCGTCCTCCTCTTTCCTCCTCATTTTGCTGATCTCTCTGCCGCCCCCCCCCCTCTTCTCTTCTCCTCCCCCTCCTCCTGCTCCCGCTCCCCCTCCACCTCCCTCCCCCTCCTCCTCCTCCTCCTCCTCCTCCTCCTCCTCCTCCTCCTCCTCCCCCTCCTCCCCTTCTACCTCGAGGCGTCGGAGAGGGGGGGGGAGGGGGCGGGCCTGCCGCAGCGGGTCGCCGAGCGCCCCGCACGCGAGGCTCAGGTTGACCAGGCAGGTGGTCACCTCCGCGGGGGCGGCGGGTGGCCCGTGGGGTCGTCCTCCTCGCCTTCGTAGCTGTCCTCCTCGTCGTCCTCCTCCTCCTCCTCCTCCTCCTCCTCCTCGTCCTTCTCCTCCCCCTTCTCCTCCTGTGCTCCTCGTCGCCTCCTCCTCCTGCTCCTCCTCCACATCCTGCAGTGCCTTCTCCTGCTTCCCCTCCTCGTCGTCGCCCTCCTCCCTCTCGTCTCTCGTCGTCCGTCTTCTCATCGTCGTCCTCATTCTCGTCGTGCATCGTATGCTCCTCGTCGTCCTCCTTCTGCCTCACCCGTCTGACCACCATACGTGTCGGTAGGGCGGGCCGGGCGTTTTCCCTCAGAAATATCCAACAGTTACACGTGTGGAGAGGGGGGCAACATGTGGCGCTGGCCCCAGGGCCGCGCTCGTTCGTTCTGAAAGCTTCTAGCAGTTGCACGGTTGGAAGGGCGGTGGTTGTCCTGATTGACGCCACGCACACTCGTCGAAAGCGCATCCAGCGGTTACAGGGATGGATGGGGAGTGTTTCTGGCTCTCGCCTCAGGGCCGCACACATTCATCTGAACGAGCTTCCAGCAGTTACACGGATGGAGGGCGGTTCATTTTCAAATCAATTGTTTTTGTTTTGCGATGCATTCGAACCCCATGATTGTGAGCCAACAACTGTGTATCAACTACACAGGTCGAGGGCGGCGCCTTTCACATCTCGGTTCTCGCGTGCGACTCCCCTACGCTTCAAGGCCAGACGCTTCAGATTGCAGAGTTGCCTGGATAAAGGGCGGATCCTGTTCAAACCGAGGCTCTCACTGAGACTTCCTTGGACTTTAGGATCCTACCTTTTCGCCGCCCTTCTAGCTAGAAACATGGATGACCGCCGGAATGGCAGGAGAGGCGCTTGTCTTTCAATGGGACACTTCGCGTAGTGAAGGGAATCAAAAGAAAGAGAGAGCGAGAGATGGATAGAGAGAGAGAGAGAGAGAAAGCGAGAGAGAGAGAGAGGGAAGAGAGAGCCAGAGATAAATAGAGGTATAACCTGGGGCACTTACTTCTTTCAATGTGTGCAGGCTGAGAGAGGAGAGAGAGAGAGAGAGAGAGAAGAAAAAAAAAGAGAGAGAGCGAGAGACGCACACCACCAAGCACGCACGCAAGCAAAAACAGCCAGCTGAGCCAAGGGCAATGGGCCAGAAAGGGGCACAGACACATGTACCAACATATAGAGTGGCAGAGAGATGACGAAGCTGCGCCAGGATAGTGCCAATGGTGGCGCCGCGTCACCTTGTGGCTGCTTGGACCTGCAGGAGTGGCAAGGAGAGAACCTGATAGCGAGGGAAGAAGAGGGCAGGAAGATGACGACGGTTCCCCACAACCGCAACCACCATGAATGGCCAATGACACGCATCGCAAGTCGGTCCTACAGGTGCTACCGCCATCAGAAATTATTGAACGACAGTAGTTACTAAATGCGCAATTGCATTCCACGGTCAGCGAATTGAGCGGCTGTGCGGTCTATCCTTACGCGCAACAACCACCAGTGGTACTCAATCCACAGGCATGTATTGACACCAACAACCTACCAACACGCAACTACGCAAAACGTTTACTGTTCATGGAGACTTGCTGTCAACGATCGAATGTGCAAAACGCGGTGTCTGCGACATGCAGCAGTGCCGTAAGGAAAGGGAAAATGGTGATGGGGCTGGTCACGAGGGAACTATATCGCATGGCTATCGTGTCCTGCCTCCCGAGAGCACCACATCACCACGCTCACGTGTCCAACATTGACGTAATGTAGTGCTTCAATATTTGAGCCCTGCGATGCACGTTGGAACACAGGATGGCTTAGCCGATAATGCAAGGCATATGGGTTATGATGCATTGGCTGCATTCCCTTCGGCCAGCCCGCTATAAGATCAAGCATTGAATCGTTGTCTTTGCTTGGTGCCACTTCGAATGTGTGCCGCTTGCAAAAAGCCTCAAGAAATGATGGCTCTGCACAGAACCGTGTAGCACGCAATGCCTCGCACCAGCTTTCGCTTTGCCTGGTTTGCACATTCGAACCCAAAGAACCAATCTTTGAAAAGGACTCGAATCCGAAGTTGTGCCGTAGCTGTGCTGACTTCTTGCTTCAAATCGTGGAGACGAGCCAGGTCGAACACGAACAGGACGAGGATGAGGAGGAAAAGGAGGAGGGACGAGGAGGCATGGGCAACCCCGGGCTTGGGCACGCCATGCAGCTCATGCAAGTGAGAACCGACTTGTTCCCGGCACCCGGGCAACATGGGACGACCTGCAAACTGCCTTTCCTCGAGATCGGCCCGGAAACCGCGCACGGTTTCCACTTTGGACGCCCGAAATGGGTACGGAAAAAATGGGTACAATGCCCAACAACAAATGTTGTCCCAAACCAACAGCGGCCGCTATTGGGCAGGCGGCCTTCTGTCTCAACTGTGCACAGGCCGCGGTGACACCGACAGCGAGCCCTGCTCAAAACGAACAGTAACTGCTGCTGGGCATTGTACCCATTCTTTCCGTACGCATGTCGTTCGTGCCGATCCACGGCCACTGGGGCCCTGCGGGCATACCCCCACCTCCCCTCGACCTCCCGACCACTTCCCCGGGCCTGTTTTTCATCCCGAGTCGTTCTTTCACGGTCCCGAGGCCCGGGGAAGGCCCCGAGAGGCCGAACACGCCGAAAAACCCTCGTCCCGCTTTTTTCGCGACGCCCGATGCCTGGCATGCCCCGGGAGGCGGTTTGCCCACGCCTCGGAGCCTCCCGCCGAGGCTCGCCCTCGTTAGCAGGGACCAACCGTCCCAGCATTCCTATAGCCCTACCAAGAAATGTTCTTAGAACCCACAAACGTTCTAAGAACAACAACAATTTTCTTAGAACATACATTAACCCGATGTCTTAAACCAAGATAGCCCCAGCCAGAAATGTTCTAAGAACATATCGTGGGAACCACAAAAGGTTCTTAGAACATTGTTTGGTAGGGCTATAGGCGAGCCAGGACGCTTCGCCACTGCTCGACCTCGACGGCAGGCCGAGCGACGCAAGCCACTCGGTCGGGGGGGGCCCGCGCCGGCCTGCCGGTGCCGAGACGCGCGCGCGCGCGCCCGGGAGGGCGCGCCCGGCGCCTCTCGGGGCGCTTGCTCTCGCGGGCCGCGCGCTCGTGCGAGGGGCGAGCTGAGCACCAGGCTGAAGGGTAGGTCGGGCCTGTCCCCCTACAGGGGGATTTCGCACAATTAATATTATTATCATTATTCTTATCATTAGTACTATCATTATCATTATTATTACTATGTATATCTAGAACAATCTAAAACTCAACACATGCCCAACAATGGTCAAAAAATGGTGCCCATACTACTTTTTTGACAATTTTTGAACATTTCCCCTGTAGAGGGACAGGCCCAGCCTAAGCTTGAGGACCACATCCCAGAAATGATTTCGAGCACCTGGAACGGTGTCGAAAGGGTGTCGAGGCAGTGTCGAGCGAGTGTCTCCCAGGGCCCGGCACGCGAAAACCCTTGAGTTGGTGGGTACTTCTTCTGGTGCTCGAAATTCATTCTGGCGATCAAGGCTAAAGTAGGTTGGAGCATCATAGTACCAGGCCAGGCCAATTCGTGCTCTGGATCTCGCCTCGCCGTGCACCAATGCGCTCAAGAACTCATCGTGCCGGCCTCCAGGGTCGTCGTCGTCGTCGTCGTCGTCGGTGTCGGTGCGGCTGTCGTGCGTTCGTCGGCGTCTGTCGTCTGGCGCGGTCCGACGTCGTCGCCCCCCCCCCCCGAGACCGAACTCGGTCTCCATCATGTGCAGGGCCCTCTCCAGCATGTCCTGGGCCGCGCGGGTTGCTGACCGAGCAGCCCAGGCGCGCTCCTCTGCTCACCACTGCTCACTCGCAGCCGTCCCTCCTCCTCGCCGACCCCCTCTTCCTTCCCTCGCCAACTTCGCGCCCTCTCTCTCTCTCTCACCTCCTCCTGATCAACCATTCCTTCCCCCTTTCATCCGGAGACATGGACTCCGCCCCCGCTCTGCCATCCGACGTGTGTCCAAATTGCTGGGAAGGCGCTGCCTCTCTGGCCGCGACTATCGCGGCCAGCACTGCCTGAAACTGCCGCCAGGGCCACACAGCTCGAGGCAAGCTGACGACGATGTCTCAACGAATTAGCCCTCCTCGAGGGCCGCGGGGGCGTCTCAAGCAGCCCTCCCTGTGATGGCCGAGCGCAGGCCTCCGATGTATCGCGTGGCCCCCTGGCACCCTCGACCCCTCCCTCCGCGCGGTCAAGTGGTTTGACGCGGCTCGCTTCCCCGACGGCCGTAGAACCCCGAACGGTCCCCGGAGGGTGCTGGAAATTGTAAACAGCCTCCGTCTCACTGTTTCGAGATGCTCAAATTCTGGGCGTAAGTCGGGCGTGTCCTCCTACAGGTGGATTTTGGACGACAAATGAAAAATACCCCGCACATGCCTAAACATAGCAAGACAATACATAGAACATCGTCCCCATACTAATTTTTGACTATTTCTGAATATCCCTCCTGTAGAGGGGCAGGCCCGACTTAATTCGGGGCTCGGAGATCAACACTCGGCCCCCTGGACCTGTCCAAGTGCGCTCGTTCTGCCCAGAGGCGTGGCCACGAGCGCGCCCTGGGAGGCCCAAGGAGGCCCAAGGAGGTCCAAGAGCGCCGAAGCATCTCGAGCCTCGATCCTCGAACCTTTTCGAAGCCCAAACGTTTTCTGGGCGCTGGGGGTCTTAGGGTGCATGAGGACGGCGGAGAAGAGCCCGCGGTGCAATCAGCAACGTTCCCTCGCCGCGAGGGCACACCAGGAGCTCCGAGAAGGCCAAAGAGCGCCCGACCATCCAAGGACCTACCCTGGAACCTCCTCGATGGGCGACGGACGGGGAGAAAGGGCCCAAAATGGAGGTCCATGGCGTCCCCGCGCTCGCGTTCGCTCGACGACGACCACGACGACACGGCGACGGCGGCGGCGGCAATGTCGTCGTCGTCGTCGCTGTCGATGAGATCCGCGAAGCCCCAGCGTGCGCGTGATGGGGGAGCGTAAGGGGGGGAGCATCGACCTGGAATCGGCGATACATCGCTGATAGATCGGCGATCGGCCCTCGATAGCCAAGTCTCACGTCACCGGGCGGAGTGTGGGCCCGAATCGACGATCCATGGGCGATCAAGGTTCGATACATCCCCCCCAGAGCCTATGCCCTCTGAAACTGCCCATGGGCGCGCGACTGCGGCGGCACCCTAACCTGCTCTCCCCGCCGGCACTCGGGAACCGTCCCTCTGCGTCTCGTGCTCGCCCAGTCTGCCGTGCACGCTGCCGAGGTTCACCGAGGAGGAGGGGGAGCAGAAACAAGGAGGAACGAAGCGAAATGAGGAGATAAGGAAAAAGATGAGGAGGAGGAGGAGGAGGAGGAGGAGGAGGAGGAGGAGAAGGAAACGCTCCCCAAAGCGGCTCCGCGTACTCAATCTGAGCTCACGGCCACCAATTCCAGGATCAGTTTACTAGGCAAATCGTTCCAAACCGTGGGGTCTCCGAATCCTTCGGCTGAAAGACGGGCTGCCCATCTAGCCTGCTCCCAGCGTATGGTCCTGGCAGACAAAAAGAGAGGAGCAAGGATTGATGATGAGGAGGATCAGGACAGGGGAGAGGATGACCGAGGAGGACAAGGACCGAAACGATTGGCCCCTTTGAGATCTGATCTTCTGAGGCTTCCAAAGTCCCCTGGATGCTCCACCAGAAATTTCAGGAGACCTCGACAGAAGAGGCCTCCCGGGGGGAAGGAGGGAGTGAGGACATAAAAGGAGAAACGCACCCCAGGATACGCAGGTCTGGTTGCCGATCTCTGCGGAGGAGGAATGAAGAAGGAGGATGAAGAGCAGGAGGAGGAGGAGGAAGAGGAGGAGGAGGAGCAGGAGGCGGAGGAGGAGGGGGAGGAGGAACATGAAGCAGGAGGGGAGGGCTGCCCGACGAGCCCATAAGAAGTTCTAGAAGGCCCTGCGTGGGTTTACGGTTGCGTTCATCGCTCGAGTTTTCTTGGGGCTTCGCAGCACCCCCGCGGCGTCGCGGAGGCTCCGCGGAAACGGCCGCCCGCCCCGCCGCGGGCGCCTTTTCCTCAGGCCCTTTACCGCGAGCTGCTCGGCCAGCTCGTCGCGCCACGGCGCGCAAGCACAGGGCCACTGGGGCTGCAACGGGGGCCCAACGCGAATCATCTGGAACGAGCGGTCGCCGAGTTACGTAAAGGAGGCGCGGCGTCGGCTAGTGGACATTTCCTTTCAGCCACGAACGCCCGCCAACGCTCGGCGGCCCCGTCGATGGGCGCACGGGCGCGCAGACGCCCGCGCGAGCAGGTCGCCCCTGCCCGACGCGCGCACGGACTCCAGACCCCGCGCGCTGCGCACGGGGGGCACGCGAAGATAGGCGAGGGGTCTCGTTTTCTCTCTTCTCCCTCCTTGTCCCTCCTCCTCCTCCTCCTCCTCCTCCTCCAACTCCTCCTCCAACTCCTCCTCCTCCTCCTCCTCCTCCACCTCCTCCTCCTCCTCCTCCTCCTCCAATTCCTCCTCCAACTCCTCCTCCTCCTCTTCCTCCTCCTCCTCCTCCTCCTCCTCTTCCTGCTTTTCCCCCTCCTACTCTTCTTCGTCCTCCTCCTCCTCCTCTTCCTCTTCCTCCTCCTTTTCCTCCTCCTCCTCCTCCTCCTCCTCCCCTCCCTCGTCGCAAAATGGCGCCTCGCCCTCTCCTAGGGTGCATCTTGGCCAGAATGTTCAATCGAATCCAGCCGCGCCGACGAGGGCACCCCCAAATGGTCGAAACGTTTGGCCGACATCCCCCTGACCGCGTTCCTCGACGACGGCGGCCACAACCACGACCCCAACCGCGACGACGATGACGACGTCTGGCGACGACGACGGGCGACCGACGACGACCAGCGGGCGACGACCGATGGGGGCTGACGACGACCGACAAGCGAGGAGCGACGAGCCCGGCGGTGGAACAGGTAGGCGGCCCGCGGTGGCGGCCGCCGCCGCCGCTCGCCAGCGTGACGGCAACGGGGTAGCCGCTGGGGCCGTGCTCGGCCTCGGGCGGCTGCCGGGGCCGCGTCCCCACCCGGGGATGCCCTCGAAGGGGATCGAAGCTAGGGTGTGTCCTCGAGGATGAGGAGGAATTGGAGGAGGATGTCCTCGAGGAGCAGGACGGGCAGGAGGAGAAGGATGAGGACGACGCCTTTGAGGTTCCCGACGCGGATGTCCGCGATGATCATGATGAGCATGAGGATGAAGATGATGATGGTGATGATGATGATGATGAGGAGGAGGAGGAGGAGGAGGAGGAGGAGGAGGACGAGGAGAAAGACGAGGAAGAGGAGGAGGAGGAAGAGGAGGAGGACTGTTCCCATGCAGCACACGCAGCGTGTTCCATCATTCATAGTCCTTGTCAGGGCGTGCCGCCAAAAGGGCACGCGCCCAAATGCAGAGGAAGGGGGAGGAAGCAGCAGCCGCGGGCGGAGGGACGAACAAAACACTGACTGACGGACGTCAACACCTGCACAAACTTCACCCTCCGCACGAAGACGCCGGAATACCTCGCGCGCGGGGGCGTCGGCGCGGGGCCGCCCGCCCACGGAGGTGGCGAGAGGCCTCGACGCAGGGGGAGGACAGAGTCCATGCCCCGCAAGCAGTGGCGCTAACGCTCGCCACCCCCGCCTGTGTCTGGGGCGGGAGACCCGCGGAGGGACGACGCTGCAAATCCTGATCCTGTCCCCTGGGGAGAGGCACGCAGGGCGCATCGTCGAGGAGGGGGGGGGAGGCGGTCCTCGCGGAGGTTCGATGTTCGAGGGTTGCGTCTCAATTGTACATGTGTGCTTGTAGGGGGCCCTGGGGTGCTTGTCGTGGCCGCGGCTGGATCCGCTTGGAAGTTCTAATCGAAACGCACCTGGGGGGGCCTCGGGGTCAATCTTCGATGCAAGCTGCTGGCGTGTAGGCTGCAAATGGATTGATCCTGCATCGGTGCATCGGCCGTCCGATGGTGAACCAGTGGCGCTGGCTATGGGGCGTAAAACTCGGGATGCGCACAACGACGTCGGTCTCCAGAGACCCAGGTCTCACGAGGCCTCGGGAGACGGACCGCGGCGCCACCAGCGGAAGGCAAGCCTCGGCCTGTCCAATTCAAGGACGCACGGCCCTGCGCGCCAGCGCGCGAAGCCGAGCAGGGCCGCCCTGCCTCGGCCGCCTCGAGCACTGGCCCCCGCATCGCCGAGCGCAACAGGTAGAAGCACACATTTGCGGCGTGGAAGCGGCGCGGCGGGCGACAAACGATGGAGGCGCCGAACAACTTAACGGGTTCAGTCGGGGCCCGGGCTTGCGCCGTCGCGGGCGGGCTCGGGGCCGCGGGCCGCGCTGGGCAGCCGCGTGGAAACGCACGCGCGTCGCAGCGCCGCGCGGTCAACTTCGCGCTGGAACCCGGCAACAACCTCTGCGCCACTCTCGGCGAAACATCCACGCCCGAACCGCCTCACAAACATCCGCCATTTCGCCCTCGCGCCGGGGCGCTCAGAGGCGCCGCGGCATCTGTCCGCGAGGTTGCGCGTCGAACCAAGAGAGCCACCATCACCGCGTAGGCGACATCAGCACGCGCAAATTTAACTGAATCCATCATGGCCCAGCTCGCGAAAGCTAAACCAGTCATCGACAGCCTCGGGCACGAGCGGCGGCCCTGGCGGGCCCTGGGCGGCGTCGAGGTCAGCCTGGCGCTGGGCCTCAGAGGTCTCCAACTCGCCGCCTCATCCCGAAAACAAGTGTCGTGCACCTGCTGCTGGATCGGAGAGGGGAGGCGCAACCGGTCCTCCATGCGGGCCAACATGATTACAGGAGGCCCCGCTTTTCTGGCGACGCGGCCGCGGGGCTGGCACTTAATGATGCAAGTGTCCGCACATCCAAACAGGACGTGGCTGGCGACCACGACTTCGGGGGGGCGGGAATCGTCTGGAGACATAATAGCATTCGGGGCCCACCGCCGCCCATAACTTGGCTTCGAGCAGTTTCTGGGCAGCCCAGGCTACGCATATGGCCGCCGACTTGCGTTGCTTCAACTCGCCCGCTATCCCGCGGCGCCAAGCACCCCGCGGAGCTGGCGAGCCGACCCCCACATTGACGAACAAGTCGGCCCGCAAGTTCCCCTGCCCAATTTTCGGCGCGCAGGCCGCGCCCCCAAGCGCCGCTCAAACTCGAGCGGGCGAGGCGCCGATGAAACAGACGGGGGGGGGGGGGGTGATTGACATCCAGAACAAACATGGGCCTTCTCGCGGCAGCTTGGTCAGCCGTGCCGCGAGCGAGCCCGGGCCCCCCGGGTTTCCCTTCGCGCGCCGCCGCCTGGAGATCCGAAGCCGCCGACGGATGCCGCCCGGCAAATCCTTGAAGTCTGCCGCTCACCTGGCAGCGGTCCGCAAATCGCTCCAGCGCGCAACAGGCAATCGAGAAGTTGGACTGCGCACCAGCCAGCAAGAGCCGCTTCAGGAAGGCTGGAGTGGTAGCAACACCCGCCAGTGTAGGACCCTGCCCCCCGCACCCCAAACCGCCTCCAAACTCGACAACCTGCGGGAGATAATATGACCCCACATCAGGAAACCGAAAGAGCAGAACCCCTGACATTCATCAAAACACGCCTGTGCTAAGCGATGGCCTCAGGGCCCTCCCACCCAAGGGGCCGACCCCGTCGAAATTTGGCCGCGTGTCGTGCCGGGATCGGAATCGGCTCAACATTCAATCTGCGCGTCGAATTGTCATCCCGCTGGAGCTGCAGGTAGAAGCACCGCGTTGCCCTGAGCCAACGCTGGCGCGCCAATCTCCCGCGGTTTCCTGCCCCCGCGAACCCCGTGTTAGAGGTCTACACCGCGGGGGTCCTTCAGAAGGGCCAGCGCAGACCATGTGCCGCTGCAGTCTCCTCAACTGCCAATCCTTGGACTCCTTCCAAGACCGCGAGCCGCGCGATGCTGGTGCCAGACGCGAGCAGAGGGACTGAGGTGCCAACGTCGCTGCGGGGTGTCTGGGAAGTCGCCATCGCCCACCCAAGTCGCAGGACAACGATATTGAACCAGACCGCCTGCGGCGGGCCACGCACCTGCTGCCAAGTCTGTTTCTCTAGTTGCGCGCCCTGCAATATAATCCAGGCTCGCTGTTCCCGAGATAGCTGCGCGCAAACGTCCCATGCGAAACTAGCGAAGTTGACCGCCACCCCTGGGAGTAGCGTCAAGATCAGGTCGTACATTGGATCGGACTGCGTCAGCAGGCATGGTGAAATTCCACCGTGCCTCTGACATCAACAAGCGATATGGGACGCCAGCTGCCTTGCATGCTTGAGGCTCGTGCTGGAGATGCATGATGCTGCGCCTCAGTGGCCACCTGCCAGGAGGGCGCCTACGTGCCAGGACCTCAACGCGCGCCTCCCCGCCGCGTGCTGGAGCGCTGGGAACTTGCGCCGGCGGCCTTTAAGTGCCCAGGTTATGCTCTTTGGGTGCGCATGGCCGTGCCAGCAGCCAAATCATGCCTAGGCTTGCGCATCCAACTTCGAGGAGGTACCTGGGCGGAAGCGCAATTTTAGCCTCTTGCGTCCGAGATGCCATTTCCCCCATGATAACCACCGACATCTCGATCTAAGTCGACAGGCCCGAACCCTGGGCACCTTCCTTGAGACCCCTGGCCGCGCGCCCCAGAGAGAGAACGGCACTGGGCGACAACGAGACGCGCTGGATCGAGACGTCGCCGGCGAGCATTCTGAGGATGATGCGCGGGGCTATCGCGCTGGGCCTTTTTATTTTTTGCTATCAGCGTCGGCAGGCAGGGCGCGTCTGCGGCGTGGTTGCACATCGCAGGGATGCCTTGCTGCGAAAAAACCATGCGACGTCGCTGCTGCCTCTGCAGATCCAATGGCGCCCGGGCCAACCCGAGTGGGCAATGCAAGAACTGTGATTCATTGGGCAGCTGTTTCGAATGAGTCATCCTGAGGCAGTTGACCACGTCAAGCAGCACTGACATCGAGATGCTTCCGGCAAGCACAGCGGTTTCAGCGGCGAGGTTGTGGGGCTGCGCCCACGCCGAATACCCCGAACCTCACGGCGCTCGCGCTGCGCCTGCCAGTCAACGATGATGGGCTTCCGAACGCTGCCTCGCGTGCGACAGAGCAGCAGCATGAATGCAATTGAACGCGCCACTCGCCTCGGACATTGTCAGCTGGGTCGCACAGGTTAGAATTGTCAGCTTTAGCCGGAAGAGTCTCATGCGGCAAAGTAATCGACGCTCTCGGATGGATAGCCATCATGCCATCATGCCTCCAGCAGCGCGCGCGGGGCACGAAAGCGCGGCGCCCTGACGGACCAAGGTGGCGGGCGGAAGCGCTGGCCAGGAACAGGGCCCCTGAGGGATCTCAGCAGCGGAACATCCGTGGGTCAAACGCACCTCCTTCAAGGGGTCCAGTTCCGCATCGGCCTGCCGGTGAAGAGCCTCGCGCGTATGGGGACTAAAAACCTCCTGGGTGGTCTAAGCCAGGGGGAACCCGTGGGCCTTTGGAGCCCAGTAGAAGAGGCACCATTGGCCCGCTGCCACCACGCTTGGGCGTCGGCATTCTCAGCCTTGGAGATGACCGCCTTCGCGCGGGCGCGAGTGCCGGCGGGCGCGCCAGCGCAGTCGGGGCGCGCGAGCACGGCGAGGCCGCGACATCAGGAACTCCACGCGCCTTGGTCGGCGCAGCCCAATACCTTGTTCACAGACCGCGATGTTGGCCACGAACATCGAAAGCTCTTCCCAGGCAGCGGGGGAACTGCGTCTTTGCATCCGCGACGCAAAGGAACGATCATCGCTATCCTACAACAGCTGACCCTGCCTACTCAGCGACTTCTCTGCCTCCCAGAGGAGTTTGGCCTATCCGAGGATAGCGGCCCAAGCTCGTGCCTTAGCGCCCTTATGAGTGCGCCTCTTGGAAAGGGGGAAGAGGGGGGGCGGGCTAGTTTCTTCCGGTGGACCTCCAGAGGCCCTCCGCGGCCAACGCTGGCCCGAGCCGAGGTGCCCGCGCGACTCCAGCGGGCAGCTGGGCCCCCCTTGCGAAGACCAGATCTCAGAAATCGCCGACCGAACCAACGGAGTTAACCTGTCCTGCACGGCCTTCAAACCGAAGGCCTGGCACAGCCCGCGGGGGGAGGGACCGGGAAGGCCGCGGGGGCCTTGGCGTCGCAGGCCCAGACAGGGGCCTCCTTCGCCTTCAGGGTGAGCGGCGCATGGAAGCGGGGAAACATCGCGGAGTGTTCGACAGTGGCCTCGCGCGTGCCTGGGGAAGACGGCCTATGCGTGGGCGCCAGCGAAAATTGCGCAATGTCACGTGCTGCTGCGACTCGGCGTGCAACTCGGCATGTAGCACTAATTCATCAGCATGCCCAAAAATCTTGACATGCCACTTGTTTTCGCGATGCGGTCCCGCTCCTGCACTGCCACGGGACCCCTCGCCCAAAGGGGGAGGGCTGGCGAACTCAGCCACACATGTAGATACACAGCCACCGACCAATCGTTACACATTCTGATGCACATTGGCGGGCTACGCCGCGAATGAGAATTCACGCTTCGTCGCCAGCTCATTGGACCTGTTGACAAGTACTTTGGGCGGTGGTGTGCCTTTGAAAGCCGAACGCCCTCGGGGATCCCACACTTTCCACACCACATGTGCCCAACTCGATTGATCCACTTCGTTCCACTCGGCTCATGCTTGCACCACTTACAATGCCATGGCTCCGCTGCCGCGCGGCGTGCCTAGGGACTTCTTTACTCTGCCAAGCCAGCGGAATACGAGGACACGGAACCAACGACCAACGCAAAACAAGGAACAACGATGTGCTGTGTGGGGCGGGCAATACAGCACTGTGCCTGGGGCGGACCATGCGACCGACGGGAAGCTGGTATCAACTTGTGCCAACTTGTTCCACATTGAAGCTATCCTTTGTAAATCTTGAAGCAAAATGGGCTCGGAAAAAGGGGGAGGGCAACGGGAGGGAATAATCGGGGGGAGTGGACGAGGGGAAGGCAGGAGGGTACAAAAGGAAATGGAGGTCTTCGGTCTTCGGAAACGGGGAAGGGAGAGGGAGACGTGGGTACCACATGTATACGCTCACGAACAGCAGCTGAATACATACATCATGTATGAGAAATTCGTTGGTCTTCGCACGCGTATACATACACATACAAGAAGAATGCGATTACACGCGCCACACACCATTGCAGGCCATAAAGCATGTCAGGAGGTGTGGGGAGAGAGAGAGAGAGAAAGAGAGAAAGAGAGAAATAAAGAAATATATACATAGACACAGAACAATAGGACGATCTATAGAGAGAAATAGAGCTAGCATAAACAAAACGAAGCACAGAGAGAAAGAGATAAAGGAATAGAGAGAGAGAGAGAAGGAGAGAGAAAGAGAGAGATAAAGACATCAAATGAGCAGGAAGGGGGGCAAGGTAAGAAAATCACCAACGGGGCCCTGTTCCCCCAACGGCGGCAACCCCACTCTGAAATCAACAGTATTTGGGGTACGTTCCCCGCCGGTCCCGACGCGACCAAACGGGCCTCGTTGATGCGCAGCGCCCGCTCCAACATCTCGCGCTGCCTCACCATATCGCCGAGCTTGTCGTACGCGTTTCCTGCCGCCCGGGTGCAGCGCAAACGCGCCGTGCTACATGTACCCTCCATATACACGTCGTTCATTTCTGATCGTGTTCATTTCTAGTTGTGCTCGTCTCTAATTGTTCCTGGCCCCCTTGTGGCCAGGAAGAGGCCCGGGATAAAACAATTAGAAATGAAAGGATCTAGGCCCCCCCAAAAGTCAAAGAACTTTCGCAGAATTGAAAATGAACCAGGTGTATGTAGATAGAAACAGGGAGCGACAGAGAGCGAAACAAACAAGGGATGAGGGGTGACAAGGCGCCCGTTCCCTGATGCTCCACCGTGCGGAGCAGCCACCTTGGCCCCTCTGGCCCGTGAACCAGGGGGGGCGCCGAAGGGGGAGGGAAGGATGAGGACAGAGGGAGGGGGAGGGGGAGGGGGGCGGACGAGGGAGGGAGGACGGGGGGGCGAATACGCAAGCGTGGAAGGGGGACGATGGGGATGTCGACCTGTCCTCGTCACACCCACGGCTCCCCAGACGGCGCGATACATCGCCTCTCTCCCCCCCCCCCTCCTCCTCGGGAGAAGGGGGGCGATGGGGGAGGAGGAAAGCAAGGTGCGCTCGCGCCACATTTGACATCCTACCCCTCCCGCCCATCGCTTTCCCTTGCGCTGATTTTGTTGTACTCGCTACCGGGTGTCCTAGCGGACATGGATTCCCCATGTAACCGCATCTTTGGATGCCCAATCGAGCAGGGGAGCCGCACAGCAGAGGTGTGCGCGTCAGGTTGCTGAGCCGTCATGGACCGGGGCCCTATTAGGGGGCCTCTTGGCACGTTGCCAGGGTTTCCTTGAGGTTTCAAGCAAGCCCGACAACCTGTCACACACAAGGGCGTTGTGTGTAAGTGAGGGGGACGGGAGATTGTTCGGCTATTTTTGGACCCGTATCCGGGCCCTGTTGTGGGCCTGTTGTAGACTTTCTGGGGGCTTCTTGATCCAGGAGGTCTCTAAGAGGACTCCAAGACCACCTAAGAACCCGTCACGCGGAAGGGCCACCATGGCTAAGTAACACCTGTAGCCCCCTGTGCATGTTCAGATTCTGTACCCTCGCCCCTGTACTTCTGGTCGCCGCGCTCCACAATCTACCCTTTGCCCCCTTATCCTCTGTGTTGTACCTTCTCGTGTCTTATTTGCAAGAATATATGAAACACCTCTGGTACGGTGGGGCGTTTTCCTCTTCAAGGGCCAAGAGGCCCGTGCATGCAAACATTCAACACCGCTGCCGGCTGCAGGAAACCACTTGGCACGAACACTTGAGGCGTCTGGCTGAGCTAAGCCAGGAAGCGCGCGGAGAGTGGAACACCTGGAGACGCCCAAAACGGCGAGTCGCACATGTGCGCGCTGACCTAGACAGGAGGCCTGGCAAGAGTATACACGAAACGACGAGAAGAAAGCGCCCCAACGGCCTCAAAGCGTCCCCATGGAAGTGGCGGCACTATTTGTCCAAAGCTCTGCGTCCGAGCCCTGCTGAAAGAACACAAGCAGCTCCGTGACCGCGCCGACGGCCCTGACAGTGCCCATATCCCGCAGATACCCCCGCGTGAGGCGACGCCGAGGTGCATGGGACCCGCGGGCCTGGGAACTGAGCAACTGTACGAGCTCGACGACGTCCTGCCGCATGCGAGTATCTCCCTCCGCTGATCTCGGCCAGCAGGGCGGCGGGAACCTGCTCGCCGCCGCGGACAGCGCCGAGTGCAGGGAACCCGCCGAGCCGCCCTCGGGCGCGCCACCAGCCGCCGCAGCGGCCCTCAAGCCAGGGCCCCCAGCGCCAGCCGCATCAACACGAGGATCGAGCCACTGCCTCGCCGAACGCTTCCGCCAGCGCCGCACCAGCCAGCGTTAGGCCGGCACCCCCCGGTGCTGCAGGCCGCCGGAGGCGCGTAGCAGCGGCTGGGTTGCTCGCGCCTTCGCCCCGCAGGCCTGAGCCCAGGGGCTGAATAAAGAACCCCTCATTCCTTCATTCATAGCTCATGGGGTCCAGTTCCAAAGGGAAGCAGAAAGCAAGCGTATCTCAACAGGAACAGTTGCCCCAAGCGAAATCGAAACCTCTAAACTGCCCTCGGGTTGAGCCCTGAGGTGGCTTAACCTACGCAGCCTACGATTATACTTCTTTTAAGAATGCATTCCACGCTCGGCAAGATGCCGCACGGGCCCCGCCAGCAAGCACCCGAGGCGATTAACCCCATAAGGAACCCTTAGATAAGGAATCCAGGGTCTGGAGGCCAGTGGAACTCCAATAGAGGCTTGGCCACGGACATCACCGCCGCCAGCATCAGACGAGGATGAGGAATCCTCCAGGGTCTGCAGCATCCTGGGCGCATTCCTTCACCAACGCCCCCACTGTATCTGCACTCTGCTCGAAGCTCGCTGCGCCTTCTACCCTCCCACTCTTACTCGGAAGCGGCC
>CAUYUJ010020281.1:1016368-1041368 GCA_963575745.1 Prorocentrum cordatum
GTCCTCTTCCCCGTGACTGGTCACCCACCGCAGACATCCGCTCCAGCTGGTGGACTGGCTCCAGCAGCCGCGCCGCCCGCCCCTCGAGGCGACCTTCTGCGCCTCCGGCTCTGCCTGGCAGCCCGTTCAGACAAAAGTGCCCGCGACTCCAGCGACAACGGACGACTCGAACTGGACTTTGGCTCCGTAGGCCCAGCCAGCCAAGACGACCTGCGGAGGCAAGGCAGCGCGACGGGATCACAGGAATGCGCGGCAAGGATGCAAGGGCCCAGGACGCCCGCACTCTGGCCTCTAAAACGAAAGTGGCCAGGGGCACTGGCTGAGGATGGGACGAACATGCAAGGATGCTTTGGTGCAATTGTGGAGCTGCTCATCCTGCTGCTCCTGTTATTTGTATACCAGCGGCGGATGTCATAATGACCGCTCAGTAGCAACCGTAGCGGCGCCCTGGAGGACCACGTTGACCTGGAAAGGTCTGCGCCCAAGCCCGACAAGCCCCTTTGGGCGCACGTGGTTTAGAGTGAGATCTCTCCCTGAACGCGATATTCCCCTTCGCGGATGGGTTATCACTGACCACTATTGATCGGCGCGCTAAGCGTGCCCTCCGTGGCGCACGCGGCGCGTCTGTAGAACCAGAAACGTCTGGTGCGCTTTGGCATCTGGGCACCTGGCACACCTGATGCGCGCAGCGCACGCGCCACGCGAGTGGCGCACGTTGCGAGCGTGGCGCACCTGGCGTCCGCATCGGATCTCAATTGGCTGCCCGTCGGATGGCGGCCGCTGCGCAGGATGAGGCCCAGGTTTATTTGGAGATGCGTCGCCGATCTGTTCGGACCAGGGCGCTGAGCTCCGCGCACGAATATCGCATTAATTCCACGCGGCGCCGCTGTGGCGGCATCAACGCAAAACCCTTGCACGCGACAGCGCCCCTCGGGTTGCCACCCGCTTTGGTGCCAGGGCGGGCTGGAGCGAACGAGACGGATTCAAGAGGCCTCTGGTCCACCACCCAGGCACGGTGGCGGTACTTCTGGGCCTCTCCACACATGGCGGCATCAGCGCAAAATCCGTGCACGCGACGACGCCCCTCGGGTTCCGACCTGTCTTGGTGGCAGGGCGGGCCGGAGCGAGCGAGACGGAATTTTTGGCTGCGGCGCCCGCGCGCAGGCTCTACTGACCGCGCCCCTCGGAGGGCCCGCCGCCCCGACGCCTCCAGCGCGCCATGAAGAAGCCGTCGGTGCCCTCCACGTGGGGCATGAGCGTGCGGTGGTGCGGGTCCGCGGACGACGCCCGGGCGGTGCCACAGGTGTCCCTGGCCCAAGGTGCTCCCAGTTCTCCGCTCCACTTTGAACCCCCAGGGCCCCCTGGGCCTCGCGAAGGGTGCCCTGGAGGTGGAGGCCGCAGGGATCTCCGGGCCACTCCTGGGGACACCGTGGGCCAAGGGCGCCTCTGGCAACACCCGGGGACGCGCGGGAGAAGGGCAGCGGCTCGAACTCGCCCCCGCACGCGGCCTCAAAGGCGCAAGCGACCCCGGCGTTCTCCGCCCTCAGCAGCGAGCACGTGGCGTAGACCAGGCGGCCGCCCGGGCGCACGCACTGCGAGGCCTCGCGGAGCACTTGGGCCTGGATTTCGGTCAGGGCGGCGACGCTGTTCTGATCCACCGACCAGCGCTGCGAGGGGTGCCTAGGAGGACGAGCAAATAACGATACTGCTACTCTCCAGGCCTCGGGTGCAGTCTGATTCGGATTTTCATGCGAGTCAGGCCGTGGCGGCGAGGGCCTTCCAGGAGGCCCAACAAGGACAAAACAAAGGAGGGGTAGCGGTATTGGTACCTGTTCCTCCTCCGAGCCTGCGCAGAGCCCCCGTGGACGAGCACGGGGCGTCCACCAGGACCGCGTCTGCCCCGCCGCGGTACGGAGGCTCGTCGGCTGGGCAGCGCTCGCAGGTCCGCACCAGGCCAGCGGCGCCCGCGCGCACGCAGCGCGCGCCGCACAACTGCAGCCGCAGCTCCTCGTCGATGTCCCAAGCTGCCACTGCCCCGTCGGGCGCCACGAGGGTCGGGTGTTGCTAAAACTGCCCCCAGCCCGGATTGCCCCCAGCTTTTCGCTCACGTTTGGATCCCCGGGGCCTTCTGGGCCACGGGAGGGTTGCTCTGGTAGCCATCTGCATCTTCCCGGGGAAAGCTGAGGTCACCTGGGTCCCGGGCCACTTCCAGCAACACCCGAGAGGGAGGCGAGGGCCCAGGTCTTGCCGCCACGGCCCGCGCAGTAGTCGATCACCCGCTCGCCAGGGGCGGCCTGGGTCGCCAGCGCGATCAGCTGGGAGCCCTCGTCCTGCACCTCGAAGAGGCCGTCCTGGAAGCCAGGCAGCTGCCACACCCCGCCGCCTGGAGGGCGCCCGTCCGGCAGCCACACGCCCCAGGGCGACTCCGCGGTCGGCTCTGCGCGCACGCCGACGGCAGCAAGCGCGTCGATCAGCTCGGGCCGCGTCGTCTTTAGCGTGTTGGCGCGCAGGGTCACGCGGGCGGGGCCAGACATCGCCTACAGGCCACCACATGCAAACCCTGCCCCTGGAAATTCGGCGGTGGACAAACCTCCCTTTAGTAAACCACCCTTCAGTGAAATCGGCCTGGGACCGAAACCGGCGGACCTGGACCCACAAAAATGACGGCCGCGACGCCCTCTCGCGAACCGAAAACGGCCGATTCGCTACTCGACGTGCCAAGGTAGGAGGCCTGTCAACCTCCGAGAAATCAAATGTCTGAAACGCCGGCTCCGAAGGATGTCTGCAGCTGGAGTACGGGATCGTCTGCAGAATTGATGTACCCCAACGTTGATTCTCTCTCGTCGAGTCATACGCAGGATGTGTGTGTAGATCTACAAACGTTCTACGCATTTCTCATGGGCTCGACGCGAAAATCAGTTTTGGGGCACACCACTTCCGTAGTCTCGATCCCCTGCTTGAGCAGCCAGGTGACCGCGGCGGGCGTGCCCCACAGCCCAGCGCCGCCGGGATCCGCAGGGGTGGGGCTCGCACGCGGGCGCAGAGAGCCGAGGCCCCGAGGGCCCTCTGGGGACGCCCAGAGGGAACGAACACGTCTGCAGGCATCCGCAGAGGAATCCTCAGGAACCCGAGGGCTGTTTTTCGGTCGCAGCTCTGGTAGCAGACCGATCTCAGACGTCTCGATACTCCAGACTAGCGCTCATGATCTTTTCCATTCGAAGGGTGTGCTTCCCGGCTCCGCGCCTAGCGCTTCTTAGCATTTTCTGTCGATTGGTGTATATCTCAAGTTAATAGAGAAAACAAGCATCGCCTCTTACAAAAAAATGCAGAGTCCGAATAGTGCTACAGTCGGAGCTCTGACCCTCAAGAACATCTTGAGAGGCCCTCGGGAGTCCCGAGGGATCCCGAGAGGCACTCGGGCATCCTCGGGAGTTCGGGGGGCTCCCGAGAGGCCCTGAGGAAGCTTGAGGAAAGATCCTCGGGCACCCTAAAGGAATCCTGAGAGGGCCACCTTGGGCCAAAACCACTTCTATTTGGACGCCCATAATGGTACGGAAAACATGGGCACGATGCCCAACAACAACTGTTGTCCCACACCAACAGCGGCCGCTGTCGGGCAGGCGCCCTCTGTCCCAAATGAACACAGGCCGCGGCGGCGCGGACAGCGAGCCCTGTCCGAAAAGAACAGGAACTGATGCTGGGCATTGCAGGGCTGAACCTAAACGGTGTTTTTCGTTTTCGTGTTGCTTTCGCTTTCCATCGCTTTGATCTCGAATCCGCCTTCACCGCAAAACAAAGTCGAAACGAAACCGGCCCACGACATGGCCCAAAACACCGTTCAGGTCAAGCCCTGGGGCATCGTACCCATCCTCTCCGTACTCATTTCGTTCGTGCCGCTTCGAGCAGCGCCCGACCCGCCTGCCCCAGCGCGAACGCCTCTGGCGCGCCGAGTTCGCCGACCCAGCGCTCGGCCAGCCACGGCGGCAGGGACCACTCCGCGGCCAGCGACATCTCGGCCGACGGCATTTCGCCGTCCCGGAGGAGTCGGGGGAGGGCCAGCTGAGACAGCGAGTACGAGAACGTCGCCCGTGGGCACTGCACCGTGCGTGGGCTCTCGTCGGGCCCCGGTCGTCGGGTGCTGCTAGGAGTAACCCTGGCCCAAGGCGCCCGCAGGATCCTCGGGGTGGCCCAGGCGGCCCCTGGGGCACCCCTCACGAGGCCCAGAGGGCCCCAGGGACTCCAAGATGGAGGGAGAAGCTGGGGGCACCTCCAGCAACACACTTTCTTGGTCTGCGGGGCGAGAGCGAACCTCTTCCGATAAAAGCTAGGCGGGCTACGCACAGCTCTAATTGGGGAGACAGGGCAAAGGCGGGCGGGGCCTCAGGCGACCAAGAGGGCGGGGCCTGGGGTGCAGGCGGTGCCGAGGAGCTTGCACAGGAAAAGGTACTCCGTGGACAGGAGCCGGAGGCGAAGATCTGGATGGTACTTCCAACAACACACGCGCTCGAACGCGCTGCGGTGCGAAAGATGTCGGCTCTAAGGGCTGGACATGATGCACAGCAGCTGCAATTTTCATGGGTCCAGGATCGACGACGCCTCGGAGACGTCAACGCGGCACGGTGCACACAGGTCGTCCGCGGACCTCCGCGGCTCTCCCGCCCAGCCCCAATCCGCTCAAACTCTGTCTCTGGACACCTCCTGTAGGGGGCCACATGCGAACCCTACCCCTACCCCCCACGATTTCTGAGGGGGAGGTGGGGTTCACTTCGTTCGGGAGCTCCCAAGCAAAGTGAACCCCACCCTCCCCCTCAGAAATCGTGGGGGCTAGGGGTAGGGTTCGCATGTGGCCCCCTATCCATGATCCAGGGTCGAGGGCCCACGGGCCCCCCCCCCCCCCCAGATGGTATGGTCCCAGGATTCATCGGGCCCCCCCCCCCAGATGGTATGGTCCCAGACGACGACGACGACGACGACGACGACGACGACGACGACGACGACGACGACGACGACGACGACGACGACGGCGACTACGACGACGGCGACGACGACGACGACCACGACGACGACAACGACGGCTGCGGCGGCGGCGACGACGACGATGACGACGATGACGACGGCGACGACGACGATGACGACGACGAGGACGACGAGGACGACGACGACGAGGAAGACGAGGACGACGAGGACGACGAGGACGACGACGACGACGACGACGACGACGACGACCTCTGAACCACCACAGCACCACACCACATCCACAGGGGGGGGAGGGGGGCACCGCAGCGCAGCACCACGCCACGCCCACCTCTGAACCACCACAGCACCACACCACATCCACGGGGGGGGAACCGCAGCGCAGCACCACGCCACGCCCACAGGGGGGGGCGGGGGGGACCATCGCGCAGGGGGGGGGGGGGGCCAATGGCATCAGCATTGGGGGGGGGGCCAAGCCCTGGACCATCCATGCTCACCCGTTTTTTCAGGCGGATCCAGGGGTGCCGACGAGAAGCCTTCCAAAGGGGATGGACATCGCCAGGGAGGGGCTGCCGCTGTCTCGACAGGCCTTCCTCCGAGAAGAGGGGCGCCGCGGCCGCGGCCGCCAGCTTCTCGCCGAGGCCGGGAGGCGGCGGCGCAGCCAGCGCGCTGGGTGGGGCGCCGACGCACCTGCCGCGCGCGAGGAAGAGCCGCAGCATGGCCTCGGCGTCCGCCCCCGCGCCAGCCCCGACCTCGCGCTCCAGGAGGTGCGCCAGGCGGCCGCGGAAGACCGCGACGCCCAAGACTCGGCCCGCGACCTCCTTGCGGACGTCCTGGAGGGACACCGCTGCTCCCTGCATGGGCCTCTCCCGGGATGCATCCGATGTCCAACTTTGTGCCATGCGGGGTCCCAGTGGTTCAGAGAGCCGTTCTGTTCCACCCCCTTCTTCCCCTTCGGGGAGGTGCTGACCCCTCCCCCTACCCCCTACCCCTGGGCCTGGAGGGGGGGGGGGCGCGGGTGGTTGGAGCGTCTGTTTTAGCCTAAGATGGCGCCGAGACAGCACAAGAGAGCTCAAAATGAAATCCAGTATCGCTCAAGATAGCCCTCGATGACTCAAGGCAGCTCTTGAGAAGCCTACACGAGGCTCCAAGACCGCCCCAAGACGGCCCCAAGTGGCCACGGAGCCTCCCAAGGACGCCCCCGGGTGGTCAAAATCCTTCAAAAACCTAAGGCACATCCATGTTTTAGCCTTCTCGCCTTTTGGCTTGCTTTCAATGGGCTCTTGGGCTTCAAGATGGCCCCAAGATGGCCCGAGAAAGCCCCAACACAAGCCCGAGAGAGGCCCAACACGGGCCCAAGAGCGCTCCACGAGCGGCCCAAGAGGGACCAAAAAGGCGACGTCTCGGGTTCAGAAAGGGGGTGCGTAATTGACGCCGCGCTCCTTTTTCAGCCGTGGCCTCCAAGATGGTCCCAAGAGACCTCCCAGACACCCCAAAGAGCCCCAAGAGGGCCCCAAGATGCCCCCCAAAAACCCTGAGTGTGACCACGAGGACCCTAAAGGGGTCCAGAGACCTCCTGCTCCGCCTCGTCCTCTTCCCACTGCCCCCACAACGATGTATAACAGAAAGTCGGTAGGAGGTGGACGGAGGAGGAGGAGGAGGAGGAGGAGGAGGAGGAGGAGGAGGAGATTCGCGAGATCAGGAGAAGACACGCTGGAAAGTCACGACCATCCGCGTGCGTGGCAAAATGTGTTGTTTCGGGAAGGGTTGGTGGGGGTACGCCAGGCGTGAACAGTTTTGTTCAATGCGGGGTCCCCGAAGTCCCAGCCCTTTCCCCGAGGCCGTTGTTCGCCTGGACTAATAAACTGTTTGACGGTCTGGATGCCGAAAGCGGCCAAGAAACCAACCGATATTGATGGAGCCACTTCGAAACCAAACTCTTCTTGGCAATCGCGAGAGAGCTGCTGGGCCAAGGCCTTTTTCCTGGGCGTACGTAAGAGTGCTATCTCGCGTGAGAAGCGGTGACGGCGCCTGGGAAGCCATCGCGCAGGCAACGTGGACATGGCCGCAAACGCGCTTCAATCGCGGATGCACCGCCGCCGCCGACTGCCTCGCGAACCGACTGCCGGGCGACGGAGTTTACCAAATGCAGTGGGGAACCAGCCCCTGCCGAGGCGCGCAGCAGGGAGTGGGCACAGGCAGCATTCCCAGCATTCCGTCGCGCAGAAGACTGGCGAAGTCGCAGCGCGCGGACAAACTGCCATCGCCGTTCCTGGAAGGGGGGCAAGTCGCGCAGCCGCGGCGAAAGCCGCGCGCCCGAGCATGCCGCAGCATGCCCCCAAACGAATTGAGAAGCGTCGTTGCGCTTGCTGGGGCCATCGTCGCTGGACCCCTGCCCCCGCGCGGCATCGCGCCGACATCTGGCGAGCCGAAAAAGCGCATAGATCGGCGTGCCGCGCAGATGGGCGCGAACCGTAAAAGTTTTCGTCTCCTGGGGGGCGGCCATCGCTCCACCCTGCAGCGCGGCAGGGGCCCTCGCGCACTTGCTCGCGCGCCGCAATTCACTGCCGTTTTCGGCGGAATGGCAGGAGCGGGTCCTGCGCACAACCTCGCAACGGCACCCGCGCCCGCGCCGCTGCCCCCATGGCATTGCAGGGCCGCTCGTCGCCCGCAGCGCAAATGGAGAGACCGCCGCCGCACCCGGGCGCGACATTCGTCTACGCAGGTCACCGCTTGCGCCGAGGGCGGCGTCGGCCCCGGGCCCAGACGCACGTCGGGGCTCGCGCGCAGCTTGCGAACTGGATTCGCAATTTGAGCTCGCGCATTGAGTTCGCGAGTTTAGTTCGCAACTGTGTTGCGTTCGCGAATTGAGTTCGCGAGTTGGGTTCGCGAACTAAGCTCGCGATTGGAACTCGCGAATTGAGTTCGCGAGTTGAGTTCGCGAACGGAGTTCGCGAATTGGGCTCGGGTTGGGCTCGCGACTTGAATTTCGGTAGTGAGTTGAATTCCCGCGTTGAATTGAGTTCGCTAGGTGAGTTCGCAAGCTGCAGGGACAGCGCGAATCCAGTTGGCGACTTGAGGGGGGTTTGCGAGTTGAGTTCGCGAGTTGACTTGAGTTTGCGATGTGAGCTCGCGAGTTGAATTGGGTTCGCGAACTGTTTTCCAGTAGCGCATTAAGTCAGCGATTTGTTTCGCGAGTTGAATTGAGTTCGCCATTGCACATCGGCGAATTGAGCTGGGTTCGCGATCAGCGTGCAGGAGTTGCGTTGGGTCCGCGAATTGTTTTCGCGAGATGGGCTGCGTTCGCAAATTGTTTTCGCGACTTGGGTTGATTTCGCGAAATAACTTCGCGATCTACTTCGCAAATTGAGCTCGCGGGCTGAGTTCGCGAAATGAGTTCGCGCGTTGAGTTCGCGAGTTGAACTTGAGATTTGAGTTGAATAAGTGAGTTGTGCTCGCGAGCTGAATTTGCGAACTAAGTTCGCCAGTTGAATTGGCGGCTTGGGTTCCAGAGTTGAGTTCGCGGATTGAGCTGGCGAGTGATTGTGGGGTCGCGGGTTGAGTTGACGATTTGAATCGAGTTAGCGAATTGCATTGAGCGCGCGCGCGCTGCGTTCGCGAGTTGAGCTGCGTTAGCGAATTGAGTCGGCGAGTTGAGCTGGCTTTGGGAACTGCTTCCGGGGGATGAGTTGATGTCGCGAACTGCTCTGCGAGTGGAGTGGCGTTCGCGAGCGGTTTTCGCGAGTTGGGTTCGGTTGGCGAATTTCTTTCGCTAATTAAATGGAGCTCGCGAGTTGGATTCGCGAGCTGAGCAAGCTTCGCCAATGGAGTTCGCGAATTGAGCTGAGTCGGCAAATGGAGTTCGCAGGTTGAGCCGAGCTCGCGAATTTAATTCGCGAGTTGTGCTGGGTCTGCGGATTGAGTTCGGGAGATGAGCTGTCCGCGAGTTGACTTCGCCAATCGATCTTGAATTTCTGAGTTGAGCAGTCGTTTTGATCTGGGCGTCTTCCTAACCAACGTGCGGTGTTGGGTCCTCGTTTTGAGGAGACAGCGCTCCGCGTGCCCCCCCTGCCGCCCCCCCCTCCGCCCATCCCTGCATCTGCCCTCCGCGCGTCTATTTCGGCGCGCGCCACGCGCACTTCGTGGCCCTGGGGAAGGTTCCACCAAAAGGCCCAACGGCTGCGTCCGCGAGCGCCCCCCGCGCCCGCGCCGGCGCGCCCCCCGCGCGCTGCGCGGCCCCATGGGGAGCCCCACCGAAGACCCAGCGACTGCGTTCGCGCGCGCCCGCCGCGCCCATGTCCACCGAAGGGCCCAGCGGGCGCTGTCGCATGCGCCCGCCGCAGCTGCGTCGGCCCACCCCTCGCGCGTTTCGCGGCCCCTCAGGGAGCTCCACCGAAGGCCCTGATGGCCGCGATGGCACGCGCCGCGCCCATTCCGACGCGCCCCCCGCGCGTTTCGTGGCCCCGCAGGCGGCTCCACAGAAAGCCCCGGCGGCTGCCGTTGCACGCGCCCGCCGCAGCTGTTTCGGCACGCCCCTCACGCGTTTCGTGGCCCCACAGGGAGCTCCACCGAAACCCCCAATGACTGCGTTCGCGCGCGCCCACCGCGCCCGTGTCGGCGCGGCCCGCGCGCGTTCCCGGCGCCGCTGGGAACCATTCGCGCCTCGCTCGTTACAAATGACAAGCATGCGCAGCAGAAACGCTGAACATTCATACCGCGATGTTATGTTTGTTTGGAAGGGGCCAGCTTCGACCTCGCGCCCTGTTGCCTCAGGAGTGTGTCCGATGAGCCAGAGGCAGTTGTCCCAAGGGCGAGTTTCAGCGGCGATGCGACGCGACAGCGAGGCGAAGCAACCCTCATGTTCACCCCCTCGACGCCGCATCACTCTGAGGTGTCATTCTACGTCGTCGCTAGAAACATTCCCTGACACGGTTCCGCATCAAAGGTCGGCCAGCCACGCATGAGGTTCCGAACTGCCAGAACTGCGTGTGTTCCATCTGGAAACCGGAAACATCAAGGGGTCCTTGCGAATGCGACTTCACTGGGTTGTCGTTGCGCCGTGACCTGGGATTGCTTGATTCAAGATCATGTTGATCGGATGAGTTGTTCCCGCAGTTGCGCGTCAACATCATGTTGTTCGGGTGAGTTGTTCCTCGCGGCTGCAGTCAAGACTGTTTTGTTCTGGCTAATTGTTCCCCCCTCCGCTCAATATCCAATAGAGGTGGCGCATCAATGCTCCGCAGGCGCCTATCAGATGCGGGCATGTCTGGGCAAGACCTCGAGGCGAACTCCGCCGTGGCAGTGAGGGGTCCGGCAGCGAGACCGGCACCACCTTCTCCTCCTGCTTCTCCTCCTGGCGTCCTGGTCGAGCTCCGCGTGGCGCGCCCGCATGGCCTGCCATGAGGAGGGTTCCCGAGATCCTGACTTCCCAAATGCCAGCAGCTCCTGGGGGACCATCCTTGACTGCCGCCGGCTCCCGCCGGCGGAGGCGGCCTCGTTCTACTTCCGCCGCCTTCGGCCGAGGAAGAGATGCCAACTCCCTCGGTCCTCGCAGGCGAGGCCCTTCCTGGAACGCCCCATGGAAGAGACGGCCCCCGACGGAACCAGCCGTGGGACCCTGCGGGCCTTCCCCGCAGGACCGGAGCTGCTCACCCCGAGCCGTTCTCTGGCGGCCCCCGGGGCCTGTGGAGGGCCCAGGCGACGCCGAAGGCCGGCGAAACATCTCTAGAGGCCTCCTAGATGGGCTCCGAGCACGTGGGGTCGGAGGACTGCGCTGGATCGCCGATGGAGCGCCGATGCATCGGCGATGCATCGACGCTGCATCGGCGATGCGTCGGCGATGCACCGGCGACTCCAGCGTGGAGAAAATCGGGCTCCACATCGAGCCGCATCGGCGATGCGGCGCGATCCTCCGACCCCATCTGGGAGGCCTAGAATCTCAGGACCCATCTCCCCGAGATCCGACTTCCTTCCATGGCGCACGGCCTTCGACAGCTTCTTCTCCACGTCGCTGCCGGGGTCCCCGAGCCTCGAGGAGGAGAAGACAACATGCACAAACTTTCGGAGATCCGCGCGGCTCTCTTGGACCGGCGCTGGACCTCCTGGCGGCGCCTCCAGCGCCCCCCCCCCCCCCCCCATGTCGCCCGCGCGGACATCCGAAAGAAGGTGCGGACGCTTTTTTGGCACCCGAAGTATCCGGGATAGGCCTGGTCTGGGTGGGGCTCTTCTCGGCGTGTGTGTGTGTGTGTGTGTGTGTGTGTGTGTGTGTGCAAGCCCTCAAGGCTTTCCCAGATACCCCCAGTTACCCTGGCTCAATCGGGGGCGGCCAAGAGGAGGGGCGTCCAAGAGGGGGGGTGCAAATCACGGCCGGCGGCATGTGCGCGGCCCAGCGGGGGGGCCAGGGACGTAATGAAATAAGAAGAGGCGCCATGAAATCTGCGGAAATATCATGGCCCCCGCCATGATATCCACCCCCCCCTAGTCATCACCCCCCTCTTTTCCGCCCCCGACAGTTACCCCGACTTTTCCGCCCCCGACAGTTACTCTCTTCCGCCCCCTCTTTTCCGCCCCCGACAGTTACCCTGGCTCAAACTTTTCGAGTGGAGCCACTTGATCCGGGATACCTCCTGCCTCAGGAGATATCTCACGGGGAAGAATGCTCAAGGAAAGCTCGGGTCGAATGCAGTCCAGAGAAACTCTGGCTCGAAATCGGAGAGGCTCGAATCAGGACTTATCTTAGAGGACTCCCAGATAGGCTCCAAGCAAATGGGGTCGGAGGCTCGCGCTGCATCGGCGACGTCGGCGATGCATAGGCACCATCGGCGTGGAGAACTTTGGGCTCCACATCGGGCCGCATCGCCGATGCCCTGGCGATGTGGCGCGATCCCCCGACCTCACCTGCTCCGACCCCACCTGGGAGGCCCAAAGGTCGATCCCTGACCACTCCGTGCCCTCACCACTCGGGGCCCGGATGTTTCCCTCCCTCAAGTGCTCCCAGCTTCGCGCTTCGCGCCGCGCGAGAGCGCGAAGTGCGAAGAAATCTTCGCGCTCTCGCGCCGCCTCCCAGAGAGGAGCGGAGGACCAGGAGGCATCGGGGCCGCGAGGCGCGAGGCGCGAAGCGCTTCGCGCCCTCGAGGGCGCCCCCGTCCTTTCCTCCCTCGAGGGCGCCCTCGAGAGCTTCGCGCCCTCGAGGGCGCCCTCGAGGGCGCCCCCTCGAGGGCGCCACGCGCCCAGCGCCGCCAGCGCCACGCTGTCCTCGAGGCGCTGCCGCGCCCGGCCGCCTCCCGCGCCGGGGGCGGGCGGCGCGGCCGGCGCGGCCGGCGCGGCCGGCTCCGCGGGGGGCGGCGGCTCGGAGCTAGAGCAGCTCGGCGCGGGCGCGGCAGCCGGGGCGGCCATGGCGCGGCGCACTCACGGGGGGGCGCTCGGACGTCCATTTCCCGTGCATCTGTCGGTGTCGCGCGTGTTTTCTTTTGCTCGGTGGTCCGGGATGGTCCTCGACAGTTCTCGCCGAGAAAACATGGCGCGGCGCGCTCACGTCTGCACGAACGAGATGGGCACGGAAAGAACGGGTACAATGCCAAACATCGGATCTGACTCCTTTTGAACAGGACTCGTGGTACACGCCGCCGCGGCGTGTGTCCATTCAAGATAGGAGGCCGCCTGCCCAACAGCGGCCGCTGTTGGTTTGGGACAACATTTGTTGTTGGGCATTGTGCCCATTCTTTCCGTACCCATTTCGGGCGTCCAAATCGCTTGCCGTCGCTCGGACGTCCATTTCCCGTGCATCTGTCGGTGTCGCGCGTGTCTTTTTTGCTCGGTGGTCCAGGGTGGTCCTCGACGGTTCTCGCCGAGAAAACATGCACACGTCCGAGCGATGCCAGGCTCATGGGGAGGCGCCAGCGCGCAGAGAGGAAGAGGACGGGAGAGACCAGGCTTCGAGGGGAGACCTACCTCTACGCATCAGGGCTGAACCTGAACGGTGTTTTTCGTTTGCGTGTTGTTTTCGGTTTTCCTCGTTTTGTCTTCAATCCACCTCTACCGCAAACCGAAATCGAAACGAAAACGGCCCACGAAATCGCCAAAGCACCGTTTAGGTCCACGCCTGCTGCGTATACAGGTGTATACATGCATGTTTTGTTGCAGCAATCGTATGTCCACATCAGCCGCCTGGGGAACCGACGTTCTGGGACCCCAGCGTGGGGTGGATCGGGCCGCAGGAGGCCCGAATCTGTATATCCGTACTCGCCGCCTGCCCGTAGTACACAGCACCGCCTCGCATATGTCACCCAACTTCGTGCACATGGCGTCCCGCGGTGTGCGGCTAGCTTCGCGCGCGCGCCCTCGCGCCGCCCTCCTCGTGGAGGAGGGCAGCAACTTCAGCCCAGACCGCGATGCGCGGGACGGCATTTGTCTTCGGGCCCTCGCGGGTGAGGAAGAACACTTACGTGTTCGTCGGCGGTCTTCGGCGGCCAATGGCGTGAAAGCAAGATGTTCCGCATTAACAAAGGGCCTATGATCGAACACGTAAGAACATGACAACCCAAGAGCTCCGTCGTGGAGAAACCGAGGCGGGAGGCTGCTACTCGTCCTCGGCCTCTGCAAAAGGGCCCACTGCCAAGCACCCGGGCCGTCAATAAAGGCCTCCCAGGCGGGGTCGGAGGATCGCGCCGCATCGCATCGACGTCGCCAGCGCGGGGCGAATCAGCCTCCACATCGAACCGCATCGGCGATGCATCAGCGGTGCGGCGCCATCCTCCGACCCCATCTGCTCGGACCCCATGCGGGAGGCCTAGCGTTGAGAGGCGACTCGGGGGTGCAACACTGGTCCCCTGTGGCGGGGAGTCTGGACCCCTGGTGGTCCTCGCTGCGCGAACACAGCGAGGTCGGAGCTCTGGGGCCAGGAGCGTCAGGGAGCCACAGACTGCGCGCCCCCCACGCGGCCGGCCCCCTGGAGCCAAACTGGCTGCGGAGGGGTGAGCGAGGCAGCCTGTGCCGGTCTGCTGGGAGAGTGGTTCATGCCCCAACCCGCTCCCCAGGGATTCTGGCCAAGGGGAGCGCGAGGTGTCGAAGGGGCCCACTGCTTCCTCTGCTGGCTCCAGCATGGCCTCACGTAGCCCAGCGTTGCCTGCAATGTTGCGCAGCAAAGCCCCAGTGCAGTTGGACGAGCATTGCCTCCAACACTGTTCTGAACGCCCTGACGCCCCAAGACGGCCCGATGTGACTTGTACAAGGCATCTCTTAGATGCCTCCGAGATGCAAGCCACGGGTGCATAGACGAACATACACATGTGTGTATATATATAGATATACACACACACACACGTATAAATTTAATCCCGCCAGCGGTCTGGGCGTAGGTGGTCTCATGATGTTTCTCATTCCTCTTCCAAAACCCCCCTTTCCTTCGGAGAGGGGTACCCTCCCCCTCCCCCTCCTGAGATGTGCTGTCACAAGATGGCCTTCAAGACGGTTAAGATGGACTACAAGACGGCCAAGATGGTCCAGGATGGCCGCCAAGACGGCCCAAGAGAGTCCACGATGCCTTCAAGTTCGCCCAAGCCTCCAAGACGGCCCCAGAGGCCCCCTAAGCGGCCTCTAAGACGGCCCCAAGAGGCCCTCGAATACGGCCCAAATAGGCAAACACGATTGACTTTCCTGAGGCTTCTGCTAGGCTTCTTTTCGTTCTTCCGACGGCCCAACACCGCCCAAGAGCACCCCAACAAGATGGCCCTAGGACGGCCCAAGAGGCCCTCAAGACGGCCCCAAGAGGGCCACAAGACTGCTCAAGAGGCCTCCAAGGCCTCCAAGATGGCCTCCAAGATGGCCCTGAAGCGCCCCAAGAGGGCACCAAGACGGTCCAGAAACGCCCCGAAGACGGCTCCAGAGGAATGCCCTAAGACGGCAAAAGAGACCCCCAAGGAGCCTCCAAAAGCCCCCAAGAAGCCCAAGGAAGCCCCCAAGATGCCCCCAAGAGGCCTCTAAGAGTGCCCCAAGAAGCCTCGTCGTCGTCCTCCTCCTCCTCCTCCTTCTCCTCCTCCTCCCCTTCCTCTATCCTCTCTCCCTCATCCTCTTCTTCTTTCTCTCCCACGTGTTCCCCGAAGTGTTTCCATGACGGCTGCGGAAACATATACTCCGATAGCTTGGCCGAGTTCTGGCCACAACGTTCGTCCACATAGGCACTTCCAATAGGCAGGGGGCGGCGGTGATTCACCGCTGGCTTCTTCGATGCTATAGGACATACAAGTGGTTGTGGTGTTCTGTATCGTCCGCTTTTTGTTCGCGCCCGATGGGCTTCAGAGGCCTCAACTTGACCCAAGGATGGCGAGAGAGAGTCCCAGGAGGAGGCCAGAAGGGCCCCAGGTATGCCACACATGCCTCCAAGAGTATCCCAAGAGAGCATCAAGAGACCGCCCTGCTAGTAACACCCATCCCCTCCCCGCGACCTCATACTACTCCTACTCCTCCTCCTCCTCATCCTCTTCCGCCTCCGCCTCCGCCTCCTCCTCCTCCTCCTCCTCCTCCTTCTCCTCCTCCTCCTCCTCCTCCCCTTTCCCTCCCACCCCCCCACCCCATCCTCCTGCCCTCCCCGCATCAGAAGGTTGCCTTCAGGCGAGCGCGGACGCCGAGAACACCCCCTGGCGGCGGCTCCGAGGCCACGGCAGCGGGGCTCTCTGCCAGCTGCGGGGCCAAGGCGCAGCATCGGAGGCAGGCCTGGGGTGGTCGGGGAAAGCGCCTGGGGGGTCGCGCGAGACCAGAGGCAGCCGGCCTGGTGGAGGTCAGGCGCCGGCCGAAAAAAGGGGCTTCATCCACATCCCCATACATGATCGCGTCGTGAAAAAATCAGGACGGGAATTTTGTTTTGCTATGTTCGGCCCCAGGGGCCTTCGCTGGGCCTCGGCACCGTCAAAAAACGGCTCAGGACGAACAACCGGTCCCGGGGAAAGGGTCGGGACTTCCATGGGCGCCGTCCTGAAAAAATCAGGGCGTCGCATGTCTGGGTCCGTGCCAGAACATCTGAGGATAAACGCGCACCGAGGGTCCCATCCGGACAGCGCGCACTACAGTCAACTCAACATAATGAGGATGCGCGATGCGGATGCAAGGGCCTTGGGCGCCCATTTCGAAGCTCTTCGAGCGGGGCGCGGCCAACGTAAGTGGCCAAGGATGGACTGGGGAGGCAAGGATGCAAGGGTACCCTTGGAAGGTTGCCCCTCCTTACTCTGGGGGTCGATTGCATCTGGCGCGGGGTGCTGGACCCCGCGGGGTCAAAATCGATCAACATCGAATCGGTCAATCGGGTCGAAACGGAATGTGCGTCGGCTCGAGCCGCATCGGCACGGAGTCGGAATCGATCGGACCGGCTGCGCCAGGACGCAGAAGCACTGGGCTGCATCGGACCCTCGGCAGATCGGAATCGAAGAGGATCGGGCCGGCAGGGCTCGATATCGAATCGGCTCGATCGACACGGACCCCGGCGGGGGCGGGTGCAGGAGTGCGAGGCGGGAACTTGTCCATACCCACCGCCTGGAAGCCGACGTCCTGGTGCCCCAGCAGGCGGTGTGGATATGGATCTAGTTTGGCCCCCGGGGGCCCGAACATGTCCACATCCACCGCCTGCCGAGGTCCCCGGAAATTGATCCTCCAGGCGGTGGTCATGAGTAAATTCCCGCCTCGGAAGGATCGGGGGCGGCCAAGAGGGCGGCGTCCAAGAGGGGGGGGCGCAAATCATGGCCGGCGGCATGTGCGCGGCCTGGGGGCGGGGCCGCGGGACGTAATGAAATAAGAAGAGGCGCCATGAAATCTGCGGAAATATCATGGCCCCCGCCATGATATCCACCCTATACCCCCCTTTTGCCGCCCCCGAAAGGAGGGGGCGTTGGGGGTCCCAAGGCCACGCGGTGACGGATCGTGCGGTGACCACGGACTCCCGGAGTACCCCGCCGCACGGTCCGTCACGGCACGCTCCCGGGGGCCTCGGAGGCCTCAGTCGCCCGAGACGACGCCCTCGGAGCACGACCCGCGCCCCAACACCGTGCGGCCACCCAGAATCCCCGCTGGCTGAACACCCCCCAAAACCTCGATCCTCCTCCTCCTCCTCCTCCTCCTCCTCCTCCTCCTCCTCCTCCTCCTCCTCGTGTCGTCTCCTCCTCCTCCTCCTCCTCCTCCTCCTCCTCCTCCTCCTCCGCCTCCTCCTCCTCCTCCTCCTCTTCCTCCTCCTCCTCCTCCTCCTCCTCACCACCACACGGTCTGGTCACCGCACCGCGTGGCCTCCCCCCCCCCCCACGGAGGCGGGGGGCGGCACGGCGAGGCGCCAGAACGGGGGGGCCGCGCGTGCCGCGGGTGCTCGCTGGCCTCGGGCTCCTCCTCCAGTCCCCTCGCGAGTCCCCTCGGAGCGGCAGGCCGCCCCCCCGTGGGGGGCGCACAGGACGTGTGCAGGAGCCGCGCCCCCGCCACCGCCGTGCGGGGGGTCCCGCTGGCAGGGCGCCCCCCCCCCGGCGCAGGGTAGCATAGTCGCCCCCCCCGCTCGTGGTCGCCCCTCTCCTCCTCCTCCTCCTCCTCCTCCTCCTCCTCCTCCTCCTCCTCCTCCTCCTCCTCCTCCTCCTCCGTCTCCTCTCCTCCTCCTCCTCCCCTCCTCCCTCCTCTTCTTCCTCCTCCTCCTCCTCCTCCTCCTCCTCCGTTTCCTCCTCCTCACTCCCTCTCTTCGCTGTCGTCCCCCCTCCTCCCCTCGTCCTCCCCCCCCTCCCCTCCCTCTGCTCCTCCCTCCTCCCCCTCCCCGTCCTCCTCCTCGTCTTGGTCCTCCTCCTGCTCCCTCCTCCCCCTCCGTCCCTCCTCCTCCCCGAGCCAGCCGAGAGCCTGCTCCAGGAGGTCGCGCTCCCTGTCCGCATGGCCGATGAGGCCATAGGCGATGCCTGGACGGGGCGCGGCGGCGGAGGGTTGGCCAGGCGGGGCTCCCGCCGACCCTGGTGCATCGATGGTGCCCCTCTAATCACGCGCGCGCGCCGTTCGCGTCCGGAGCCACATGAAAAGAGATCGCGACACGGATCCGCCACCCCTGGAGCCCGGCCACCGGGTGGAGCAGTCGGTCGGGCTCGCCCTCGGCGCTCGGCGTGCATGCCGTGGAAACCGCCAGAAGGCCACTGGAGGCCTTCAAGAGGGCCTTAGATGGTTTCAAAAGACCTCTGGAGGGCCCCAGCTCCCAAAGACGGCCCAAGAAGGCCCCGGGACGGCATTAGAGGGCACTTGGACGGCCCAAAAGAGCTCCAAACACGCCCAGACGGCGTTCTCCTCTACGAAGTACATCGAGCTGACCCGACGGTCTTGGTTCCACGCTTGAGGCTCGAGGTGTAAATTCCTTGATCGAGACAGACAAGCAATGGATCTAGATTCGAAGTCCGAAGATCGAAGATTACCCGAGTGCCTGGAGCCTTCCAGGCATTCGGGAAGCGACCACACATCGATTTGTTCGGACCTACTGCGACATTTTCGGCTCGTCATGGGAACGCTCCTTACTTCCTCAAAGGACCTGCGCGCGTGAAAACATCATCATTCCTTCCCCACTCCTGCGCACAAGCGTGCAAAGGCATCGGGCGAATGCGGTGTCAGCTGGCATCAAGGATATCAGAAAAATGAGCGCGTCGCCCGTCCAGGCCTCGAGGTCCCCTCGGCTGAAACAACACTGATTCATTGCTTTGCCGTGGAGGGTCCGAAACAAGACTGCATTTGTGCGGAGCGAGTCTTGTGTATATACTTGTATGTACTTTAGGCTCCTTCGGATGGGCGGGAAAGAAGATGAAGAGGAGAACTATGAGGAAACGCGGATGATGAGGAGGAGGATTCATGAAGAGGAGGAGGAGGAGGAGGAGGAGGAGGAATAGGAGGAGGAGGAGGAGGAGGAGGAGGAGGGGGAGGAGGAAGGAGGAGGAGGGAGGAAGACTCCTTGGGACGAGGAGGAAGGAAGATGAGCAGACAGATGAGGGGAGGACGGAGGAGATGGCGATGACTCGTGCACCCCCCTACCCCCCCCTGCGACTGCACGCACGAGCAACCTCGGGCAAGCGTGGCCCTCTGATGGGCCAAACCCCGACGCGCAGACCGCGGGGGGTGGCCACGTCCAACCGCGCAGGCCGCTTCAAATGGAGGAACGCCCCGTGGGGGACCGGCTCTAAGGAGGGGGGAACATCGACCTGGAATCGGCAATACGTCGTCGGCAGGTGGGCGATAGGCCCCCGATGGCGAATCCGCGCGCTCCATGGCGGAGTGGGCTATCGGGCCCCTGTCTGCAATCAACGGGCGATTGTTGAGCAGGGACCGACCGTCCCGACATTCCTATAGTCCTACCACGACTTGTTCTTAGAACCCAAAATGTGAGAAAAAACAAAAACAAGGTTCTTAGAACATATGTCCGATGTGTTTAAGCAAGACCATCCCAGCCAGGAATGTTCCAAGAACATGCCGTGGAAACCACAAGAGGTTCTTAGCACATTGTCTGGTAGGCCTATAGGCACGCCAGGACGCTTCGCCACTGCTTGAGATTGGAGGTCGAGGCGACCCCCCCAGAGCCCATCCCCTCCCGCCCCTGCCCCTGATCCCTCTGGGGCCAGCACCGACGGACCACTCCTGCAAAGCACCGCTCGCTCCGTCGCCCCAAGAAGGCCCGGCCCGCCCACGCCTAGGTTGTGCAGCCCGGCCGCCGTCCGCTCGCTGTCGCGGCCGTGGCCCTCCTCCAGCTTGCGGAGCGCGAAGGTCGCCACGTGCACGGCCGCGTCGCCCTGTAGCCGCGACCCTCCTCTCACACGCGCGGCCTCCTCCTCCTCGTCCTCCTCCTCCTTCTCCTCTTGCTCCTCCTCCTCCTCCTCCTCCTCCTCAGCCCTCCCACTCCTCCTCCTCCTCCTCCTCCTCCTCCTCCTCCTCCTCCTCCTCCTCCCCTCCTCCTCCTCCTCCTCTCCTCCTCCTCCTCCTCCTCCTCCTCCTCCTCCTCCTCCTCCTCCTCCTCCTCCTCCCCCTACTACTACTCAATCCTTCCCCTCCTCCTCCACGCAAGGTCCATTAATATGACATCGGGAAGTCGGATCGGATCTGAACAATTAGCCTGGAAAAGGACCCAACCATATACAGTTGAGCGTACTGCAGTTGTGAATACAGTCATCGGTGGAGCTCTGTATGGGCCACGAAACGTGTGAGGGGTGCGCCGAAATTGGTGGTGCGGACACATGGGGCACCGCCACTGGGGCCTTCGGTGGAGCTCCATATGGGGCCACGAAACGCGCGAGGGGTGAACTGAAATGGGTGGCGCGGACGCATGTGGACACCGCCACTGGGGCCTTCGGTGGAGTTCACAATGGGGGCACGAATCGTGTGAGGCGTGTGCCGAAATGGGTGGCGCGGACGCATATGGATACCGCCACTGGGCATTCGGTTGAGCTCCCTATGGGGCCACAAAACGTGTGAGGAGTGTGCCGAAATGGGTGGCGCGGACGCGTGTGGACACCGCCACTGTGGCCTCGGTGGAGCTTCTATGGGGCCACGAAACGTGCGAGGGGTGTGCCGACATGAATGACGCATGTGGACACCGCCACTGGGGCCTTCGGTGGAGCTCCCTATGGGGCCACGAAACCTGTGAAGGGTGCGCCGACAGGGCTGGCGCGGACGCATGTGGACACTGCTACTGGGGCCTTCGGTGGAGCTCCCTGTGGTTCCACGAAACGTGCGAGGGCTGCGCTGAAATCTATGGCGCGGACGCATGTGGACACCGCCACTGGGGCCTCCGGTGGAGTTCACAATGGGGGCACGAATCGTGTGAGCCGTGCGCCGAAATGGGTGGCGCGGACGCATGTGCATGGCGCCACTGGGGCAGTCGGTTGAGCTCCCTATGGGGTCACGAAACGTGTGAGGGGTGTGCCGATGGCGCGGACGCGTGTGGACACCGCCACTGTGGCCTCGGTGGAGCTTCTATGGGGCCACGAAAATTTGTGAGTGGTGTGCCGAAATGAATGGCGCGGACGCATGTGGACACCGCCACTGGGGCCTTCGGTGGAGCTCCTATGGGGCCACGAAATGTGTGAGGGGTGTGCCGACATGAATGGCGCGGACGCATGTGGACACCGCCACTGGGGCCTTCGGTGGAGCTCCCTATGGGGCCACGAAACCTGTGACGGGTGCGCCGGCAGGGTTGGCGCGGACGCATGTGGACACTGCTACTGGGGCCTTCGGTGGAGCTCCCTGTGGTTCCACGAAACGTGCGAGGGGTGCGCCGAAATCTATGTCGCGGACGCATGTGGACACCGCCACTGGGGCCTTCGGTGGAGCTCTCTATGGGGGCACGAATCGTGTGAGCCGTGCGCCGAAATGGGTGGCGCGGACGCATGTGGACACCGCCACTGGGGCCTTCGGTGGAGTTCTCTATGGGGCTACGACAAGGTGTGAAGGTGCTCCGAAATGAATGGCGTGGACGCATGTGGACACCGCCATTGGGGCCTTCGGTGGAGCTCCCTCTGGGCCACGAAACGTGTGACGGGTGCGCCGAAATGGATGGCGCGGACGCATGTGGACACCGCCACAGGGGCCTTCGGTGGAGCTCCTATGGGGTCACGAAGCGCGTGAGGGGTGTGTAGGAATGGACATGCGGAAGGCAGAGGCAAGGAAGAGGGGGGAGGGAGGAGGAAAGAGGAGGGGGAGGAGGAGAGGAGGAGGAGAGGAGAGGAACGCGGGGCACCGTCTCTTCAAAACGAGGACCCAACCCCACAGCATTGATAGGAACAAAACATCGAATCGGGCCATGTCAGCACGGAGTCGGAATCAAATCGTATCGGCCGCGCCAAGATGCACAACGACGCCATGCGAACATAGGGCTGCATCGGCTCGTCGGAAGATCGGAATCGAATCGTGTCGGCTGGCCTCCATATTGAACTTGGAGAAGTGTGACCGACACAGACCCTGTCAGGGCTGGAGGCTAGAACGGCTCAGAACAACTGAGGACGACGTCCTCGACGTCGTGAATTTGATTACCTGTGACGGTTCGGGAAACTCTCGTCGCCAAGGCTTGACGCGCGCGGCTCGTCAAACTCGTCAGGATGGACCCCTGGGAGGGGTGCGGTGAACCGTTTTGAGCCGTCGTCCGTCTCCTGCCCCTCCATCTCCTCGCCTCCCCCTGCCTTGTCTCGGGGGCGCGCCGACATGGATTAGCGATCCATGGATTTGGCGCGCGGCCACCAAATCCATGGATCGGGGGAGGTGCCCTCCCCAAAATGCGGCCGGTGGCGCCTCGCTCGGCGGCGGGAATCCGCGATTTCCAGTGGAAACGGGCTAAGCCACGCCTCCATTGATCCATGCTTGCGATCGCCCGACCATCTTGCGCAGGCTATGGGGGCACACGCAAGCGCCCGTGGCGCCTCCCCATCCCCCTCCCCCTCCTCCCCCTCCTCCTCCTCCTCCTCCTCCCTCCCTCCCTCCCTCTGGCTGTAGTTGTCCGTCTTCTTGGAAGTGCTTTTTTGGGGGGGCCTCCGCAGGCCTGCAGGCCGGCGGGGGACCGCGGCCCACGTCCTTCCAAGAAGAGCACCTCTGGAGGCATCCCCGCCCGTGCAGGGGAGGGGTTCTGACCAGGAGCCCGAAGGGAGGCTGCGCAGAGCGGGCCCGAAGCGTCCTCCTCCTCCTCCTCCTCCTCCTCCTCCTCCTCCTCCTCCTCCTCCTCTCCTCCCCCTCCTCCCCTCCTCCTCCTCCTCCTCCTCCTCCTCCTCCTCCTCCTCCTCTTCCTTCTTCTCCTCCTCCTCCTCCTCCTCCTCCTCCTCCTCCTCCTCCTCCTCCTCCTCCTCCTCTTCCTCCACCCACCATCTCGCTGCTAGCAAGTCACGGCGGGAGGTTGTGACCGTTCCTGGCCTCTGGGGGCCCAAACTGACCCCAGGGCCGTCAAAAGACGGCTCGGAATGAAAAGCCCGTCCCGGGAAAAGGGTCTAAGACCTCTGGGGGTCCACGCTGGAGGTCTGAGCAGAAAGCAAGAGGCCACCCTGCCCTCTTGGAATTCCGCCCCCGTCGTTCCATCCTCCTGGCTCCATTCCCCCCAAGCCTAGAAGGCGGAAGAGCCATCCTCAAACAACCACCCCCTATGGAGTGAACGCGCCTGAATCAGGGCAGGGCTGCTGCTCACTGAACGCCGGAGAGTGCCTAGCAATCGCCAGATGGCCTCGAAGACTGCCCTAGGGAGGCCCGACAACAACACCACCACCACCACCACCACCACCACCACCACCACCACCACCACCACCACCACCACCACCACCACCACCACCACCACCACCACCACCAACCACACCAACAACAACAGCAACAGCGACAGCAACAGCAACACCAACAACAACAACGACAACAACAACAACACCACCACCACCACCACCACCACCACCAACAACAACAACAACAACAACGCCAACAACATCAACAGCAACAGCAACAGCAACAACCACAACAATAACAGCATAATCAACACCAACAAAAACAACAACACCAACAACAACAACAACAACACCAACACCAACAACCACAACACCACCAACAACAACAACAAAAAAAGCAACCGCAACAGCAGCATCAACAGCAGCAACACCACCACCACCAACAACAACACCACCACCAACAACACCAACATCAGCATCAACAGCAACACCAACATCGATAACAGCAACACCAACAGCACAGGCAACAACAATATCAACAACACCATCACCATCATCATCACCAACAACGAACACACCAAAAGCAACAACAACCGCAGCAACAACACCATCTTGTTTAAACAAAAGGTCTCCCGTGGAAGGAAAGGGCGGGAGTGAGTGAGAGAGCGAGGAAGGGGTGCAGGGATGGGGGGAGGGATGGAGGATGAGGAAGAGGACTGACAGTCCACGCAGCTGCGCCCGCGACTTGCCTAAGAACAACAGGTGGAGGATATGGAGGAGGCGAACTGGAGGAATAATGCAAATAATACTGATGCCACGAATGGTCATTAGAACAAAGAAGAGGAGGAGGCGGAGGATGCAAAGGAGGAGGAGAACAAGGAGGAGGAGGAAGAGGAGGAGGAGGAGGACGAGAAGGAGGAGGAGGGGGAGGAGGAGGACGAGGAGGAGGAGGAGGAGGAGGACGAGGAGGAGGAGGAGGAGGATGAAGAGGCGGCCCGCCGCGTGCCGTTGCCGACCCGCGGAGGCCTGAACCAGCCAGCGCCGAACGAACACGGGCTCACAGAGGGAGGCCGCGCGGGCGCGGCGCCTCCCAAGGGGCGGCCCCCGCTGACTGCGGCGGCTGCGGCGGCGGCAGGGGCAGCAGCGCGACGGCGGCGGCACAATCCTCGCCCTCTGCCTCGAGGGGGGCCGCCGAGACGCGGGCAGGCCGAGGACAACAGCGGACCAGGATGCCGTGGGGGGATCTCTGGCCATTACCTGGCCGTTTTGTGTGGGGGACCCATCAAGCGCCGCGACCTTGTCGGAGCGTTCCGAAACGCTCGGAGAGCGTGCTGAAACGCTCTGGAACTGACTTATCCTTGTCCAGGGGGCGGGGAGCAGCGATGCCCGAGGAGAAGGAGGGGGAGGAGGGGGGAGGAGGGAAGGAGGAGGAGGAGGAGGGGGATGAGGAGGGAGGAGGAGGAGGGCGGAGGATGAGGGAGGAGGAAAGAGGAGGGACGGGAGGAGAGGAGGTAGAGGAGGATGGGGGAGGAAGGAGGAGGAGGAGGAGGGGATGAGGAGGAGAAGGAGGAGGAGGAGGAAGGGAGGAGGAGGAGAAGGAGGAGGAGGAGGGGAGGAGGAGGGTAGGGGGAGGTTATGACGGTAGTAGGAGGTAGTTGCTTATTAGTAGCGAGGAGGAGAGTAAGGAGTGTAGATAGGTGGGAGGAGCGGGGCCTCGTACAGGTGCTGCACACACTCAGGTCAGGTCGAGCAGCGCCCCGCGGGCAGAGAAGGCGGCCTGCCCGCGGGCGTGCCCCGAGGGGGGCCTCGTCGTCGTCGTCGCCTGCCGCCGTGTTGGTCGGTCGGTGGTCGTTGTCTCCGTC
>CAUYUJ010020281.1:1046368-1101368 GCA_963575745.1 Prorocentrum cordatum
CCAGTGATCGGACTGCGGTGTGCGCAGCCCATGAGCTTCTGGCGAGTGATGACATGTTTGAACATGTCCACTTTCCTGTGGGCCTTCTCCGTGGAAAGGCTCAAGATCTTCCTGCCTGCTTTGCTCCCCGTTGGCCACTCGTTCTGTTTTGGGGCCGCGGTTGGGGAGTCTGCTCCGAGCGAGGGCGATCTTGGGATGCTCGCCATCATGAGCCTCGCCCACAGAAAACACGCGAAAAGACCTACCCTGAGATCCGGGCGTTGGAATGTTTTCTGCCCGGGCGTCTTCGCCAAATCTTGGCCCCTTGGACCCTTGCGGATCAATCCGGCTTGAGCAATTCCGCAGGGGTCTAACGTCGTAGGGGCAATTCGTCACGGTGTTGTGAACTTTCTGCTACGTCGGATCTCAGGGTCTGATAGATCCACAGCTGTCTTCAACGGCTGGTGATCATTATAATGGAATGGGCCGTCGCGCGCACAGCCCTAAGCCATCGCTTCCTCGGGCGGCTTGTCTCGAAAGGCACGCTTGAGCCAGGATGGAGGTAGATGGGGGAATGGTGTGACGAGTTGGGAATGGCCTAGTTCAGTATTTGGGTCGTTGGAGATGGCGGCTGTTTGAGAAATTGAAAACCTGACAGTAAAATGAGTGGCGAGAGAAGGGCATCTGCCGCAATTCCACCAACCCTAGGCGCTTATTTGTTCTGGGGAGTTAGCTCGTCAAAACCTGTTGTTCTCTTCGGGGATGCAAGATTTCATCCATACCCTGGGTCTGGACAGGAAGGCCAGGGGTAGATTCAGTGTTCTAGGTGGGCCAAGATGTCACAAAGAAGACCGCATACAGCCCAGGATGGCAATCAATATTGCGCAGTATAGCTCAAAATGACTCCACATGGCCTCTCAGAAGCCCCAGTACCGGAGAGAAGCAGGTCTAAATGTCAACACGGAACCTCCCAAATATTCCCGCGAGAAACGCGATGACTTCAAACAGTTTCTGTTTTCATATAAACCGTGTAGTTCCGATGAGCTGTTGGGTCCTAGAGACGGCTACAAGAAACAGCCTCCGACGCGGAGGTCTTAAGTTCAACCTCGCCATCGTCGGCGCGATGTTTCCCAATGGGGTTCCACGGCCCCTTAGAAAACATCTTAAGAAGGCCCCACTAGTTTCGAACGGTTCCCAAGGAGTCAGGGCTCGACAAGCGAGGAAACGCTTGCTCCGTCGAGCGAGCAGAACTCGGCAGGCGAGCGAGGAACTTCACTTTCCCAACTTGTCAGGGCGAGCCTGGAAACCGTACCCAAGCTGACGGCGATGTGTGTTGTCTTTTTGGCGGGGCCAGCGAAAATAACCCGGACGGTCCCGGAAGTGACTTCCAAAGTCATCGGGGCCCTGGGCATCCTTTGTGAAGGCCAGGTCCCGTCGCTGCCGCCGAAATCCCAATCCCCATCGAGGGTGACTGACCCTGTGAACGAAATCAATTATCAGACCCTGGTCCCCTTTAAAGTCCCCCCTGTCTCGATACACAACGGAGTTATGGACAAGTCGGAGAAGTGGTTCACCAAAAGCTTGATCCTTAAGCTGCAACGAGACACCTCAATAAAAAACGCCTCCCCTAATTCCGAACACTCGACCCCTGGCGACTCTCCGTCACCCCGAGTTCCCAGCTCTAGGGCAAAAGTCGTTGACATCGGTAGCGGGATTCGACGGGAGCCGTACTTCGCGCTGCTCGCCGCGCGCCGCCCCTTCCCCCCCCGACTGCCCCTTCCCCACCCTCATCCTGCTGCTCCTCCCGCTCCCCCCTGCTCCCAGAAGAGGGTCGAAGTAAGAGGAAGACGGGGAACACGACCTGGGAACAGGCGGGCGGCCAGGCGGGCGGACCGCCCGCTCCCTCCTTGCCCACCCCCTCCTCCGCCCACGACGCCTCCAGCGCCCGAGCTGCGGGCGCGAACTCATGGAGGGGGAAGAAAAAGGGCCTTTTCTGGGGCCCCAGAGGCCCCTCCCTCTTGCAGGCCCCCTCTTGGGCCCATCAGGGCTCCTTCTTGGGCCCTGCAGGGCCCCTCGTCGGCAGCCTTTGCTGCCCCCCCCCCCCGTGCGTCGCCCGCCACTGCGTGTCCTCCGAGCGCTTGGGGGGGCGCGCAAATCTGGCAGCAACCTCGGAGGACGGCTCGCGCGCAGGGGTTCGAGGGAGGGGACGGGCTTCTTAGGAGGTCGCCTCTTAAAAGGCGCCAGCCTCACATCTACGCATCAGGCCCGCGCCTTCTGGGAAGCAGGGGTGCTCCTAAGAAGCCCTCCACCCGTCCCCCTGACCCCCCTTTTTGCGCGTGGCCGACTTGTGTCGTCCATGTGTTACCGTGCTCCATCCTCCTGCGTCTCCAAGCTCCCTCCTTTTCTCCCCTCTTCCCCTGTTCCTCCTCCCGTAACAAGGAGCGCAGAACCGAGAGAGTCAACCAGCAGAGACATTCCCACCTCCTCCCTCCCTCCCTCCCTCCCTCCCTCCCTCCCTCCCTCCCTCCCTCCCCCACGCTCGCTGGCCGCGTGTCTGGCGCCCCCGCCAGCACTCAGGGGGCCACCCTGAGCGCATGTCCGTCCAGCGAAGCCGCACACGCCACGCGAGGGACGAGGCGGAAAACGGACGACACGACGACGGAGCAAGGGGCAACCGCGGAGACGGGGGGGAGAAGAGCGAGAGAGGCCGCGGAGCCAGGAGACACAGAAGAGCAGGGGAGGGGACGACGTCGGGGGGGAGGGCAGCGCAGAGAGCAGGAGGAGGAGAGAGGGGAGGTAGGCGCAAGACGCGCTCAGTGGCCGGGGCGGGTCGGCAGGGGCAGGGGAGGACGGAGGGGGCGGGGACGGGGGGTGGAGGTGGTCGCAGGGGTGGCGAGTGGGTGGCAGCGTCCGTAGCGGTGGTCGCAGGATGGTGGTCGTACTGGCGGTGGTCGTGCTGGAAGTTGGCCGTGCAGGCTGTGCTGTGGAGGTCGGCCTCCCTCCCTCTCCCTCCCTCACCACCTCCCTCCTCCTCCTCCTCCTCCTCCTCCTCCTCCTCCTCCTCCTCCTCCTCCTCCTCCTCCTCCTCACCCCTTCCTCCCTCACGCCCTCCCTGCTGCTCCTCCTCCCCCCTCACTCCCTCCTCGTGCTCCTGATCCTCCTACGTCTCCGGTCTCCCTCCATACCCTTCTCCCCCTCTTCCCACTCTCGACGAGAGGCACGCAAACGACGACTGACGCGGAAGCGCGAGGCCCGGGGCCGCGCCCGTCCCGCGCCCTCCGCGCATGGGGGCTCCAGAGATTGGGCAGTGCCCAGAGGGGTTAACACCCTCTCCTGCAAATCGAGGATGGCCGACGAAGAAGAAAGAACTGCATCTAGGGCTCCCAACTTCGCGCTCCGCGCTCCGCGCAGCGCGAAGCGCGAAGAACTTCGCGCTCTCGCGCCGCCCCCCCAGAGGGAGAACAGGAGGACGAGGAGGAGGGGGAGAAGGAACGAGGACCGCGAAGTGCGAAGAACTTCGCGCCCTCGTGGGAGCCCTCGTGCATCAACGGAATATGTGCGAGATCCGTTCGGGTTTTTTGGGGGTCGGAACTGGGCCCCCCCAGGCAGAGCCTCTGGCGCCGCCGCGGGCGCTGGCGAGAGGGACCCCGCACGGATCCAGGACATCCGCGCGGACCTCCCTGTGCTCATGCAGTCTTCACGCCCATCCTGTGGTGTTGGGTAGTAAGGAAATCGTATGGGGACGATGCTTCTATTATTTTCGATTATTTTTGATGAGTTCTGTCTTCTTTTTAACATCCAAAATCCGCCTGAGGACATGCCCGACCTTACCCTAGCTTCCCTTGGGGCCTCGTTTTGATCAGACAGCGCCCCGCGTAGCCTCTCATCTCCTCTCCTCCTCCCTCTCCTCCCTCCTCACATCATCCCTGCCTCTGCCGTCCGCGTGCCCATTTCGGCACAGCCCTCGCCCGCTTCCTGGCCCCACAGGGAGCTCCACAAAACAGGCCGCAGTGGGAGGGTCCGCATGCCACCACCGCGCCCATTGTGACAAGCCCCTCACACGTTTCGTGAGAGGCTGGCGTGGAGGGAAGGGCGCCAGGACCGAACCGAAGCAGCCCGCCCCGAAGTCCTGGAGCTCTCCGCGCCGCTGCAGAGCGCGAAGGCCGGACGTGCGCGGCGGCGTCGTTGAGACGTCTGTTCGGGTGTTGGCAGACGTGTCCCTGGCCCAGGGTGTCCCCAGGTGTCCCCAGGGTGTCCCCAGGGTCTCCCTAGGGTGTCCCCCTCGGTTAGGTCGGGCATGTCCCCCTACAGGCGGATTTTGGACGACAAGTAAAACATACACCAAAAATGATAAAAATGGTCAAACATATGTAACGAATCGTCCCCAGACTATGTTTTACTATTTTAGAATATTCCCCCTGTAGAGGGAACAGGCCCGACTTACGCCCAGGGTGTCCCCAGTATTCCCAAGGAGGCCCCCACGGCCTCCAGAGCACCCCTCACGAAGGCCAGAGGTTCCCCGAGGGCTCCAAGATGCAGCGACAAAGCTGAGGACACCTTGGCCCAGGGGTGCCGGTACTCTTCCTCCTCCTCTTCCTCCTCCTCCTCCTCCTCGTCCTCCTCGTCCTCATCCTCCTCCCGCCCTCCTCCTCGTCCTTCTCGTTCTCCTCCTCCTCCTCCTCCTCCTCCTCCTCTTCCTCCTCCTCCTCCTCCTTTTCGTCGCCCTTTTCCTCCTCCTCGCTCTCCTCCTCCTTCTCCTCCTCCTCCTCCTCCTCCTCCTCCTCCTCCTCCTCCTCCCGTGTGTGATGGGCCCGGTGCCTGGGACGCCACCTCTCTCGGGTCGGAAGAAGGGAGGTGGGCGGGTGAGCAATCAGCTGCATGCGGCTGGCCGCCCACCCCGATTGCCTTGAAGGGGCACAGGGGCACACAAGTAGATACACACAAATCCCAGGATCCCCCATCTTTTCCATCTTTTCTGGGTTTCCGTCTCCCCCACCACTTCCCACATCTTCCTACAGGGGCATCGCCGATTGATTGTCTGTATGTGTTTTTCCCCTCCTGATCCCTGGGACCAGGATGACGTCGCGGTGCGATCGGCCCAGGATGTGCGTTCAAGGCGTGTTGGAGCACCTGGACGCGATCGTCTGCAGCAGGAGGACTTCGCGGCGAAGTCGCAGGCGGGCACCGAGGCCAGGCCTCCCCCCTCGAAGCGAGCAAAACAGGAAGAAGAATCATCCTCCAGCGTCCCCTCCCCTCCTCGCTCCCCCCCCCTCCTAACCCCCCCGCCCCTCGCCCCTCCCCTCCTCGCCCCCCCCCCCTCGCCCCTCATCCTCGCCCCCCCTCCTGGCCCCCCCCCCTCCTCGCCCCCCCTCTCTTTGCCCCCATCCTCCAGCGTCCCCTCCCCCTCCTCGCCCCCCCCCGCCCCGAGCGCCCTCCCCCCCCCATCGGCGGAGACAAGCGCCGGGCACACGCAGGGCGCGATGAGGTCCGCGTCCACGCGGCCCTCCTGTCCGCGGGGGGGGGATGAGGGAGCGGGGGTCGGGCAGGCAACTCGCGAGGGAGAGAGGGGGGGATGACCTATAAGACGTAGCCAGGACGAGGAGAATATCGGGCGAGGAGAAAGCGAGAACCTCTGAGATCCGGCGGTTCTGGAGCATGTCTCGGGCGCCGCGGCCTTCTCAGAGCGTTCCAGGACGTCCTGGAACGGATTTATCCTCGTTCTAGCTCCGACCGACCCTACCCGATACCCGCCACGGACACCTGAGGGAGGTGGCCGCAGCGGTGGTGGTGGGCAGTCCGCGCGCCTCCAAGGCCAGCCTCACGCACCGAAAAGGGGCCTCAGACTCGAAAGGCTCGTGTTCGAGTGCGTCGGCCCTGGCCCGAGCAGCAGGGAGCAGGAGGGGGAAAGGAGGAGAAGGCAGACAACCTCCAAGAGAAAGAAAGACAACAGACAACGTAAACACATACATTCGGCGGGCCGCACATCTTTCTTTGGAGCGGCGGTGGACCCCTATAGTAGCGCTTCCAGCGCTGCCCCTGACGCGGCGCGTCAAGGGAGGGGGGCCCGACACCGATCCGCAAACCCTGCGTGGACCTCGGACAATGTGTGTGTGTGTGTGCTTACGCCGGATTTTCTGTGTTTCGACGATCGAATATCGCTTATCCGATCTCCATCCCCAGCGGCGTGGCCTGGGCCCCACTGGCCGATTTACCCCCCTGGATGGGGATATAAAACGTTTCCTTCGGGTTTCGAGAGGTGCATCCCCAACTGTGGTGGCAATTTGGTGGGAGTCTCGAAGGAGATGGAGATGGGGATGGGGATCGGATGAACGATACCGAACGATCCTAGCTTTGCAGGGCTGCGTGGTGACCCCTTTTGGCCCTGCCTGGCCTCTGGAGACACCCCCATGCGCGGAGTGAGCGCAGGACGGGCGCGGCCCCTGGCCGTCGCGCCTCCGCGACCAGGCGTCTCGTCGGGTTGCCTCCCTCTTCTTTTAGGGGCTCGGCAAGCTTCACGTGCCACGCCAGCAGCGCTTTGCCTCTCTGAGTATCGCTTCGCCGATGCCCATCCCAGGCGGCGTGGCCTGGGTCCCGCGGGCCGATTTACCCCCCTGGATGGGGATATAGGCGGTTCCCTTCGGGCTTCGAGGGGCGCATCCTGGGGTGGTACTTGGGTGGGTGTCTCGAGGGGGATGGGGATGGGGATGGGGATCGGTGAAACGATACCGACCCTCACTTCCTCTCCCCCTCCGTTTGACCCTCGACGGGCTGCACCGACAGCCGGCTCGGCCTCGGGCTCGGACGCCGGCCTCCAGCTGATCCTCCTCCTCCTCCTCCGCCGCTCCTTCTCTCCTCTCCTCCGCGCCTCCCCGCGCGAGGGGCGCGGGGGGGCTCCCTATTAAGGCCCGGGATATCCGTTTTCGGTGGCCATATAGTAGGTGTTGATGGCGAGCAGGCTGCACGACGCCTAGCCGCCCTCGCGCGAAGCGCGAGAAACTAGCCAAAGGTGTGGAGGAGTCCGGCCACGCAAAGCCCAGCCGTTTTCGGTGGCCCCGGGGCCCGAAAAAGCGCGCCCCTCGGGGGCCCGAGATCCAGGAGGCCGAGCGGGGGACGTAACGGCTCGCATCGCCCGAGCTCTGGGGCCCTCGAGCCAGCCTTGCTCCTCGGCCTCCGCTTTCCCGGAGGGCTTCCCAGGAGGGCGTGGCGACCTCCATTGGCACTGCCCGATCTGCGGGACCCCCTGCGCGGAAGGCGCGGGACGGGCGCGGTCCATCCTCCAGGCAGATGCGGCACGTGCTGATGACCGCGTCGGCGGGGGCGTGGCCCGCAGCGCCGTCCTGACCAAAGGGCCAGCGCGGGGGTGGAAGCGGGGGGGGGGGGACAGGGAGGGGCCCTCCCTCCCTCCTCCCTCCCTCGCCCTCCTCCCCTCTCCTCCCTCCCTCTCCCTCCTCTTCCCTCTCCCTCCCCCCCCCTCCTCCCTGTGCGGCGTGGCTCAGTTCCGGCAGTGGTGCGTGCCGCCGCGGGCCGCCTGGGCTGACAGAACACTGCAAACACAACCCTCCTCCCAGTCTCCCACCCCCCCTCCTCCCTCCAGGCGCCAGCCGGAGCCGCAGCTGTGCTGCCCCCTTCGGCTCGCTCTGTCAGCCGGCCCGAGCCCACGCGCGCCGCCTCGGCGAAAGGAGCCACCAGCTCCCTGCTGACACCGCGTCTCGCCTCCCCTGCTTCTGGTGCTGCCCCGTTGCCGCTGGCACCAGCGGGGCAGCCTGTGCTGCCACCTTTCCGCATGTCGTCGTTCGCGAGTCGTTCGTTGCTGCTTCCGGCTGTGCTCCGCCACCAGCGCCACTACCACTGGTCACACCACCACCTGGGCCGCCGCAAATTGGAGTGCACCTGCCGTGGGCCTCGTCGACTGCACGGGTGCCCCTGGCATGGGCAGGGCCGCCTCTGACAGGGCCGCCTCCGCCAGGGCCACCGCCCATTTCGCCACCTTAGGAAATCCTGCCTTGCCGCCAGACGCTTCAGTGACCCGCGCGGCACCCGCGGACCCCGCGCATGGCAACAGTGACAGCATCTTTGCTAGGCCAGCTCGGCATTCCCCTAGTGGTTCGGCCTCTGCTTCGATGGGACGTCCGCGCACCCACTCTCTTGTGTATTCCCGCGCTGTAGGGAAGAATAGGTCCGCCAGCAGACCTCGCGCTGGCTTTGTAGCCCCCACCCGGCGGGCCTCGCACGTGGCGACAATTCCAGATTTCGCAGGCCCCACAAGGATGGCGAGGTCCCGCTTGGATCTGCGATGCCCCGCACTGTGCTGCCACACCCAGCAGCCCCTCCAAAGCGGCGACAAGTTCGAAATTTGCAGTCCCCCCCAGGGATGGCGAGGTCATGTCCCGCGCTTCCGCCCCCCCAGCAGCAGCCCTCGAAAGTAGCGTCAATTTCACACCTCGCAGCCCCACAAAGACGGCGAGGTCCCGCTTGGATGTGCGATGTCCCGCACTGTGCTGCCACCCCCAGCAGCTCTCGAAAGTGGTGCCAATGTCGCAAATCGCAGCCCCACAAAGATGGCGAGGTCCCGCTTGGATCTGCGATGTCCCGCACTGTGTTCCCCTCTTGCCCCAGCAGCCTTCGAAAATGACCGCAATTTTACACTTCGCAACCCCCGCAAGGATGGCGAGGTCCCGTTTGGATCTGCGATGCCCAGCACTGTGCTGCCACCCCCAACAGCCTCTCGAAAGTGGCCACAGTTTCACACTTCGCAGCCCCCCAGGGATGGCGAGATCTCGTGTGTTTGGATCTGCGATGCCCCGCACTGTGCTTCCACCCCCAGCAGCCCGTCGAAAGTGGCCACAGTTTCACACTTCGCAGCCCCCCCAGGATGGCGAGATCTCGTTCGGATCTGCGATGGCCCGCACTGTGCTGCCCTCCCCAACAGCCCCTCGAAAGTGGTGACAGTTTCACGCGTCGAAGCCCCCCAAGGATGGCGAGGTCTCGTTTGGATCTGCGATGCCCCGTAATTTGCTGCCACACCCAGCAGCCCTCAAAGTGGCGACAGTTTCACACTTCGCAGCCCCCCGGCGAGCCCGCAGGCAGGACAGCGAGGCAGGGGGCATGCAAGCAGGCACATGCAGTCACATGCAGGCAGGCGGGTGGAGAGAGGGGGGGGGGGGCGGGAGGTCCTGGAGACCCACTGCTCTATTCAAAACGAGAACCTAAGCGAGGGAGGGTGGGAAAAACACATGGTTTCAGGTTACGGGCGAAGGACCTGACGACCTCACGTTAGATATCCTATCTGGGTGGCCTGGACACGTGAACACACGCGTTTCATCTCATATATCCTCGACAACATATACGGAACAAGCGTTTCGCTCGAGACATCCTCAAACTCTACAAGCTTCTCGCCGGAAGCATCTTCAACATATGATGCAAAACAAACGATTTGCACGCGATGATTCGCTGGCCACATGCGACCTGGTGATCGATAGTGAGAATTCGCCGATCCTGCGCAAATCGATGACCAGGGATAACTTACAAAAAACCTATAAAAACACCCAGGGCGGGAGCCCATTCAAGGAAAAAGCACAGGGCCCCGATCCGGGAGACGAGCCCCCCTTCAACGCGTGGAGCGACCAGTTGCTCGAAGTTTTCATCGGCCGCTCGAGCCATTGCCAATCGACGAGAGTGATAATTATCATGTTGCGATTGGTTCAGGATGCGTCGAAGGAGTTCGGGAGCATCTTGCGGCCCTCGGTTCTGCAGCCCATTCGGCGCGACAGGACGTCCCAGGAATATATAGGACATCTTGGAGCGCATCGTTATGATGGCGTCGTGTCTTTGAGTTTCTGCTCGAACGGCCCTGGATGCACCAGCCGACCCATGCCCGGATCGCAGACAACCCCCGTGCGGCCCATGCGCCGCTCGTTCCGCTGGCGTTAGGTCAGGCCTGTCCCCCTACGGGAGGACTTGTGTCGAAAAATGAAAAATATTATACAAATACGCCAAAGCCAACAACAAATAACAAAAAATCGTCCCCATACTATTTGTGGACTATTCTTGGATATTCCTCCTGTGGAGGGACAGGCCCGACTGAACGCTGGCGGGCCGCAGACTTGGGCGGACCCCCGCGCCGCTGGCGGGGCCGCCCCGTGGCTCCGCTCGCGCCGGCCGGCGGGGCCAGCCCAGGCGCCGCAGGCGGCGGACGCCGCCCCTGCGCGAGGCGCGACGAGTCCGCCCCGCTCGCCGCGGTGTCGCGCACAGTGGGCGCGGCTCGGAGCTCGCCTGCGTAAGAAGAACGTTCTGCTCGGCGGTGGACAAACCTCCCTTTAGTAAACCTCCCCTTCGTGGAAACGGCCTGGGACCGAAGCCGACGGACCCGGACCCGCAGAAAGGACGGCCGCGACGCCCTGTCGCGAACCGAACACGGCCAACTCCGTAATCGACACGTCAGGGTGGGAGGTCTGTCCACCTCCGACCTGGTGGGGAGACAGACGCGGCGGGGGGGGCGCAGCAGACCCGAATCCGGGGGCATCGGGCTGGAATCGGCGATAGACTCTTCGACTGATCGGCACTGGGCCCCCGACAGCGAGTCCGCGCGTTGCTGGGCGGAGCGGGCGATCGGGCCGCAGTCGGGGATGGGTGGGCGATTGGGGGTCGATGCCTCCCCCCGATGGGCTTGTTCCCCCCATGCCGTCGCCCCTGAGAGCATCCACGAAGCACTCCTGTTCGGCGCGGGTGGCGCTGAAGAGGGGGGACGCGTCACGGATCATTTCGCGCTGCGCGATGACGAACGACAACAAACGAACACGGAGAAACGCGCGAACGGCTGCTGGCGGCAGAGCGAAAACCCATCGACCAACCGAAACGGTGACACAGTATTCCCGGGGCCGTCCCGGCACTGAGGAAAAACGTTTCAAGTCTCTTCCGGCTCAAATCTGGAGCTGCTAGACCTCGCAAGGCGGGTCTTGCATCAACCGCAGTGGCGCCGAGTCGGGATGATGTGCGGGAGAGTAACTAATGCAGCCTTGCTCACGAGTCGCCCCCTGGCACCAACAACTGCCAACACAGCCCTGCATCCGATCGCACGGCTGTCCGGCTACAGATACCTTGAGCCGTGGCGAGGTACGCCCATGGCGGGCGAGCCTCCGCGCTCCCACGATACGCGCGGAGGACGGAGTGGCGCCTGAAACGGCGCGAGGCAGGCTCCAGGTCGGCGGGGCGCCGAGGGGGGGAAGGAGAGCGGGCAGGCCTCCTCACAGGGCGGCGCGCTTCTGCTTCACAAGTCTTCCGGCCTTCTGTTAAGTCGGGCCTGTCCCTCTACAGGAGGGGTATGCAAAAAATAGCTTAACCATCGGATGGGGGGACGATGTTTTGACAATGTCTGGCATATGTTTGGTTCTGTTTTGGGATTTTTTGATTCTTCATCCAAAATCCCCCTATTAGGGGGACATGCCCGACCTAAGCCTTCTGAGAGGCTTCTCTGTCTTGAGAAAAACTGCTTCAGAAAACTTTTCAGAAGGCCGCAAGCCTCCTGGAGCTTTCTGGCAAGACCCGTCCGCTCTGGCCTCTTCCCCGAAGGCAGCCATAGCCGAGACCTCAAGGGGAAGTGCCACGACAGAGCGGCAGCATCTTGCACACTATGCCCTGCCGGCAGTCATCGTCGGGAGTGTCTGCCTCCACGGTTTATTGCCAACTGTCCTCCCTCCATGTTCCTGTTCCCGTTTGTCCTCCTCGTCTCCCCTCCTTTCCCCCAGTGAAGCCGATACGATTAATTAAAAGATCCGTTCGCATCGGGCGTTGTGCGCTTGCCTGCTGAGGTCGCTGCAATCGGCTCGCACCGCTTGCGTACGCTCCCACGTGTTTGTCATGTCCCTGCTCCTCCCTCCTGTCTCTTGCCTCCCCGGCCGCCTCCCCAGCAGGTGAGACACTGGATGCCACTTGCGGCTGCCATTCCCTCCAGGTCCAAGCGGTTTCGCGGATCAACTCGACTAAAACCCAACTGTTTCCCTCCGAAAACGGGCTTCCCCCACCCCTACTCCCTCGTCACCACACCACCCCCCGAAGTCGAGCCCCTATGCGCATTGCCTCCCGCCACCACTCCGGGTCCCGAACAGGGCCCCACGACGGCCCAACGGACGTCCATCCATGGGCGTCCTTGGAAACGGCCCCCCAGCAGAGGCTCAAGGAGGCCACCAGAGGGGGGGGGCGCAAAAATCACCAAGAGTGACAAACCAAACGAACCACTGTCGCACTCCTCAATGCCATAATTCGGGCTCCAGCCTGGAGGACCAAGACACGCCATATGCAAGTTTCCCGCATGCAGAGGCACACATCTTACAGGCGGCCCGGCGAAGCCACGAGGAAAGGGGGGCGCACACGTCACCAAGCAACACAAAACAGACACTCCAAATAATTCGAACACAGGCCGTCAAACGTCGAGGCGCCCCCGCGGAAGTGAATGGCCAAGTGCTTGGTCGCTCTCTGCCTCCCCCTGTTCTTCGGTGCGGGAGCCCTCGCGCAGGCCTGAAGGCGGTTGGAGGGCGGTCATCACTCTCGACGGCACCGCACCAAGAAAAACCTTCACGATGTTGAGAATATCTGTCCAAATGCGGGCCCGTCAAAAAATCAGGCCATGGACAAGAATGGCCGATGAGGAAAAATGACCCTTGACGCGCGGCTCGGATGGGGGCGCGGAGGGGGGCGGAGGTGACGGCAAACGTAAGTGCGCAAACCGCTGTTCTCCCATCGAGTGCAGCGAACGGGGGGCCCAACGGGCCGTTACCAAAACGTCACCCTAGCGAAGGGCCAGTCTCAAGTCTTGCGCACAAGCGGAAATACTGCCCCGACTCTGTGCTAGCCAAACCCCAATCTCGGTCTCTGATCGATCGACGAACCGTCCACCTCACGGAGAGCATTCAATTAACCAGGGTAGGTGTTCCCCACACTTGCAAACAACGGGTTCGCTGGGAGGCAACCGTGATGCCACGCGATATTGCGATCACCCTTTGCGCGCCTTTGTCCTCTCGCATTGGGCTCCGTGACGTTGCTCGCGTTAGACATGGCGGTGCGTACGCCGCTGGCGACTGCCAGAGACACCCATTAGGCACTCCCTTACCGACCAAGGGCTGCTGGAAATCCGACGACCCGCCGAAACGTGAAACACTCTCCGAGGACCAACACTCTCCGAGGACCATCTTGCACAGAACACACGCCAGTCAGCGCTTGACCCGCAGCTGCATCTGCCTGGGCCCCACTGGACGGGGTTGCAGCAACTGCAACTGTTCAGAATTTCGTGCGGAAGTTGAGTGTACGTAATCATGGAGCGTGCGCTGGCGGCTGGCGAAAAGACGGACCTGCCCGAGTAAACGAACGACTGAAAAACATAAGACGGAGGGGGTGAAGAGGAACGAAGAACGGGAAAAACAACTCTGAGTGAACCCGCCCGAGAACTTTCACACACAAACCACAGCGGGACAGGACTTGAGAACAAAGGGGGGCCCAACCGACGGGAGAAGACCAAGGGAGGTCATGGGTCAATCGCCCCGAAATGAGGCCACGACGGGTGCCACTACTCGGGGAGAGACGTGCGGCAAGGATAGGGCCAGATGCGGGATCAGAGGGAGATTGCGCAGGGTTCTTGCAGGAGGGAAATATCAACCTCGAGCGGAATTCGCGCCCCAAACCTGACCTTGGGCCCAGCCCCCCCCCCCTGCGATCCCTCGAACTCTGCACTTCGTATAAGGGCGTGAGCGCCAACTGCCCGGAAATCCACAACGGCCAGCACGCCCAGCTGTGGGGAGACCAAAAGGTACCGATACCGCTACTCCCTGGACCTATCCCGGTGTGCGTTCTGACCAAGATTTCGAGGCGAATCCAGCGGTGGCGACGAGAGCCTCCCAGGAGGCCCAAACAGGGGAAAACGAGGGAAGGGTAGAGGCATGGGTATCTTTTCCCCCTCTGAGGCTGAAAGCGTTCGCTGCAGGCGGCAGGAAGCAGCCACTCACGGGAAGGAACCAGCTCCACATCCACGACCCCGCGGCCTGGAAGCCTCGGCCGTGACCCTATGGATACAGGGCAGCGCTGCGAGGACGCGGAGCGTATCCACGGCACTGCGTAACCATCCCTGGGATCGCGCGTCGGCGTGGAGGAGGAGGAGGAGGAGGAGGAGGAGGAGACCGCTAATGCATGGATGTTCGCCGCTCGTGAGCAACGGTCCTCCGATGCTTCAGGCGGCACACCGCCACCGCGACCCTCCGCTGCGCTGCTGGGGTCTGCACAGCCCGCCTCGGCTCCGCCCGCCGCGTCGACCGCAGGCTTCGCCTGGGCGCCCGCCGCGGCGCGCGCGCGCGCGCCCTCCGACGGCAAAGCACCGCTCCGCACGGCAGCTGCGACGATGGCGGCGTCGACGACGGCGCGGCGGCAACGGCGGCGGCGGCCAGCGACCATGGCCGCCACGGTGGTGGAGTGACGAGCGGCGGCTGCGGCGGCCGCCGCGCGAACGCGACGAGGGGAGGCGAGGGCAGAGCGGTCCCGCTCGGGGGGTGCGCGCCCGGAAGGCCGGGGGGGGGAGGCGGAGCAGCCCTCGAGGAGGTCGGAGGCCATGTCCTGACCCCGGCGCTCCCCGGGCCAGGCACCCACACCTGGGAGCCCAACGGGGCACGGGTCCAGGGGTGGGATGGGGCATCTCGCGCGTCTCCTCTCCTCGCGGCTGCCGTCGTGGCAGGAGGTGGTGGGAGGTGGGGGAGAAGGACCAAAGAGAGAGAGACGGTGCGGGGTGCGGCAGGGCGCTGGCGAGCAGTGGAGGAGCCAGGAGGGGACATGGGGGCACGGGCTGAAGAAAAGCAGAGCATACAGTTTTAAGACCTAGCACAGCGCAACGCCAACCACAAACACTCGGTCACGGCAGCTCCTGGCAATCCCGGAAGCATAATAATGCGACACACCTGCGATAGGCAAGCCCGAATGCAGTACCCTGGTTTGGGGAAAAGGCCGGAACGGTGTGAAACAGAGATATTGGGCTCGTACGCCAGACAAGAGCCACAAGCAACGAGAAGCCTTGCTGTACGAAGTCTGGGGGGCACAACCGTCGTGCACAACTCGCCCTCCCAGCCCCTGGGCCTCCGAACCTTCCAAAGACTAGAAGCCTCCGCGGGGCACCTGCTGGCGGGCGGGGATAGGGCTGGATGATCGTTGCCCGTGTTCCTGATGCGGGAGGCACCAGCCGCACCTACGTTGTCTTCCCCTGGTGGGGCACTCGCCTCAGTCAGACGCGGGCCAGACCTCCAGGAGCACGGTGAAGGTCTCCGTGGATGCGTCCGCTATCTTCTTGAAGTCCCACTCGTCGCTGCCCGTCGGCAGGCCGGCGACCCTGTTCTCGAAGAAGTCGTGGGTCACGGGGCCCCTGGGCTCCTGGCTCTCCGAGGAGGCGCTGCCGACAGCTATGCGGAACTGCACCCTCGTCCGGGCCCTCACTGGGTCGGTGCACATCAGCGTCACGCGACCCCTGCCCTTGGCGCGCCTGAACGAGGCATTGAGCCTGGCGTCGCAAGTACTCCTCGGGAACAGGCCCAGCTTGAAGTGGACCGGGCCCGCCACGTCCAGCTCGAAGGGCTGCGACACGACGTCCTTGTCCGTGCTACTCAGCGTCTTGGCGTGCACGGTCCACCAGAGCCTGTGGACGCCGCCCCCGCTTCCGTGAGGGGCACCGATAAGGGGGGACCGACCCGGGGGGGACGCGTCGCCGCCAGGTCGCCGATGCGCCCTCGACGGCAGGACCGTCCGCTCCCGGGCGGGGTGGGCTCTCTCGGGCCCCTGCCGGCGACGACTGGGCGATGGGGAGCCGACGCGCGCCCCCCTGGGCTTAAGTCGGGCCTGTCCCTCTACAGGAGGAAAACTCAAAAACAGTTACAACATCGTTACGGGGACGATTTGTTTTTGAATATTTGTTGGCCATGTTCGATGATTTCTTTACTATTCTTAGACTGTCCTCGAACATAGCAAAACAATCGTCCCCAGACTATTTGTTTAAACTATTTGTGGTTCTTCCCCCTGCAGGGGGACAGGCCCGACTTAAACTTAACCCTGGGCCCCCCCCTAACGATGCCCTCGCTGCTGAGCTCCTGCTGCAGCCCCAACGCCCGCACGGCGCGCGCCTCCGGCGCCCCGGCCGCGCCAGCGGCGGCAGCGCCCGCGGGCGGCCGCTCGGGCGAGGACTCCGCCCAGCCCCGCCGCAGCCCAGGGGCTGGGCGCAAGATGGGGGCCTCTCAGCTGGGGCAGGGAGGAGGAGGAGGAGGAGGAGGAGGAGGAGGAGGAGGAGGAGGAGGAGGAGGAGGAGGAGGAGGAGGAGGAGGAGGAAGGAGGAGGAGGAGGGGGAGGAGGGAGGAGGAGGGGGAGGAGGGGAGGAGGAGGAGGGAGGAGGAGGAGGAGGAGGAGGAGGAGGAGGAGAGGAGGAGGGGGGGCGAAGTGTCCGCCTGGGCCTCTCGTCTGGGGCCGGGGGGGCCGGCCGCGCCGCCCTCGCTGGCGGCCAGGGGCCGCTGCGCGCCCCCCGGCGCTGCGCTGGCGGCGGCGGCGGCGGCGCCCGCGGGCGGCAGCTCCGGCCCAGGGGCGTCAGACTCCGCCCAGCCCTGCCCCAGCCCAGGGGCCGTCCAGGCCTCTCGGCTGGGGCAGGGAGGGGCGTCGGCGGGCGGGAAGCGCGGAGGGGTGCCAGCGGGCGGGAGGCGCCTGGGCCCGGGCTCGCCTGCACCCGCGGCGCCCGCGGGCTCCTCTGGCGCAGGCACCGGCGGCGGCCCGCTCTGCGGCGGCGGCCAAGCGGGGGGCGGACCGTAGTAGGGCACTGCGGCGGCGGCTGTGGCGGCAGCTGCGCCGACTCCGACGCCGCAGTAGGGCCCCTGCGCGACGCTCTGCTGCGGCGCCACGAGGGAGCTACCCCGTGCTGCCGACTGTGCTGCTCCTGGCTGGCTCCCCTGCTGGATGCCGCCGCCGCACAGCTGGGGGTCCGGCGCAGCTTGGCGGGGCGGCGAGGCAAGGCTGTTGAGCGGCTGGTGCTGATAGATGACCTCGTCGGGCGTCGCCACGTAGCACATGTCCAAGGGGGTCGTGGGCAGGTGGTTCGGCGGCGAGGACGAGACGAACAGCGGGAACTCGGCATCGGCGTCGAGGGGGAACTCGTCGTTGGCCTCCGAATTGTCGCTGCTCTCCGGGGCCCTGTTGCTCAAGATGTGGGTGCTCAAACTGCTCGACCTTCGGCTGCCCTGATCCACGCTTGCCCTGCCGCTGTCGTTCTGAGACGGAAGATCTGCTGAACCCTTGGGGATCTCCAGGCGTGAGAGAGATACTCCCCCACCCGTGGGGTCCGAGCTCTCCGATGGTGGCCGAGCGGCGATTTTCCTGCGTCCCGCCTTCGGGCTGGCGGCCGGGGCGGTCCATCAGGCCTCCAGGACGGCGCGGGGGGTCCCTGGGGTTCCCGACGCATCGCCCCGGGGGTCCAACGCGGTGTTTGTTTATCGCCCCTGCGTGAAACTTTATCATGTGTTCGGCTCACGACTCAAGACGGCCCCAGGATAGGCTCCAGACGTCGCCGAAGGGGCCCAAAGAGCTCGACCGACCCCCACCAAGACAGTCTCACGACGTCCCCAAGGCCATGTTGGGAATCCGTTGGGCAATTTAGGACTCCTCTGGAGGCCATCTTGAACCCTCGCGGGGGACTCGGTCGTCAAACCGTGAACGATCACATTCTGAAAATGTAAGCTAGGTAGATTGAACAAGCGAGGTGGTTGAACATATGTGGTCTGACAAGTCTGGTGGGAACCGTATGGTGCAAGCTGGGTGGTGGAATCTGTGTGGACCTAGCAAGGTGCTGCAAACTACGTGGTGCAATGTATGTGGTGCAATCTATGCAATGCAATGCGCGTCAATGAAACGCAAGCGATGTGGGGCAACCTGTGCACTGCGAGGCGGCGACGGGCGGCTACCTGCCGCAGACCCGGCAAACCCCTCCGGTCACTTGGAGCCTCGGCGCGGTACCCTCGATGCAGACGCGGAGCACGTGCGGCGGCGATCGGGCGGCGACAGGCGGCCGCCGCGAGCAAACCTGGCACGCCCGAGCTCGGGGGCGGCCGAGAGGGGTGGGTGTGAATCATGACCGGCGGCACGTGCGCGGCCCAGCGGGGAGGGGCCACGTGGGACGTCATGAAACAGGAAGAGGCGCCCCGAAATCTGAGGAAACGTCATGGCCCCCGCCATGAGATCCACCCCCCCCCCTACCCCCATATAGTCATCCCCCCCCCCTCTTTGCCGCCCCCGAGAGCAATGCACAGAGCGACGACGAGGCGGCGACCGCCGGGCGAGCACCCGGCCACCCCAGCCAGCGCAGAGGGCGGCGCCGAGGTGGCCACGGGCGGGCACCGGGCGGAGACGACGCGACGACGGGCTGCCACGGGGCGAGGCGCCGCATGCCGGGCGCACGGGGCGGCGGCGAGGCGACGGCGGGGAGCGAATGGGCGAGAACACGGCACACACACAGAGCGTGCACCGGGTGGGGCGCAGGTTCTGCGATGAGATCGGTTGTATGCAGTCTACGCAATGCGGCCCACGAAATGCATCAGTCGTGGTAGTACAAGCTGGGGGAAGAGCGTTCGGTTGCCTGTGTCTGTTTGCGTTGCGCTGCGTCCCTTGTGCGTGATGTTTCCTTTTGCCGGGTGATTCGGCCAGCTTAGCGTGGTGTGCTTGTTTGATGTTTGGGTTTACTTGCCTGTTGCGTTCGTTCACTACCGTGCTTGCGAGAATCGACCTGAGAAGGAATCGATGACGAAGATAATGACGACGGAACTTCGGATCCGCATGCCAATGTGGATGGGCGCACCCCACGCACGGTTCGTGGCCCCGTAGGGAGCTCCACCGAAAGCCGCAGCGGCAGGGCTCGCATGCAGTTCCGGGTGGAACCGTCGACTCTGGTCCAGGCAGCATGCCCTCTCCTGTGTTGACGCTGGGCAATCTTTTTGGCGCAGGTGCCGAAACGGCAGAGATGGCGCTGGACACCGGAGTCGGGCGCGAACCCAGGCTGGGCCCACAAATCGCTGGAGAAGGCAGGGCGTCGGCGGAGCGGGCCGCGTTGGCGACGGGGCAGGCGAGCGAGCAGACAGGGATCGCGACCTGGGCCCGCGCCCGTTCGGCAGACGGATCAATTCCATGGACCCCATTCCCATGGCTGAAAATTAACTGGCCAGCTTCGCAGTCGCCGGCGTTGAGACGAATGCTTCCGCAGAAGGAGAAGCTTCGGCCGTCGGCGTGCCAACCATCAGTGTGGGAGACATTCCACTCGTCGGCATCGTGCGTTCGGCTCTCTTCTCGAACCTTTGACCTAGGGACGTGGGTCTGCCGACGCCCCTGCAAGAACACCCACGGCGGTATTCTCACCTCTGACGACACTTGGTTTGCGCATGTACTCCCCATTGTGGACATCGCGCTAGGATGTGCCTGCGGCGTCGGTATACTTCCGGCATCATGCTCATCATGTGTGTAATCGTACCGTCTCACCATGTCAGGATTGGCCATGCTTCCATCTGGAGGTGGCGGCGGCGGCACGACGTGATTCACGTTGCCAACCGCGTGCCTTTTCACCACTGGTTGCTGCACTGGCTGCTGCGCTCGAAATTCCGAATCGCGGTGGCCTTTGCTGCTGGGGTCCTAGCCAATCCGAGCCAACCAGTGGATCACCCAGGTTTGCATCGCCCATCTCATAGTGTCCGAACGGTTTAACATCACACAAATATGATGGTACCATCTCCAGCTGACGGGTCAAGGGCATCTCTTCGTCAGTGATCTGTGATAAATTTCCCACGGTCTACTTGATATTGCCAGTGCAAAAAATTGCTAATGCCTTGTCCTGGGCTGGCCTAGTTGACTGACACATTGGCGGTGGGCTGGATCAAATATCTGTAAATGCTGAGATCGAGAAGCGCATCAGTGCGCTCCTTGTTGGCAGCCTTCGCTGCGATGGCCAAATCAGCATTCGGTCCTGTGATAATCCGTTGCTTTGGAATCCTTTTGCGGATTCGAGGTATGTGGAAATAGCGAATTGATTGAAGAATCTGGCGTGGGTTGGTGGAAGCTGTACAAGTTCCGCTCTCGTTACGGGCATGATCCCGGCAACGACGGCGCGGAGCAGCTTGGAACGAGTGTCCCCTTCCTCGCGTTTCCCCCGGACCTGTGTCAACCGTCTGCCTCGCGCGGGGGGAAGTCCGATTTGTCGTGCCTTGCATCTCCCAGTGGTGAACGCCACGTTTCTTGGAAGTGGGGTCGAAATGGGGGACACACCAGAAAACCCAATGATGACCTTTGACACCGTTGACTCACTTTATGTACGCATTTCCACGTCTGCCTTGGCTGTTGAGCAGGGATCGACGAACTGTTCGTAGAACCCAAAAATGTTTAAAAAACAAAACCAAGGTTCTGATAACATAAATTCGATGTGTTCAAACAAGACAGTCTCGGCAAGCAATGTTCTAGGAACATGTCGTGGAAACCACAAACGATTCTTAGCACATTGTTTGGTAGGGCTATCGGCGAGCCAGGACGCTTCGCCACTGCTTGAAGCACTGCGAATGACGGCCCAGCTGCCTCATCGTTTTTGCGCAGGGCCCTGCCCCTGCAGAGAAGTCGTGGGCCCGCGCAGCCCTCAGCAGCGTACGGGCGCTGGCCCGTGCGTGCCCCCCTTGTCCTGTCCCACGATGGTTCAGGCTGGTGTCGTTGGCACGCCGTCGTTGCATCAAGAGGAACCGAGCGCACGCAGGGGAATGAGGCATACGATGCGCGGAGAAAGCACGCCTGAGATCAGAGCTGGCCGACCCAGCTGAAGAACCTCCAAGTACAATGTTTCTCGGATCCTGCCAGGCTGTGGAACCCTGATCTGTTTCACCTCCTCCTCCTCCTCCTCCTCCTCCTTCTCCTCCTCTCTCGTTCATACTCGCTTGTTCCTACTCTTCCTCCTCCTCCTCCTGCTCTTTCTCCTCCCCCTCCTCCTCCTCCTCCTCCTCCTCCTCCTCCTCCTCCTCCTCCTCTTCCTCTTCCGCCTCCTCCTCCCCCTCCTCCTCCTCCTCCTCCTCCTCCTCCTCCTCCTCCTCCTCCTCCTCCTCCTCCCCCCAGTCCAGATCGGCCTCGTCCCTCTCGCCCCCTTCTGCTCATTCCCTTCTGCTTTTCCCTCCTCCGTCAATTCCGCATCCAATCGTCCTCCTCCTCCTCCTCCTCCTCCTCCTCCTCACCCCTCCGCATCTGCCTCCTCCACATTCTGCCCTCGACCAGCGCCTGGATTGCTCAATCGCAGCTTGTGCTGGCAATGCTCTCTTGCACACTGTGGCCTGACGAATGTTCGAGGGAGTCCCGGGGACAGCCCTGACAAGACCCACGTCGGCTCGAGAGCGCCTGACGAGCCCCCCTTTCTCCCAAAGCCTGCTCCAGCCCCTCCCCAGAGGCCGTCGCGACTCATGATGTTTCAATGAGACGACTACGCGCCTGGCAATTCAAGAATCCCCGCACAATCTGCCGACGTGTATGGGAAGGCTCCGAAGAGACCCGGGCGTTTCGAACGGCGGGTGTGGCGGGAGCCAGCTGAATCTGGCATCGTGGCTGCAACTCTGGGCCGCTCGGAGAGGACGTCTAGTAGCTCGTCGCACTTTGCTTCGAGATCAGCCTTCGCTTGCTCTGCAGAGCGCTTCAGCTCGCCGTTCTCAATTAAAATCCGCCACTCTGCCTTCAGTACGTGGTGGAGTGCCCCACTGCCCGCGCAGATGTAAGAATTAGGAAGATTCTGTGTAGCGGGCCTAGGCTACCAATTTGCCAGAATTCTGGGACGCTCTTGAGCACATTCGGCGTTTCCCGCGTGTGGCTGTGGCCCCCAGAAAGCCGAGCCCGCCCAAACCGCCTACAACATCCTTCAGGAGCCTTCCCAAAAATATTACAAAGGCGTAGGATCCCCGGTGTCCCCGGAGGAACGCCCTGAAGCTCCCTTGGGTGCCCCTTGGGCCGCCTTGGAGGCACTGGAGGCCGGCCCGAGAGACCCAACTCATGGAAACGCCGTATGTGTTCAATGAATTTCACCTGCTGCTCTGCGTCTTGGACAGCCCAGAAGGCTCCACAGACCTGCCCAAGAGGACCTCCGAGGCTCCCAACAGGCTCCCAGTAGGCCCCGAAGAGTAGCGCAAGAGGCAACTAAATCTGCAAAATGGAGCGATCCGTCCAAATATGACCCCCAGAGGGTCCCAGAGGCCTCCAAAGGCCTCCAGGACTGCCCCAGGTGGCCCCCCGCCCTATTGGGCATCCACGAGGCTTCTTGTTCACGACCCAAGCACGGTGGCGGCATGGACCGAAGGCCACTGGTTCCGCTGCCCGCTGCGGTCTTGCCACAGAGGTGCACGGCGTGCCAAGCATTCGGCAAATGTTTGGTTCCTTCCTGCAGAACCCCCCGTGGGGTCTCGGCCCAGCCCGCTGGCCACCGGGAAAGCTCCAGGCGACGCACCTCCCGCCAGCCTTTACGCTGAAGGTGGCCTCAAGATGGCCTCCAAGACGGCGAAGATGGCCTCCAAGCCGGGCAAGCTGGCCCCAAGAAAGCCCAAGATGGCGCCATGATGGCCTCCACGACGGTCCCACGATGCCTCCAGGAACGCCAAGATGGTCCAAGAGAGCCCAAGGTGGCCCCAGAAGCACCCAATAGGCCCCGAAGATGGCCGAATGGGCCTCCAAGATGTCCTCAAGAAATGCCCGAGGAGGCCAAAATCATGAATCTTCCCCAATTTGGTCGACAATCGTAAGATTTGCTTCAAATCGGCCGTCCGACGGCCCAAGACGGCCCAAGAGGCCCCCAAGTCTGCCCCAAGATCGCCCAAGAGGCCTCCAAGATGACCCCAGAACGACTCAAGAGATCCCAAGACAGTCCCCAAAGGGCTCCAAGACGGCCCGAGAGGCGTCCAGAGCGACGCTGAAAAGAACGTTGCTATATTCCCCCCCCCCACAACTTCCGTGAAAAAGAATGGGTCTGGCCGCCGAGGGGGGTAACGGTTTGGTGGCGGGCTCGGGCATGGCACTAGCAGTGCTGCGACTATTACGATCAATGTCACTATAAATATTACGACTATACTACGACTACTACTACTACTACTACTACTACGACTACTACTACTACTACTACTACTACTACTACTACTACTACTACTACTACTACTACTACTACTACTACTACTACTACTACTACTACTACTACTACTACTACTACTACTACTACGACTACTACTACTACTACTACTACTACTACTACTACTAGTACTACTACTACGACTACTACTACTACTACTACTGCTACTACTACTACTACTACTACTGTAGCACTACAGCGAATAGCACTGCCACTACTAACGCTACATCTACGACTACAACGACTACTCCTATTACTCGTGAGTCTCTGCTGCGACCACTACCACTACCAGTAATACGTGTGCGGCCACTCCTACGACTGATTCTGCGACGACTGGTACTATGACCCGTACCAGTACGCACTACGTAGGAATGTGTAAGAATACAAATTATCGTAGTTTCTGGCAGCAAGCAGAAACACAAGCATTAACAATTAATAATCGACCTGAAGTGGCAGCATTAGCAATTAATATAGTGGGTCATGTGTGTACTAGCACTGGCAGTGGTGGCCGTGGTACTAGCAGTAGTCCTAGTAGTAGGTAATATCAGTAGTCCTGAAAGTAGCAGTAGCAGTAGTAGCAGTAGTAGTAGTAGTAGTAGTAGTAGTCGTCGTAATAGTAGTAGTAGTAGTCGAAGTAGTCGAAGAAGTCGTCGTAGTCGTAGTAGTCGTAATCGTAGTAGTAATCGTAGTAGCAGTAGTGGTAGTAGTAGTAGTAGTAGTAGTAGTAGTAGGTAGTAGTAGTAGTAGTAGTAGTAGTAGTAGTAGTAGTAGTAGTAGTAGTAGTAGTAGTAGTAGTAGTAGTAGTAGTAGTAATAGTAAGAGCAAGAGTCGTAGTACTAGTGATGATAAGAAATCGTAGTGGTCGTAGCCGGTGAAGCCGTTGTAGCTGTAGTAGTACTAGCAGTAGTCGTAGTAGTAGTCGTACTAGTAACAACAACAGTCGTAGTAGTAGTAGTAGTAGTAGTAGTAGTAGTAGTAGTAATGGCAGCAGTAATAGTAGTAGTCGTACTGATAGTAGAAGTAGCAGTGGTAGTAATGGTAGTAGCCGTAGCCGTAGTAGTAGCCGTAGTAGTAGTAGTAGTAGTAGTAGTAGTAGTAGTAGTAGTAGTAGTAGTGGTTACAAAAGTAGTCGTAGTAGCAGTAGCAGTGGTAGGAGTAGCAGTAGAAGTCGAAGTAGTGGCAGTAGTAGTCCTAGTAGCAATAGAGCAGTACTCGTCGTCGTCCTAGTAGTACTGGTAGTAGTCATAGTAGTAGTAGTAGTAGTCGTAGTAGTAGTAGTAGTAGTAGTAGTTGTTGTAGTAGTAGTAGTGGTAGTAGTAGTAGTAGTAGTAGAAGTAGTCGTCGTCGTCGTCGTGGTCGCCGTCGGCGTCGTCGTCGTCGTCGAAGTAGTATCAGTGGTGGTAGTGGTAGTAGTAATAGTTTTACCGCTACTACTACTACTACTACTACTGCGACTACTACTACTACTACTACTACTAGTACTACTACTACTACTACTACTCTTCGTAATCGTAATCGCAGTCGTGGGCATACTCGTGGTATTAGTTTAGGAAGTTGTAGGAGTCATATGCGTGGTAGTATAGAACAGATCATAATCGTAGCATCTGCAGCTGTACAAAATCATCATAATAACCAATATAAGCAATATAAATAATAGTTGTCCTGGCAAAACAAGCATCAGCAGCAAAAGAAACATCAGCAGGATGATCAGCAGGAGCGGGGGCAGCAGGAGAAGAGGAGGAGCATCAGGAGGAGCAGCAGGAGCAAGTGGGAGAGCAGCAGGAGGAACAGCAAACTAAGCAACGATAAGAGCATGAATGAAGAGGCGCAGCGAAAGGAACAGCAGGAGGAAAACCAAAGCAGCAGGAGGCGCAGTAAGTGTAGGAGCAAGTGTAGGAGCAAGAGCAGGAGGGAGGTGGAGCATCTGAGCAGCAAGCACGGGCAGCAGAAAGATCAGCAGGAAGAGCACCGGAGGAAGCGCACGGCAGCATCAGGAGAAGCAGAAGACGGGGAAGAGGAGCAGGAGGAGGAGCACGAGCAGAAAGAGAACCGGAGGAGCAAGAGCATCAGGAGGAGTAGCAGCAGGGAGGAGAGCAGCAGGAGGAGCAGCCAGAGGAGCAGCCGGGGCAGCAGCAGGAGACAAAAGCAACAGTGAGAGGAACAGCAGGAGGAGAAGCAAGAGGACCAGCAGGAGCAGCTGCAGGAGGAGCAGGACAAGAGCATCACGATGAGCAGCGGGAGGATTCGCAGGAGGAGCGGCAGGAGGAGCAGAAGAAGCGGCGGCCAGAGGGCCAGCAGGAGGAGCAGTAGGAGCAGGCAGGAGCAGCAGCACCGAAATTTTACAGCGTGCCTGGCGATCCTGGCGAGCTGGATGCTCGCGAGCGCCGCGGCGTGCTGTGAGCACCAGGGCATGCACGCCAGCACCGTCAGCCCGCCCGTGAGGCGGGCGCCATGCCCGAGGGGCCATCCGCGCGCGCGTCAGACACCGTTACGGGGGGGGAGTAAGCAGACTCTTCCCTTACCCTTCCCTTACCATTGTGATTTTCCCTTCGCCCCCAGGAGGGTCGAGGCCCATACCATCAGTCAGAGCTCGACGAGGGCATCAAGACGGCAGCACTACTGCGCCGAGCGGCCCACTGTGGGCTACCCTCGGGCTGCGGAACCGGCTCGACAGAATGGCTAAGGATACGAATCATCACGGGTAAGGAGGCACCCCCCCGTCGCGAACGTTGCGGACAAGAGGGCCCCAAGTCGGTGCAGAGAGGCCCCCCACGACGGGTTCCGACGGCGTGCGACGGGCCAGGAGCGCCGCAGGACGGCCAAAGCGGCCGCCAAGCAGCCCCCAAAGGCAAAAGAGGCCCAAGGAGGCCCCAAAGAGGCCTCCAAGAGGCCCCCAGGAAGCTCCCAGGAGGCCTCAAGAATGACCCAAGAAGCTCCCAAGAGATCTCCTCATCCTTCTCCTCATCCTGCTACTACCTTTTCCTCCTTCTCATCATCATTATCCTCTTCTTCCCACGCGTGTTCCCCGAAGGGTTTTCACAACGGCTGGGGGGAACATATCGTCCGACAGCTTGGCCGAGCTCTGGCCAGAACGTTCGGCCACATATGCGTACCCTGAAAGGAAAGGGGCGGGGGTGATTCGCCGTAGGCATCTTCGATAACCCGTACTTGCTCCTGCAACTCCTTCCTGTCGGCCGCCGCCTTCTGGGCTATCTCGCGACACTCAGCTTGGAGCTCCCTGTTCATCTGATCAGAAGCGCAGAGATGCTGCTTAAGCCTTTTCACCTCGGTAGTGACCGCAGCCGCAAACTCTGCCACCAGCTTCTCGATGCAAAGGCCGTCGTGAGACGCGGCATGCTGCTCCCTTGGGCGCCAAGCGAACATGGGATCAGACGATGCAGCCGGCTGCCAGGGGGCAGCATTCTGGTCCCACCTGCTGTTCTTCCCCATACCCAGCTGGCAGGACGGAGCGCAGTCTGTAGCTCGGGCGGCGCACGCGCGGGGGGGGCGGGGGGCGAGGAGGGTGGCCCTCCCAAAGGCAGGGAATTTCTTAGAGTCCCCCCTACAAGTCGGGTGGTGCAAAGCTGGCCCTGGTCAAAGGTGTCCAGCTGTTCGCGCCACCTTGGAGCCCCTTGGGGCCCTCTGAATCTCGTAAGGGGTGCTTTGGAGGCCATCTGGGCCTCCCTGGAAATCCTGGGGGACACCCTGCAGGATCAGTCAGCATCGAATCGGCAAATCGGATCGGACCGACATGTGCATCGAATTCCAATCGGATCGGCTGCGCCAGGATGCACAACAACGCCATGCAAGCATTGGGCCGCATCGGGTCGTCGGAATGCCAGAATCGAATCGGATCGGGCTGCCCAGAATCTATGTCGAATCGGATCGATCGGGCCGAAGTGGACCCTGGCTTGGGCCAGGGGCACCTCCGGCAACACCCGAGGGCTCATCAAACCTTCGGCGTCACGTGGTGACCCCCTGCGCCCCAGCGGGGCCGAGCGCAAAACACACCCCGGCACGACCACGTCCTCCGTAGCCGTCGGCCCCCCGGGCCCCACCGCCTTCCGCGCGCGCGCCGGGCTCGGGGGGACACGCCGACGGCGCGCGGCCGCGCTGCTCGGCCGCCCGGGGCTGCGCCGACGGCGGCGGCGCGGGGCGTGGCGCAGCAGCCGGACTCTGAGCCGAAATGGACGCGGGGGGTAAGATCTCATCGGGCGCGCCAGCCGTGGGCTGGCAGCCCGTGAGGCAGGCAGCTGCGGCGGCCCCCCCCCCCCTCCGCCCCCGTCCTCCTCCTCCTCCTCCTCCTCCTCCTCCTCCTCCTCCTCATCCTCCTCCTCCTCCTCCTCCTCCTCCTCCTCCTCCTCCGCCTCCTCCTCCTCCTCCTCCTCCTCCTCCTCCTCTCCTCCTCCTCCTCCTCCTCCTCCTCCTCTCCTCCTCCTCCTCCTCCCCCCCCTCCTCCTCCTCCTCCTCCTCCTCCTCCTCCTCCTCCTCCTCCTCCTCCTCCTCCTCTCCTCCTCCTCCTCCTCCTCCTCCTCCTCCTCCTCCTCTCATGTTCCTCTTCCTTTTCCTCCTCCTCCTCCTCCTCCTCCTCTTCCTCCTCCTCCTCCTCCTCCCTCCCTCCTCTCCTCCTCCCTCCTCCTCCTCCCCTTTTTGACGTTGATCGGACCTGAAGCGCATGCTTGTGGCTCCTCCTCCTCCTCCTCCTCCTTCTCCTCCCCCTCCTCCTCCTCCTCTCCTCTTCCTCCTCCTCTCCTCCTCCTCTTCATGTTCCTCCTCCTCCTCCTCCTCCTCCTCCTCCTCCTCCTCCTCCTCCTCCTCCTCCTCCCCTTGTTGACGTTGAGCGGACCTGAAGCGCATGTTTGTGGCTCCTCCTCCTCCTCCTCCTCCCTTCTCCTCCTCCTCCTCCTCCTCCTCCTCCTCCTCCTCCTCCCCCTCCTCCCCCCACCTTCTCATCCTGCAAGGAATGCGCCTCCACGCGACTTTGCTGCACAGGCTGGGCCTGCGCGTTGGCATTCCTACGGCGGGATGGCTCCAACCGGGCCGCTGTCCAAACAGTCCCCGATCTGCGGCCACCAGGATCTACGTATGATTCCGCACGCGCTGAGGAGTATGAGAACGACTCACGTTTTGAGGCGTGCTGGTCCTTGTGTGACCTCCGAAGAAACTGGGCAGAAACAGCCAAATGGGCATTCCTCGTCATCCTCCAGGTTTGGCGAGCTGATATCGCAAGTTGCTGTGCCCTGACGAAATTGGATTTTGAGAGTCTTGGTATAATGTGCTGCCTTAGTATAGTCGCTCACCGTGGTCGCTTTAAAGACGGGCTCAATTTCTGCTTCCAAGACGTAACCCAGGAAAAGGAGGATCCCAAGCGCATCGACTAAACCAGCTACCAACATTATGTCTCGGCCATCCCCCCTCATTTCGGGGGTCGCTCAAAGGTGCCCCTGGCCTAAGGTGTCCCCGGCTTTTCGCTCAATTTTGAAGCCGCTTGGGCCCTCTGGGCCTCGTGAGCGGTTCTCTGGAGGCCGTGGGGGCCTCCTTGGAAATCCTGGGGACACCTTGGGCCAGGGGCACTTCTAGCAACACCCGATCATTCCTCCACCCTTCTCCTCCTCCGCCTCCTCCTTCTCCTCCTCCTCCTCCGCCTACGCCTCCTCCTCCTCTTCCTCCCGCTCTTCTCCCTCCTTCCGTCCCCTTGCTGCACTGCTGCTCCTCCCTAATTCTTCGGCGGGCCACATGTCCTCCTCCATCTCTTTCCTTCCTCATCATCCCCCAGCCTCCCCCCTCCATCCCTGCCTCTTTCATCTCCCCTCTTCCTCTTTCCTCTCCCCCTTCTCCCCCTCCCCCTGCTCCCCCTGCTCTGCTCCTCTGTTCCTCCTCCCCTCCTCCCATCCCCCTCTTCCTCCCGTTTCCCTCCTGCCTCCCCTCTCCGCTCCGACCCTCCTCCTCTTCCGCCCCCCCCCCCCCGGCCCCCTCCCCTCTCTACCCCTTCCGCACGGTCGTCGCCTCCCTCCCTCCCCCCTCCCCCTGACAGAACGAGGACCGCGGCGACACGACGACCAGGACGCGGAGGGCAGGAGGAGGGGCAACGGAGGAGAAGGACGAGGAGGGCCCACTCCCTCCTCCTGGTCGTGGCCGTCGTCGCCGCAGCCGTTGCCCTCCCCTCCCCCCTCTGCCCACATCCTCTGAAGACTTCAATGAACTCGAACGCCCCCGCAAATACCCTCCGGGTGAGGCCAACGCGCGGGCCAGGAAGCACGGAGGGAGGAAGTGAGGGGTGGAGGGAGGACGAAGAACCCTCTGGGTACTGGCAAGAATCAACTGCGCTGGCTGTGCACTGGGATCGGCACCTGCAACCGAATGCTTCGGGGCAGGCAGTAGCCCAAAGAGATTCAGAGATTCGGGTCCCCCTGTCTACTGACCACTGGGGCGAGCACTGGCGGACTCTCATCCGAGTGCTCGAAGCTGGGAAATCAACTCCGACGACGAAGCAAGCCTGGGAAAGGGGGGAGGATGAGGTAGAGGGAAGCCCCGCCCCCCCTACCCCCCCATCCACGACGCGATCTTGTTGAGTCGCCCGCCTGGGGGACCGACTTCTCACCCTGAGCCGCGCTTTGCTCGTCCTGCAGGGCCCGTCGAGAGGGAACGTTGAGTAAGGAACCAGGGGGCTGCTTCGGGGATCTCCTGACCCGGGTCGATCCAGACCCCGGTCCGTCAGGCCTTGCAAAATTCCTGCAGGATCCTGCACCCGAGCCCGGCCCGGTGCGAAGAATCCTGCAGGATCCTTCAGGATCCTGCACCCAGACCCAGGTCAATGCGACCCTGCCCCTGCAGTGACTATCGTTTAACAGATCCCCATCCCCAGCGGCGTGGCCTGGGCCACACTGGCCGAGTTACCCTCTAGATGGGGATATAGGCCGTTCCCTTCGGGTTTCGAGGGGTGTATCCCCAACTGGGGTGGTAATTTGGTGGGGGTCTCGAAGGGGATGGGGATGGGGGTCGGTGAAACAATGTTGATGCAGGATCATGCGAGAACGGGAGCTCTGGCCGACCCCCGTTCGCACTGACCCCCGCCTCGACTACACGTAGGAGAGACCCCAGGCTAGAGGGACCTTTGGTGCGCGGCTTCAGGGGCGCCCGTGGGGGGCCCAACGCAATCGCGCAAGCCGGCGCTGCCGCGCCGCATCAACGATCGGCGGGGCACCACCCGATTTTTGTTGTTTGTGCCTGTGGTCAACCGCGGAATTCCGCCGATTGAATTGGAGCGCCCCGCATGGCAGTTCGAACGCGCCGCGAAAACAGACGCTGCCGGGGGCCAACGTCATGAGGTCTGGCACTGCCGGGCTGCAATGGCGTCTGACCAGGCCCGGCGTCGTGGCCAAAACCAGCCCCATCCGCAAGCCTGGTATATGTTTTGATATATTTGCATAACTTGTCATACTAAAGGTCCCCATTGGTTCGACAAAAAACAACAACAAATTCAAACATATTCAAATATATTCAAAGAGATCCACAAATATTCAAGCCACACGTTTTGGGATTTGGGCTTGAACTCGGGACTAGTCCTGGGCCGGAAAGCGCGCCGTCTGGTCGACCCGCTCCCCCTCTTGTAACCAATGCAAGCTGTAGGGTGCGACGCGCATGCGTTGCTGTTGATTGCAAGGTGTGGGCCCAAACCTGGCGCGCTCAGAAGCAAGCATAGTCACGCGATGCGAGTGCCGACGTGAGGCCAAGCTCATTCTACAAGAAAATCACCCGACCCTCTGTGGGCCAGCACCAAAGGTCAGAAGCGGCGAAGGGTCACTCTTACGTCGAGGCTCCCGACACTGCTCTGGCCACGGCGACCCCTGGCCATCAGTACATGTTCCCACCCCTGGAGCTCCACAGTGTCCCCCCGAGAAAACCCGAGAGCCCCTGCTGAGTCCAAAGTGCCCCCTTCTCCCCCCCCGCGGGGCCTCCCCTTCCCCCCCGCGTGGCCTCGCCGCCCCCCCCCCCCCTCCCGTGGGCGGCCGTGGTCCCCGCGGGGCCTCGCCGCCCCCACCCGCCGCGGGGCCCCGCTCCCCTCCCCCCACCGCCCCGCGGGGCCTCGCGGGCCGCCCGCGCTCGCCTCCTGCGGAGCCACCACGCCCTCCACAGGAGCGCGGCGGCCGCCACCGCCGCCGCCGCGAGCGCGGCGCGGCGGGCGGCCGGCCTCCTCGCGAGGGCCCATCGGGGCAGAGGCATGCGTGGCGCCTGAGAGGCCCGTCGGGCCGAGAGGGCGAGGCAGAGGCCGCGCGCCGTCGCCGCCGCACGCGGCCGCCGCCGGGGCGCGAGGCCCGAGGGGATCCGACGTCCGCGTCGGCTCCCGCAGGCTTTCCAGCCTCGGGATGCTCTGCAGCACCTGCGCAGGACTCGCCGAAAGCCTCCCGGGAGTGCTCGGATCGTCCCGATCGACCGCCGAAGGCCCAAGTCCTGATCCGAAACCGGCTCCTTTCAGAGGAGTCGCCGTCTTCTTCGCTGCCTTCGTCGCCGTCGGCGTCGCTGACGTCGCCGGTGACCGCGCCCCCTCCTCCCTGGGCTTATGATGCTCCAACCTACTTTAGCCTTGATCACCAAAAATATTTCGAGCGCCACAAAAAAGTACCGAAACTCAAGGGTTTTCACGTGTCGGGCCCTGGGGGACACTCGCCCGACACTGTTTCGACACTCTTTTGATACTTTTCTGGGTGCTCGAGACTATTTCTGGGATGTGGTCCTTAAGTCGGATGGGAGCAACATAACCCTGGGCCAGTTGGGCAGGCGGTGGCAGAGGCACGCGTGGACGTCGGGGCCCGCGGCAGCGAGCTCGGCCCTGGGCCCTGGGCCGCGCCCGGGCCCGCATCCACACCGCATTCACGGGCGTGGGACTCGGCCGGACGAGGAGGGGGGGAGGGGAAGGAGGGAGAAGAGGGTGGGATGGGGGGGGGATACGAGGACGGGGGAAGGGGAGGAGAGGAGGGGCCAGGAGGAGACACAGAACGAGAAAAGGGGCTGAGGGACAAGGAGCAGGGTCGAGGAGGCAAAGCGCTGAGAGCGGGAGGAGAACGGGCGATAAGCAGGAGGAGGAGGAGGAGGAGGAGGAGGAGGAAGACTTGATTCGATTCGACGGCGCGTCGAAAGGACGACAGGTGGCATGGCGTCACTGACAGTGCAACGCACCCAAATACGACACGCTCGGTCAAACATGGGCTCGATAATGTTCGGGGAAGAACCTTGAAGGGAAGCGCGCATGGCGCCTATCTCGAGTCCGAAGAGAACACGATGCATCTGAAGGTTCTGGTCGAACGTTAGCGCCCGCGGGTCGGCCGCGCCGCTGAGCTCCCGGCCCTCCTGCACCGAGGGGGTCTCGTCTGAGAGGTTGCCGCAAATATCGCCGCACTGGTCTGGAAGCGCGCGTGGCGGCGCAGCAGCGCACTCTGCAAAAACTTGACCCTTCGCACCGCCAGCTCTCCGCGAGCAGCAAGAGTCCGCCAGCCGTGCAGCGTCGCTGCATCTGCATCGAACGAGCGTGTGCAAGCCAGCGCGGGAGGCGACAACACCTCACGTCGAGACTCTCCGGAACTCGACGATGCACGGATCGATCTTCCCGAAGAGAGCCTGGGCCCAAGGTGCTCTCTACGCGCAGCAAGCCATGCACCGGGCCTCAACTTGCATGGGCCGGGGAATCTCTTGTGCGATAGAGGTCGCGTCGGGCCGCCGATATATAAACCGTTGAGAATGTCCCGAGCGAAACGCTGGTTTGTCAAATTCAGACCGATCGAATACATGGTAAAGTAAAGATTTCGTTTGTTGCGGATGTCTGGAGCGAAACGCTTGTTTGGCAGAATTCGTTCAGGGTGTCTCGAGGAAAACGCTTGTTTTGCGTTGCAGATCGTTCCTCTCCAGGGGGGCAAGAATTCAGAGTGTCCAAAGTGAAATAATCGTTTTCGCGTGCCCAGGTCTTGAAGATGTCTCGAGCGAAACGCTTGTTTTGACGCGTCCAGGCTGCCTAGGCAGATGACTGGCATGAGGAGTTGTCGAGGATGTCTCGAGCGAGTTGCTTGGTTTCACGTGTCCAGGTCGCCCAAGCGAATGTCTAGCATGAGGATGCGTTGAGGATGCCTCGAGCAAAATGCTTGGGCGCCACGAACTCCTCGAGCGAAACGCTTGTTTTCACGCGCCCGGGACGCCCAGGCGGATGTCAAAATAAAAATATGTTGAAGATGTCTCAAGCGAGAGTTTCACGTGCCCAGGTCGCCCTGGCGGATGTCTAGCATGAGGAGGTGCTGAGCTTGTTTTCACGCTCCCAAGCGGCCACATGCGGATGTCTAACATGAAGATGCGTCGAACATGTCTCGAGCGAGACGCTTGTTTTCGCGTGTCCAGGTCGCCCAGACGGATGTCTAGCATGAGGATGCGTCGAGGATGCGTCGAGCGCAGCGCTTGCTTTCGCGTGTCCAGGTCGCCCAGGCGGATGTCTAACATGTGGGTGCGGGCAGGATGTCTCGAGCGAGACGCTGGTTTTCGCGTGTCCAGGTCGCCCAGGCAGATGACTAATTACCATGAGGATGGGTCAAGAACGTCTCGAGCGACACGCTTGGTTTCACGTGTCCAGGTCGCCCAGGCGGATGTCTAATATGAAGATGCGTCGAAGATGTCTCAAGCGAGACGCTTGTTTTCGCGTGACCAGGTCGCCCAGGCGGAAGTCTAATATGCGAAAGTGTGAAGGATGTCTCGCGAGACGCGTCTGTCGCAGTAGAGCGCGTCGCAGTCCAGCCCCGCCCGTCCGCGGGGCATCCCCCGGCGCGCTGGCGCCTCTTCCTGGCGCGTGCCCGAAGCCCCCTCACACGCCGCTCGGCGTGGCGCGTTCCCTGGCTCGTCCTCTGGCGCGTCTTCTGGCTCGCCCCATGCGACGCCCATTGGCATGCCGCCCTCTGACCGCCCCTTGGCACGCGCCTTGGCGCGTCCAGCGGCAGGTCCCTGACGTGTCCCGGGCACGTCCCCTGACGCGTCCCCTGACGCGTCCCCCGGCGCACCCCGCTCTTGCGCCCCTGGCACATCCTGTGACGCGCCTGTGAACCCGTGCCCGGTCTCGTACTGTTCCCGTTTGGGGCCGAGCCGGATTTGGGGGTCGAGTTGATTGAACGCCCTCCACGTTTCCAATTCAGCCTGGCCTGGGGCGGCTACGAAATGCTCAGGCAGCGCGAGCTTTAGATCCACATCAGTTCGGTCAGGACTCGGAGACCAAGGAAGACTCGAACCACAACGCTTTAGAACACAAGCGCGGCAAGGCACGTCGCAATTCAGCACGGTACAGCACGGCACAGCCCTTGGCACGGTACATCAAGATCGATGCACTCAACATCAAACTTTCCCATCGCCAAGTCATGTGTCTCGGGTGCCATGACTCACATGTCTATATTCCTTTCCAAATTCGTGGGCCGATCATCTTTACATATTCTGGGGGGACAGAGCAAAAGCATCCAGTCCTTCGACGCCACTGTCCACGACTTTGCCATAGAACAGCTCGCGCTTCAAGCGGTGCAAACCTCGTCCGTGCCAGAAAAGGCCAGCCCGCACGAACGGCACGCGGGCGAAACTCTAGCTCGGCGGCGTTGGAGCTGCGCTCGGGGCGCCCCGCGCCTAAGTGTCGGGCACGCGCTCGCTCCCTGCCGCAGCTGCTCGGGCGCCTCCCCTGGAGACGTGCGCTCGACATCTTTCCATCCCAAACAAGATGCAGCATCTCTCTCCGCCTCCGCTCGAACCTCTCCCAGAGCCTCCGAAACCGAAAGGTCTCCCAGAGATCGGCGCCGAAAGCAGCGGCGCGCGAAGCCAGCAGAGGAGCGGTCCGAAGGAGGGCGCCGCGGACGCGGGCGAGGGCCCCCGGCGGCCTTCGGGATCTCGTCGCAGCATGCGCCGACGGTGCCTACAGTCGACCCGTATAGCAAGGGTGCGCGATAAGGATGCAAGGGCCTTGGACGCCCATCTCGAAGCTTGTCGAGCAGGCCGCGGCCAACGACAGCGGCCAAGGATGGGCCGAGAAGGCAGGGATGCAAGGGTACCCTTGGGAAGGTTGCCCATCCTCACTATGCGGGTTGGCTGTGAGAACCTTCGCCGTGCCTGGCAAGGGCCACGGGGTCGCCCACCCCTGCAGAGGAAGGCCCAGAACTTCTCCATCTCTTCTTCCGACGCCACAGAGCACACATGTGCTAGGCCGAGAAATTGGAAAAGTGTCAGCAGGCACGTGCGGAGCAGGCACGCCTAAGCTGGCCAGGGGATCGGTTCACATGAGATACAACGTCGTATAAAGCGACGGCCTCTGCTGTGAAAGAGGAGACAGGCGTACTGAAGAGGAAAAGACTTTTCCACCTACTGGGGATCTTCTCTGCGCTGGTGACGAGGCACCGGCGGGCGTGGCCCCTCAACTCCTCGCGGGCCTGTGTCTCGAGGCCGCGCGGGCAGGGCCTCGGCGAGGGGGTGCGTGGACCCGTTGGTCACGTCGTGCAGCTCGCACGCATTTGGGGTCGTAGCCTCTTCTGCGAGACCCGCCCGCTCGCAAGTGTACCAGCATCGCGCATTGGACTTCGTCGTTGTGTCATTCGTTCTCGAACGAGTCGGGGTCGTTCTTGCTGGGGTCGTCTCTCAGCTGTGTCTGGGGGTTCCTGGCCCCGACGAATTGATGCAGACCCACCCTCTGCTCAATCTCAGCCAGTGTATCATAATAAGTATCCGTATGCTCACGCTGCTCCTTGCATTGGGTGCAGAACTCCGATGGGGCCAATATCTCCTGCTCAAGCTCTCGATAGACAACTTCCCTGTTGGTTCCTATCTGGCGAGCAATGATCAGCTCCTGGTAGTCCCAGCGGGGCCTGTCGGTTTTTGCAAGCATCGCAGGAGATTCGTAGCTCATGTCAAAAGTCACAGACGCATGGTCTCGAGCGGTGTTCTTTGATATTAGCTGCGAGGCTCGTCCTGCTCGCAAAAGGCTGGTATAGCGGATCTGCCTAGCGTTGACTTTTCTCCTTGTGTTCCGAAATACGTTGGTCTTGGTATCCTCGAGTGGGCACCGTGTACCATGCAGTTCAGGTCTGGCAACATGTTCGAGGCAGTTTCCCCAGACGGCCCATTTCGCTTCAAATGGCGAGGTCTCATCTGGTACTGGTCGGGGTCTACGGGGGCAATGTCTCCCCCAAGCCCTCAACCTGAATTAACATCGTGACCTTTGATCGGGGTACTTCTGGTGGGACATCGCTCGGTTCGCTCACGCACGAATGTCATTACTGCTTGTGCAGCAGACATGCGTGTTCTCTTCTACTTTCCATCAACCTATATTGGCGGGGGGGGGCACGCACATAGCACTGGCAGATGCATGGCTCCAAACGTTATCCGTACTTCTCCATATGTGCATGTCGGCCTGCTGTACTTCCTGGTCCACTTACGGGAGAATGCACATGTTGCTGCCTGAGCCGACGTCCTAGTATAATGCAACTTCCAATGCTGCCATGGCTATGCGGTGATTTTCCCATCCAATATGCACTGTGACGTACTTCCCTCCAACGTCTTCCGCGTGGTTGTCTTCCCTTCCAGTTCTCGTGTATATATATATATACATATATATACACCCCAATCATCATCATGATATCGCAATCCAACTCGTGGCATATTCGTGTGGTCGACCCGCCGTGCATAGTGATAGCGGGCTGCACCGAGGGGCACCGAGGAGGCTGCACATCAACTGGCACTACAAGCTCCTCGGACTGGCTCGCGACATGCTCAGAGATCAAACGTGGCAGGTGGGAGGTGCCGACCGCTAGACGGGGGTCGGTATGGCGGGTCGCAGCCACTGCCGAAATCGATTTGGGTGGAACATGGCGGCTAGGAGGAGAAGGAGGAGGAGGGAATGGCGGCTAGGAGGAGGAGGAGGGTAAATGGAGGCAGGAGGCAATTTGCAAAGCACGGGGATCTGGATCAAAACACTCTCTGTCGTGGGGAGTTAGGCGGGAGGCGGGACGAGTGAGGAAGGAGAGAGCTGAGGGAAAGGAAAGAGGGAGGAGGACAGAGAAGTGAAGAAAAAAACATAGTTTTCAAAATCACAGATTTCCCCAGATAGGGCTTGGGCCCAAGGTTTTACTAGGTAAACTGTCCCTGGTGCCAGGTTCGGAGAGGGCCAGCGGATTAATACACGACAAATAACGAAGTCGAACAGGGCCAGCGTATTAAATGTTGATGATGTCCTGGGCGAGACGCTGGTGTGTGAACTTCTGACAGGTAAAACACGTAGTGAAATGGACATGCTCATTCGTTGCGGATGTCTCGAGCGAAACGCTTGTTTTGCAGACTTTGTTGAGGATGTCTCCAGCAAGCTGCTTGCTTATTTGGTTTCTATAGATTGCCCCTCCCCTGGGGGCCAAGATTCAGAGGATGTCTCCGGCGAAGTGCTTATCTTCACGTGCCCAAGTCGCCGAGGGGGCCCCGAGCTGGAACCGCGTGTTCTCGCGTGTCCAGGCCACCCAGAGGGTGTATCGAACATGGTGGTCCCGAGCTCGAGCCACGTGCTTTTACGTGTCCAGGCCACGCAGGGCTGCATCTAGCATGGTTGCTCAGACCTAGAACCACTTCTTTGTTTTACGTGTGCGGGCGACCCAAAGAGGGGGACATCTAACATGCGGTCGCTTGGGGGGGCCAGCAAAGGGGGCCCACACGAGGCAGCCAGAATCAATGAGTCTACACCAGATGTGAAATACCTTGACACAAGTTTTTCGGCTTGTAACTTCCTAGGTTTCCCCATGGGGCATCTGGCATGGTAGTCCCGAGAGAACGCGTCTTCTCACGTGCCCAGGCCACCCCGAAAAGGAATCTGGCATGGTGCCCCCGAGCTGGAACCACGTGTCTTCACGTGTCCAGGCCACCCAGAGGAATATCTGACATGGCGGTCCTTTGCAAGAGCCAGGCGTTCTCACGCGCCCAGGCCACCCGGAGGGGGATATCGAACATGGTTGCCCCGAGCTGGAACCACGTCTTTTGTTTTACGTCCAGGCCACCCAGGAGGGGAGGATCTAACATGGTGGTCGCGAACTGGGACCACGTGTTTGTACGCGTCCAGGCTGCCCAGAGGGGAATATCTAAGATGTTGAATCTTACCCCTCGCTGGAGCCACGCGTTTCCACGTGTCCAGGCCACCCAAAGGGGTATTTGATGTGATGGCCCCGAGCTGGAACCGTGTGTGTTTCACGTGCCCAGGCCATCCAGAGGGGACATCGAATAGTGTTGTCCCGAGCTGGAACCGCATGCTTTCACGTGTCCAGACCGCTCAAGAGCGGAGCGGAGCGGAGCGGAGCGGAGGCGCCGGTTCCGGGCACCAGGGGTGCCCGTGCCCTTGGGGCAAGGCGCAAGAGGCCGTAGCCTCAGACCGTGTGGGTGCAGAGGCCCACGCTGGCATAGCTCCCGAACCGGAGGGGGACACCGAAGGTGGCTGCCCCGAGCTGGAGCCACGTGTGTGCACGTGTGCGGACCGTCCAAAAGGGGGCATCTACCATGCGGTTGTCCGGGCGCCCCCAGCGTGGGGGTGCCCCCAAGGGCAAGCCACCATCGATAACGAGACGGCATGTGGCGTGACCTGACACAGCTTCTTCGGCGTGTGATGTTCCAGGCTTCCCGCTGGAGTGTCTGACATGGTGGTCCCGAGCTGGAACGACATGTGTTCACGTGTCCTGGCCACCCAAGCGGATATCAAACGTGGTGGCCCCGAGCTGGAACCACGTGTTTTCCCTAGGGCGGAATCAAAGATGGTTGCTCCGAGCTGGAACCATGTGCTTTCACTTGTCCAAGTCACCCAAATGGGGTATCTAACATGGTGGTCCCGCGCTGGAACTGCCTTGTTTTCGGTGCCCATGCCACCCAGGGCGGTAACTAACATGGTGGTCGCGAGCTGGAACCATCGTTTTACGTGTTCAGGCCACCCATGGGGTATTAAACATGGTGGCCCCGAGCTGGGACAACGTTTGTACGTCTGGGCCATGCTGGGCGGCATCTAACACGGTTGACCCAGGCTGGAGCCAGATGTTTTCACGTGTCCAGGCGACCCAGATGAGGGCATCTGACATGGTGTGATTTTCACATGTTCACGCCACCCAGGGAGCATCTAACATAGTGGTCGCGAGTTGGCACCACGTCCTACACAGGAGGGTCTTCTCCATGATGGTCCCGAGCTCAAACCACGCGTGCGTCCCGTGACACGTCGCCTTGGATGTTCCCTTGCCTTGCACGTTCCGTGGCGCGTCCCCCCTTGCACGTCGCGCGGCGCGTCCCCTGGCGTGTCCATTGGCACGCTCCGTGGCGCGTCCTTCTGACACGTTGCACGTCCCTTGGAACGCCACGCAGGCATGCCACGCGCGTCGCACGGATCATGAGGCCTCGATTGCAATCAGTTCTGGAGCAATGCGCCCAGGCATCTCGAGCTTGAGGCCGAGCTCAGTTCTGTCAGGATTCGGATGACAGGAAAGATCTGACCCACGACGCAGAAGAACACAGAACTGTTCATATTCGCCCCCTGTCGGTTCGTCCTGCTTCCGAACTGAATCATCTTGAGCTCGTGCTGGTCGAGCGCCCCGCGCTCTCCGATTGCGGCCAGATCTGAATGTTGCGTTCAGGAAACTCGAGCTTAAGATCCCGATCAATTCAGTCGGGTATCTGACGCGAAGGACGACGTGATCTACAATGCAATGGGGCACACCATTTCAAAGCGGTATGGCGCGTCTCAATTCATCAGAACACAGCACGGCACGGCCCCTGGCACTGTACACCCCCACCTCTACCTTCAGCATTGCAATTGCCCTTCGCCCAATTTTGGTGTCTTGAACAGATTCCGTGTTTCACATGCCTATATCCCTTTCCGGGTAAGCGGGTCGATTACGTTAAAGTTGGCGACCACCTTCCATTTAGAGGGGGAGAGCGGGGCAAGGGAGGAAGGAGTGAGTGAAAGAGAAGGTGGAGGAGCGAGGGATAAAACTCAGCGGGGAAGAAGGAGCAGGAGAGAGGGATAAGGGATGAGGGGTTGATGAAGAGAGCCTTCGACAAAAAACGGCCAGCGGCACTGTCAAGGACGAGGAGAGGGAGAGGGGGAAAGGGTGGGGGATGTGAAACGGGAGCAGGAGGAAGCCGAAAAAAAGGGTAGACGAGAAAGGCCTTGTGGGAAGAGGTATAAGGGAGGAGGGAGGGCGGCGAAGGACGTGGCGGGGATGAGGGATGAGAAGAGAGTGATAATGTATGAGGGAGTGATGAAGAGGGAGAAACTTTCGAAGAACGCCAACCCTTTGCGCCATCCCCATCTGCGCACCGCAGGGAGAGGTGAGCGGAAAGCGAATGGAAAGGGGCCGCCCAAACCTCGACCTGAACCAAACCAAAACCGAACTCCAAAAGGCGACCTTGAGGATCAACGGTACACGAGAACAGGACAACCGTGCAAATAGACGGGTCGGTCCATGTTGTTGGCCACGTCCTGATCATCCCCATCCTCATCCTCCTCATCCTGTGTTTCGGCCTTTTCCAATTCCACCTCCTCCTTTGGCATCTCTCTTCCGCCTCCGTCTTCTCCTCCCGCCTCCTCCAGCCACTTCCTCCTCCCACCTCCTCTGCACTCGCCCTCCCGTTTCTGCTTTTCATCCTCGTTCGAGCTCCCCCTCGTGCCTGTCCTCCTCTTCCGCCATCACCCGCCTCCAGCGCTGCTCCTCACTGCTTTTGGAGATCTCATGGGATGCTCCTGGGGGCCTCTTGGAGGCCTCGTGAAAGCATTCTTTGCAGCTCCTGGGGGTGCCTCTTGCGGCCTCTTGGGCCTCCCGGGTGCCTCTTGGGGGCTCGTGGGCCCAGTGGGAGCCTGTTGGGGCCTCGTGGGCGTCCCCTGCAGACTCTTCGGGGCCTCCTGAAAGCATCTGCGGAGCCTCGTGGGTGCCTCTCCCTGCGTTCTGAGAGCCTCCTGGGGCCACTGGGGGCGGCTCGGCTCGGAGCACCTCTCGGAAACATCTTGGGGTCCTAGTGGGGGTCATGCGGCAGCCTCGGAAGCGTATCGGAAACAAAAACAGCGGGACTGCAAAAACTATGGATTTGAAGGGTTTGGCCTCTGAAATCCTTCCGTGGAGCTCTCCAGAAGGTCTTGGGGGCCTCTTGGGCGCTGGTGGGGGGCCTCTTTGCTGTCGGACAGCCGTCGTGGGCCGTCTTGGGGCACTCTTGCCTGTCTTGGGGGCGCTCTGAGCGGTCTTGACCCTCCCAGGGCGATTTTGAAGCCCAGGATGGTGGTACTGGGAATTCGTCGAATATGTCATCGAACTGCATCAAACTGCAGGTCGAAGCCCTTGGGGGGATTATTGTATATATTCTTTGAAATCGCACACACACACAAGTACACTGGCGGAGGACGAGGAAGTGAAGTGAGGAGGAACGGCCGCATCAGCAGCGGAGGCAGCGGCTGCGGCGGCAATGCCAGTGGCAACAACAACAACAACAACAACAACAACAACAACAACAACAACAATGCCAGACGCAATGGCACGATACGTTTTCACGGCCGGATGCACCGCGCGTCAAACTCTCCGCCGCGGAGGGCCTTGCCGAGCTGCCCGCGCTGGATCTTGCCGCTGGTGGTCTTGGGAAACTCCCCCCTGTCGAGGGGCACCACGTGGCTCGGCCGGAGCCCCATGTTCTTCACCACGGCCAGGTGCACGGATCGGGCCGCCTCTTCGACGGACTCCGCGTGCCATGAGCTGCGCACCACGAAGAAGATGGCTATGCCCTCCGTGCCGGTGGAAGGGTCGATCGAGGCCACGGCTGCTGCGAAGGTGGGCTCCACGGCCTCGACCTGGTTGACCACGTCTTCGATCTCGTAGCAGTAGAAGTTCGCTCCACGAACGATGATCATTTCTTTCTCCCTGCCAGTGAGGTAGAGGCATCCCTCCTTGATGAAACCTACGTCCCCAGTGTTGAACCAACCGTCAGCGACAAACGCCTCCCTGTTTGCCTCTTCGTTGTGCAGATACCCTGGCGTGATCACGTCGCCTCGTATCTGGAAGCGCCCGACCACCTCCTCGAAAACAGTCTCGTCCGCCTCATCCGCGATGCGAATCTCCACGCCGGGCACCGGCGGCCCCAGGTTCACGAAGACCGTGCGGCCGACGCGCGTGGCCGCATGGGTCGCGAACCGGTTGTTGTAGGTCATGCAGGTGCAGGCCTCCGCCATCCCAAAAGCCGGCTGCATGGCCCCGCGCGACACGCCGAAGCGCCCCACCTGCTCCAGGAAGTCGTCGCACACTGGCATCGTGACCTCTGGCACGAAGCGAGCGGGACCCGAGGGAAACGGGCCCTGAACCCCAGGGCCCTCCCCCGAGACCCACCGCTCCAACCCTAGGAAGCCCCGGGGAGGGGGGGGGGGGCGAGAGCTTCCCATGCGACGTTCTGATTTTTTTAAGACGGCGTCCCTGGAAATCCCGAACCTTTCCCCGGGACCGGTTTTTCATCCTGAGTCGTTTGTTGACGGCCCCGAGGGCCGGTAAGGGCCCCGAGAGGCCGAAAACAGCCCAACCCCCCCCGCCCTGATTTTTGCACGAAGCGATCATGTCTGGGTCGACAACGGCCAGGACCTCAAGGCCCGCCTCTCGCCGCACCCCTGCCCAGACATCCGGCGTGGTCTCTCGGGCTTTGTATCGGGCTCCCATCCTGCACTAGTTTTTTTCCGACGGCGCCCTGGCTTTATGTTGCTCCCATCGCACTTAAGGACCACATCCCAGAAACAATTTCGACCACCCGGAAAAGTATCGAAAGAGTGTCGAAAGAGTGTCGAAGCAGTGTCGGACGAATGTCTCCCAGGGCCCGACACGTGAAAACCCTCCACTGTTGGGATACCTTTTTGGTGCTCGAAATTCTTTCTGGTGCTTCAGGCTAAAGCAGGTTGGAACATCATAACCCTGGCTGAGGGCCTCCGCGGCCCGAGCATCTCGTCAGAGGCCCCCCGCCGCGGTGCCCTCTGCTTCACGACGCGAGCACGTCAGTGTGCCCTGCACCGCGAGACCCAGACCCCCGACGTCATGGTTCTTTCCTTACGTCGACCCCTGGAGGTCTCGACCCACTCCCCGGGGCCGGCTTTTCGTCCCGAGTCGTTTTTGGACGGCCCCGAGGGCCGGCAAGGGCCCCCAGAGGCCGAACACAGCCAAAAACATCCCGCCCGAGGGGGTCTGGGCTCGGCGCCATCGATTGTGCAAGGGGAGGAAGAAGAGGAGCGGGAGGACCGAGGGGGAGGGAGAGGGAGGAGGACGAGGACGAGGAGGACGAGGAGGAGGAGGAGGAGGAGGAGGAGGAGGAGGAGGAGGAGGAGGAGGAGGAGAGGAGGGAGGAGGAGGAGGAGGAGAGGGAGGAGGAGGACGAGAAGGAGGAGGAGGAGGGGAAGGAGGAGGAAGAGGAGGAGAGGAGGAGGAGGAAGAGGAGGACGAGGAGAGGAACGAGGAGGAGGATGAGGAGGAGGAGGAGGAGGGCGAGAGGAGGGCGGAGGAGGAGGAGGACGAGGAGGAGGGTCCCGTGGTTGGCAGGGCGGGCTGAGGGGGTCTGGAAACCTGCTCCCCCGCGTTCATCCAGAGGCGGCATCGGGACAGGTCCAGGCCCTCCACGGGTGCCGCCGCGCCCCTCGGGAGGGGCCTGCTGCCTACCCCCACCACCACAAGGTGGAGGACGAGGAGGAGGAAGACGAGGAGGAGGAGGAGGAGGAGGAGGACGACGACGAAGAGGAGGAGGAGAAGGACGAGGAGGAGGAGGAGGAGGACGAAGAGGAGGAGGAGGAGGACGAAGAGGAGGAGGAGGAGGAGGAGGAGGAGGACGAAGAGGAGGAGGACGAAGAGAAGGAGGAGGACGAAGAGGAGGAGGAGGAGGACCCCCTCCCCCTCCAATTCATGGTGGTGGTGGTGGTGGAAAACAAGCCCATCACCTCAGCGCGTCCGCTACCAGCTTGAAGGCGAAATTCGGCGCCCACGTCCGCGTCACCGCGTGCTCGGCCAGGAGCCGGAGCCATCGGAGGGGCTCGGACACCACCCACGGGGTGTCGGCCTGGAGGCCATTGCTCTTTGGACTGCGGCAAGTTTGCTTTGAAGGGGCCCAGGGACACACAATTAAATACACACAAATCCCAGATCCCCCATCTTTTTATATATGTTGTTTGATTATGTCTTCCCCCCCCACTTCCCATATTTTCCCGGGGATTGACGCTGAATTGTGTCTGTGTGCATGTGTGTTTTTCCCCTCCTGCTATTCTTCAGACTGCGGCATGTTTGCCTGCATGGAGGGGGGGGGATGCGGGGGGGGAAGGGGGCATGGCGAGGCCCGGGAGGAGACCTGGGATTCAAGCACAAGCCGAGAATCGCTCGGAGAAGCGGCAGGGGGGTGGTCCTTACAGTGGAGACCCATGTCCAGGGTGCCCCAGGTTGGGTGGTTTCGATGGTTTTGCCATGGAAGGCGTGGCGTTAACGCACCAGAAATCCACGGGCGTCCTGGTGTCTCAGGGTTTGGCCTCTCGTGGAAGGCTCAGTGGATTGGCCTCCACTGTGCCGGGGGTGAATTGAAAGCAAACTTGTCAGATTTTGAGCAAAGATAGGGGACCACATGCGAACCCTACCCCTGCCCCCCCCACGATTTCTGAGGGGGAGGGTGGGGTTCACGTCGTTCGGGAGCTCCCAAGCGAAGTGAACCCCAACCTCCCCCTCAGAAATCGTGGGGGGTAGGGGTAGGGTTCGCATGTGGTCCCCTAGAAGAGGTTAGAGGCCTCATAGATGTGGTCCGCGTGGATGGGGTTGGAGGATCGCGCCGCATTGGCGATACATCGGCGATACATCGGCGATGCATCGGCGATGCATCGGAGATGCATCGGCGACGCGTCGGCGACGTCGGCGTGGAGGATATCGGGCTCCACATCGGGTCGTATGTCCGATGCATCGACGATGCGGCGCCATCCTCCGACCCCATCTACTCCAGTCCCATCTGAGAGGCCTAGAGCGGTGCTCCTGGATTTCCTCGCAGCCGTGGTACACGTCGCAGCAGTGCACCGTGAGGATGGTCGGGGGAGGGCCCATCGAGACCGCGGCGGGTCTCCCCGGCGCTCTCCGTCCCTGCTGGGCCTCCTGGAGGCTCATCGTCACCAGAGCCGAACTCGCCTCGAAAAAACGGGCCAGGGTGACTTCCCGAGGGGTCCGGGGGGCAGATTTTGAGTGGACTGGGCTCAGGACAGCTGCCGTTGTCTCAACTGGCCCTCCTCCGAGATAGGCACCACGTGGTCCAGCGGCAGGAAGTTGAGCTGCACGTCCTCGGGCGTGACGCCGCAGCACCTGGCCTCGCCGCGCACGTGGGCCACCACGCCGCGGTGCGCGACCTGGATGCACTTCGGCACCCCGGTGGACCCGCTGCTCAGCTGGCCCGGCGGTGCAGAGATGGGGCCCTGAGGGACGGAGCCCTGCTGACAGGCAAGGACCTCCTTTTGAGTTTACCTTCTTTGAGGCCCCTCCTCCCCAGGGCCCTATGTCTTTGCACCGCCGGCTGGTAGAACGCGACGTCAGACGGCAGCACCGCCGCGGGCGCGGGACGCGCGGCATCGCCAGGCTCGACCAGCTGCTCCTGGGGAAACCCAAAAAAGGTACCGCTACCGCTACCCCCCGGGACCACTCCTGGGGTGCGTCCTGAACATGATCTCGAGGCGAATCCAGCGGTGGCGACGAGGGCCTCCAAGGAGGCCGGAAAAGTGGAAAACGGGCGAGGGGGTAGAGGCATCGGTATGGGTACCTGTTCCCTCTCTGAGCTCCACGGCCACCACCTCCATCGGCGACATCCCCTCCGCGGCCCGCAGCTGCTCGACCTTCGCCGCGTGCGCGGCGGACGTGAGGACCGGCGGGCCCCCCAGCAGCCGCCACACGTTGCGAATCTTGCCGCAGACTGCGTGCGCGGTGTCGCTGTAGCTCGGCGGGATGGCGACCGCCACGGGCACCGTGCCATGGGCTGGCGGCGCGCCCAGGGGGGAAATCAGCGGGGAAGGGGCCTTCTCGGGACGCCCAGCTGGCCTCCGACCTTCCGGGGGAGCCTTCCTGCGCGTGCCCCGAAGCAGCTCCAGGGGCCTCCTCCGCCGCCGCCTCCGCCTCCTCCTCCTCCTCCTCCTCCTCACGCCCCCCGCGCTTGCTTTCTGAGAAGGCCTGCTCCCCCCTCGGCGCGCCGCCGAATGGAGCAGGCAGCCCCAGAAGGCCGCAAAGTGGGCGGCGAGCCCAGGCAGCTGCAGCAGCGCCGAGGGCTCCCGGCCCACCGCCCGGCGCGACAGCCCGGCAGCGAGGCGCTCCGCCTGCTCCAGCAGCTCGCTGTAGCAGAGCCGCGATGGCCTCTGCCAGGAATTCTGTTGCCCACATCGTACCCTTCAAGGAAATGCATTTCTCAAGGACCACACCCCATCGTACGTTTTACTTTTTAAAGACTCCCCATAAGGCATCGTTGCTCCCACTTTATGGCCTCGTTGCTCCCATCGTACTTTTTAAAGACCACGCCCCAGAAGAAATGTCGAGCGCCCGGAAGAGTGTCGAAAGAGAGCCGACGCAGTGCCGGGCGAGGGCCTCCCGGGGCCGCCCGACGCGTGAAAGCCCTCGAGTTCTGGTACTTGAGTTCTGGTACTCGTGTTTTTCCCAACCATCCTGTGGTGTTGGGTCCTCGTTTTGAAGAAACGGTCCCCGCGTTCTCCTCCTCTTCTCCTCCTGCCCCTCCTTCCTACCGTCTGCATGCGTCCCGCACACCCAGTACAACCTTTCGTGGCCTTCCTCCCCCTCCTCCCTGCGTTTCACCCACCCAGTACAGCGCTTCGTGGCCCCATAGGGAACCCCACCGAAGGTCCCATGGCTACCGTCCGCATGCGTCCACCCAGTACCCAGTGCTACCGTCCACATGCGTCCCGCACACCCAGTATCCCGCACACCCAGTACAACGTTTCGTGGCCCCATAAGGAGCTCCAACGAAGGTCCCAGTGCTACCGTCCGCATGCGTCCCGCACACCCAGTACAACCTTTCGTGGCCCTCCTCCCCCTCCTCCCTGCGTTTCACCCACCCAGTACAGCGTTTCGTGGCCCCATAGGGAGCCCCACCGAAAGTCCCAGTGCTACCGTCCGCATGCGTCCCGCACACCCAGTACAGCGTTTCGTGGCCCCATAGGGAGCCCCACCGAAGGTCCCAGTGCTACCGTCCGCATGCGTCCCGCACACCCAGTACAGCGTTTCGTGGCCCTCCTCCCCCTCCTCCCTGCGTTTCACCCACCCAGTACAGCGTTTCGTGGCCCATGGGAGCCCACCGAAGGTCCCAGTGCTACCGTCCGCATGCGTCCCGCACACCCAGTACTTCGCTTCGTGGCCCCATAGGGAGCCCCACCGAAGGTCCCAGTGCTACCGTCCGCATGCGTCCCGCACACCCAGTGCAGCGTTAAGTGGCCCCATGGGAGCTCCACCGAAAGTCCCAGTGCTACCGTCCGCATGCGTCCCGCACACCCGGTACAGCGTTTCGTGGCCCTCCTCCCCCTCCTCCCTGCGTTTCACCCACCCAGTACAGCGCTTCGTGGCCCCATAGGGAGCCCCACCGAAGGTCCCAGTGCTACCGTCCGCATGCGTCCACCCAGTACCCAGTGCTACCGTCCACATGCGTCCCGCACACCCAGTATCCCGCACACCCAGTACAACGTTTCGTGGCCCCATAAGGAGCTCCACTGAAGGTCCCAGTGCTACCGTCCGCATGCGTCCCGCACACCCAGTACAACCTTCCGTGGCCCTCCTCCCCCTCCTCCCTGCGTTTCACCCACCCAGTACAGCGCTTCGTGGCCCCATAGGGAGCCCCACCGAAGGTCCCAGTGCTACCGTCCGCATGCGTCCCGCACACCCAGTACAGCGTTTCGTGGCCCCATAGGGAGCCCCACCGAAGGCCCCAAAGCTACCGTCCGCATGCGTCCCGCACACCCAGTACAGCGTTTCGTGGCCCTCCTCCCCCTCCTCCCTGCGTTTCACTCACCCAGTACAGCGCTTCGTGGCCCCATAGGGAGCCCCACCGAAGGTCCCAGTGCTACCGTCCGCATGCGTCCCGCACACCCAGTACTTCGCTTCGTGGCCCCACAGGGAGCCCCACCGAAGGTCCCAGTGCTACCGTCCGCATGCGTCCCGCACACCCAGTACAGCGTTAAGTGGCCCCATTGGGAGCTCCACCGAAAGTCCCAGTGCTACCGTCCGCATGCGTCTCGCACACCCGGTACAGCGTTTCACGACCCCATGGGGAGCCCCACCGAAGGCCCCAGTGCCCCCGTCCGCATGCGTCCCGGAAACCCAATTAGGCATTTTCACGCACCCAGTGCAGCGTTTCGTGGCCCCCATAGGGGGCTCCACCGAAGCCCCGAGTGGGACCGTCCGCATGCGTCTCGGAAACCCAATTTGGCATTTTCACTCACTCAATAGAGCGCTTCGTGGCCCCATAGGGAGCTCCACTGAAGCCCTCAGTGGGACCGTCCGCATTCGACACACCACCCACACGGTACAGCTTTCCCCCCCGCCCAGTGCAGCGCTTCGTGGCCCCATAGGGAGCTTCACCGAAGCAGATATTCACAACTACGGTACTGCAGATGGTTGGACGTTCGCCAAGATAATTTCTGGTGCTCGAAATTATCCCTGGTGGTCAAGGCTAACGTAGGTTGAAACATCGTAAGCCATGAAAATCGCGAGCGACAAAAAGGTCCAAATCTTACGCGAGATGGCGTGGCGACATGACGCGGTGGCTTACGCGGGCCGCCAGCGTGGCACGCCACATTGGAACCACGCTGTAGCAAAGCCGCGATGGCCGCCAGCGTGGCACGCCACATGGGAACCTCGCTGTAGCAAAGCCGCGATGGCCTCTGCCATACAAAAAAGTGAGCGACGAAAAGGCCCGGGTCTTGCGCGAGATGGCATGGCGACATGCCGCGGTGGCTTAAGCGGGCCGCCAGCGTGGCACGCCACTTTGGAAACTCGCTGCAACAGATCCGCGAAGGCCTCTGCCAAAAAAGTGTTCGGCGAAACGATCCGTGTCTTACGCGAGATGGCATGGCGACCTTACACGGTGGTTTCGCGGGCCGCAAGCGTGGCACGCCACCTTGCCCGCACAATCGACTCCGTTTTTCTGCGTCGCTCACTTCCTAATCCTGAATCGTCTTGCACCAATCCCTCAGCGGGGGCCCGGGGAGGGCCACGGGAGCCCGAAAACGGCCGGCGGAAAGCCCTGAGATCTGGCGCTGCTGGAAAATGGCAGCGGCGCGAGCAATCACGACTGGAGTCCCAGTCCCAGACCCAATCTTTCCGAAACGTTCTTTCGAGCTGGATCGATCTGTTGATAAATGGCAGCGGCGCGAGCAATCACGATTGGAGACCCACTCCCAGACCCAATCTGTCCAAAACACGTTTTCCCAACCGTCCTGTGGTGTTGGGTCCTCGTTTTGAAGAGACAGCGCCCCGCGTCATTCCTCCTTTTCCTCCTCCTTCCCCTCCATCTTCCTCTCAACCGTCATCATCACCAGCATCGTTATCATCATCGCCGTCACCATCACCCCTCACACGCTGCGTGGCCCCATAGGGAGCTCCACGGAAGGCCCCAATGCTGCCGGCCGCATGCGTCCCGCACACCCAAGTCGTCACACCCCTCACATGTTTCGTCGCCCCAGAGGGAGCTCCACCGAAGGCCCCAGTGGCGCCGCCCGCATGCGTCCCGCACACCGAATTCGGCACACCCCTCACACGTTTCGTTGCCCCAAGGGGAGCCCCACCGACGGCCCCAATGCCGCCGCCCGCGTGCGTCCCGCACGCCCATCCTGGCACACCCCTTACACGCTTCGTGGCCCCAATAGGGAGCTCCACAGAAGGCCCCGATGCTGCCGGCCGCATGCGTCCCGCACGCCCAATTCGGCACACCACTCACACGTTTCGTGGCCCCATAGGGAGGTCCACCGAAGGCTCCAGTGCCGCCGCCGGCATGCGTCCCGCCCACCCCGGCACACTCCTCGCACGTTTCGTGGCCCCATAAGGAGCTCCACCGAAGGCCCCAATACTGCCGTCCGCATGCGTCCCGCACACCCAATTCGGCACACCCCTCACACGTTGCGTGGCCCCATAGGGAGCTCCACCGAAGGCCTCAATGCTGCTGGCCGCATGCGCCCCGCACACAAAATTTGGCACACCCCTCACACGTTTCGTGGCCCCATAGGGAGCTCCACCGAAGGCCCCAGTGCCGCCGCCCGCATGCGTCCCGCACGCCCAATTCGGCACACCCCTCACACGCTTCGTGGCCCCATAAGGAGCCGGTGGTCCCGACAGCTTCCCTAGGGCCGATTTTTTTGTCGTCGTCGTCCGTCGTCGACGTCCGACCTGCGCGCGTCGGGGGGGCTCCGCGTAGCGCGGCGCCCGCAGCCTTGAACCCTGGAGTGCGCGGGCAAAGGGGAAGGAAAAAAAGGGGAGGAAACGGGCGCGATCCTCGTGTGGGGCATGCCGACATGGGCGTCGCGGCGCGCGGGCGCTGCCGTCGGGGTTCCCAGGAAAACTCCCTACGGAGGCTACGCTCAGTGTCACGAGTTCTCAGAGTCAGGCAGACCCACACCATTCACAGTGTTATGCATTTGCATTCGGCGACTCCATGCTCGCAGTCATGCAAAGAGAATCCATTAAACGCATGTTCATTCAGAATCAGACTCACTCGCGCTTAGACTCGCCCGCGCTCAAGCTTTCATACTCAGACCTATCGTTTTCGATCGTGTTGTGTACCCTATCATACAATTCGGCACACCCCTCATACGGTTCGTGGCCCAATAGGGAGTGCCACCGAAGAATAGATTCACATGTGCGGTATTCACAACTGCGTCTGGTGGGTCCTTCGCCAGGCTAATTCGAGCTGGATCGATCTGTTGAAAAGTGGTAGCGGCGCGAGCAATCACGACTGGAGTCCTAGTCCCAGACCCAATATGTCCGAAACATTTCTTCGAGCTGGACCGATCTGTTGAACACTGGCAGCATCGCAAACAATCACGACTGAAGTCCCAGTCCCAGACCCAATCTCTCCGAAACACCCTTTTCGAGCTGGATCGATCATCTGTGATGTCCCTGGGGCCCGAGATACCGGGCGAGACCGCCCGGCGTGGACAATCAAACCAACGCCCGGATCGCAGGGAATCCCAAGCGGGACGAAGCCAGAACGGAGATCAAACATCGGGCGAGGATACATCGAGAATCTCTGAGATCCGACGGCTCTGGAAACTGTCTTGGGCGCCGCGGCCTCCTCAGAGCGTTCTGAGCGCGTCCCGGCACGCTGCGGAACGCACTTTTCCTCGCTCTATAGCCCCGTCCGATCAGGACCCGTGTGTCCCTCCGGACCCGCTCGCTTCCCAGACATATGACGTCCTGCTTTTTCAGGACGGCGTCCCTGGAAGTCCCGACCCTTTCCCAAGGGCTGGCTTTTCGTCCTGAGTCGTTGCTTGCAGGTCCCGAGGCCTGGCGAGGGCCCTCCGGGGCCGAAGATGGCCAAGAACCTCCCGCCCTGATTGTTTTTTTTGTTCAACGACGCGCGCGCATGTCTGGCTTCCTGGCGGGGCCTCCCCGACGAGTCGTAGATCGTGAGCCCCCGGTCCGGGAGCGCGCCGGCGGTGCGGCGCAGCGCGGCGGTCAGCGTCGCAGGCCCCGAGGGGTCGGCCTCCAGCGGCGCGCCCCGGCTGTGCGCCAGGGGCCTCCGGGGCCCCTCCTCGGCGAGGCCGCGCGGGCCCCCGCCGCAGACGGCGAGCGCCTCCGCGGCGAGGAGGCCGCCGACGCCCTCGCGGCCCGCGAAGTCGGCCACGCGGAAGGGCTCCCGCGGGGCGCCCGCCCGCGGCAGGCCGGGCGGCGCCGCGGCCTCCGGGGCGCCGCGCTGCGCGAAGAGCAGCAGCAGCAGCGCCTCGCCCGCGGCCGCGGCCTCGTAGGGCACCGCGGCCTCGCCGCGCCCCACGGCGGCCCAGTTCCCCGCGAGGCCGTAGCAGCACGGCTCGCAGGCGGGCTCGTCGCCGTCCTGCAGGCCTGGGATGTCTCGGGCCGGGCGGAAGGGGGGGATGGCAAAGGGGGGGGGGTTCAGAGTCAGCCTCAGCTCACGTAGTTGAGAATCAGCTCACGTAGCTGAGGCGGCCATGTATCGAGGAATGGGCCCCTCGGTGGGGCTGAAACCAGCCGCACGCAGCAGATCTCGTACCCCCGCTTCCCCAATCCCCCCCTTCGTCCGGCCCGAATGTCGGAGACCAGCCACTTGAGGCGCGGGGCCGCCGAGCCGCGCTGGCCCACGAGCAGGAGGCAGAAGCGGTCCTCGGGGCCCCCGGCGGGATGCCAGGTCACCACGGGCCGGCGGCGGGCACGAGCGGGCGTGAAGGCCCCGCGGCCTTCCAAAGAGGGAGCCGGGCCTTCCGAGGAAAGCCCTCCCGCCCGCGTGCCATATCAGGAGCCTTCTCGGAGGCCCCACCCGCGGCAGGCCTTCTCGGGGCTCTTCTCGGAGGCCTCCGATCCTGCGTGAGAAGCCCACGCGAGCCCTCTCTCGGCGGTGGACAAACACCTCCCTTTGGTAATAAAAACACCCTTTAGTGAACCCGGCCTAGGGCCGATACCCCCGGACCTGGACCCACAAAGAATGACGGCCGCGACGCCCTCTCGCGAACTCGAAAACGGCCAATTCGCCAATCGACGTGTCAGGGTGGGAGGTCTATCAACCTCCGATTCTCAGAGGCCTACCCGATCCCTTCTGCGAAAAACCCACCCCTCGAGCCGCCCCCTCGCGCACGCCGCCAGCATCGGCTGGCGCTCGAGGAGCTCCGCCCGGCAGGGCGCGCCGGCGCCCACGTCCCCGGCTTCCTCGGGGGCGCCCATGGAGGGGTGTGTGCCACTGATGGCCAGACGCATGAGCAAGGACGAGGGGGGGCGTCTTGAAAGCGCGGGGGCGGTGCCACGAGGTCCGGGGAGATATATCCTGGGCCTCCGCCATGAGATGCACCCCCCTCTCTTAGGGCGCCCCCGGCTTCCGGCAGAGTCACGACGAGCCCGTGCCTCGCCGGCGCCGCCGGGCCCAAGCCGGCCAGCAGCGACCCCCACGGGGCGGCCGCAAGCGCCGCGGGGGCGGCACCCGGCAGCGCCGCCGCGGCCATGGCGGGCGGCCGCCGCCAGGCGTGGCGCCCTCGGCGCGCCGAGCGGCCCTCAGAGGCCCGCGGCAGCGGGCCGCTGTCAGGCGAGGCGCGGCGGGCGGAGCCAGGATGGTTCGAACGCCGGGGGTCGGGGCTTCCAATGATGGGCCTGCTCTCCACCACACACCACCATAAGTGGGAGGGGGGGAGGGGGAAGAGGATGAGGAGGAGGAGGGGGAAGAGGAGGAGGAGGAGGAGGAGGAGGAGGAGGAGGAGGAGGAGGAGGAGGAGGAGGAGGAGGAGGAGGAGGAGGAGGAGGAGGTGGTGGCGGAGGAGGAGGACTCCTAACCAGATTCGAGGTGTCACGGTCGGGAAGTGTGGCTTAAGGCCTCGCGTGTCGCTCCGCCGGTTCTGGCCCGCCACGGGTTTCGGCCCAACACGCGACTTGTCCACGTCCACGGCCCCGAGCGTCAGTGTCCCGAGCTCTTCTGTTGGGCGCGTTCCCCACCACCACCGCCATAAGTGAGAGGGGGAAGGGGTCCTTCTCCTCCTCTTCTTCCTCCTCCTCTTCCTCATCCTCCACCTCCTTCCCCCCTCCAACATGTGGTGGTGGTGGTGGTGGTGGTGGAAAACAGGCCCATCCTTTTCACAGCCTTCCGCCACTCGGAGCGGAACGACACGCCATCCGCTCGCAAGGCATAGCGTGCCGCCAGGGCCGCCGCCGCGACACCATAAGTATCCATTCCCGACCGCATCCCACTCCCTAAATTTGACAAGCCCAAGGCGACTAATTTGAGTGATGCGCCTTGAAAAACTGAGGGAACCGTTGAGATCGGCACCGAGATAGGGCGATACCAAAATCCGCCGACCCTGTCGGCGTGTGCGATTGGTTTGTCTGTTCGAGACGTCGTCTCCGTCAGTCGTCGTCTGCGTCGCCCCCTTTCCCTGCACCCTCATCAAGCCTGTCAGCGGGAGAAAAACCTCGCAATGTCGTAATCGAATCGAAGGGAAGCCCCTTCCCGTTGATCCCTTCCCCGTCGGGGGGGTGCCCGGGGGTTGTCCCGGGGGGGGGTCATATGCGCATCCCCGCCTCGGGATCCCAGGGCTGCAAAAAGTACCACCACAACAATCCAAGAGTGCCCCAAGAGGCCCCCGAGACGGTCCAAGAGGGGGTCTCAATCGCCAAACGATCGGTCCAAAATGCCTTCACGCTCCCAGACTGCCCATGAGGAGACCTCCAAGACGCCCCAAGAGGCCTCCAAAGGCACCCCCGACAGGGCCAGAAGGCAAGAATCAAAGATTTTCCCGTGGGTTCTGATAGATTCGGGCGTTCTCGCCTTTTCCGCTTCCCGCCGCTCCAAGACGGCCGACGAGGCCCTCAAAATCGCCCCAAAACGGCCCAAGAAGCTTAAGACGACGATTACTTCCGCGACGACTTCTTCTGGAAGAACTTTCTTCCGGAAGAAGTGGTCCGGAAGAACTGGTCCAGAAGAAATCGTCGCGGAGGAACTCGTCTTCGCAAAAGAATGGTCGGGAAGACGCCGTCCGGAAGAAATCGTCTGGAAGACGTGGGCGAGGAAACGACCGTTCTCGGAAGACATCGGCGCGGCATTTCGAGACTGCATTCGGAGGAGGAGGAGGACGAGACATGTTCGATCCTTCGCTCTGGGAGCGTA
>CAUYUJ010020281.1:1106368-1131368 GCA_963575745.1 Prorocentrum cordatum
AGATGTGGGGTCTTCTCCGTCTTCCCTCCTAGGGCCCAGGATTTGAGCAGGGCCCGACCGTCCCGGCATTCCTGTAGGTCTACCACGACATGTTTTTAGAACCCCAATATGTTCGAATAACAAAACAATGTTCTTAGAACGTGAGCCCGATGTGTTAAAACGAGACAGTCCCAGCCAGAAATGTTCTAAGAACATGTCGTGCAAAACAAAAAAGGTTATTAGAACACTGTTTTCCAGGCCAACAGGCACGCCAGGACGCTTCGCCACTGCTTGAAGGATCCTCGGTGTAGAGGTCCGTGGCGAGGTCGTCGACCTGAGACCCGGGGCCCTCCACGCCCAGGTGGGTCAGCATGAGGTAGAGGTCGGCGCCGTGCCCCGGCAGGGCCTGCATGAAGACGTCTCCACCGAGGGGGAGGGGGCCGGGTCGGGCGACCCCAGACATGATCGCTCGCAAACAAATCAGGACGGGAAATTGTTGGCTGTTTTCGGCCCCAGAGGCCCCTCGCCGGGCCTCAGGACCGTCAAAAAACGACTCAGGACGAAAAACCGGTCCCGGGGAAAGGGTCGGGACTTCCAGGGATGCCGTCCTGAAGAAATCAGGACGTCGCATGTCTGGGACAAGGGGGCGGGGACGTTCGCGAATCGACCGCCCTGTGGCAGATGCCCCTGATGGCAGAGCAAATCTGTTTTGGCGGCGCGCAGCGGGGGGTACGGGGGAGGGGGGAAGGCTTCTCGAAGGGGGCTGCTCCTCAGAAGGCGCTGGCCCTACATCTATTATAGAGAAGGGCCTCGCCTTCTGAGAAGGAGGGGTGCTTCTGAGATGCCTCTCCCCCCTCCCCTTACCTCCCTCTGCGCATGGCTGAATGCCTGCCCCCCCTCCCCTTACCTCCCTCTGCGCGTGGCTGAACGTTATATACCCAGACATGCGACGTCCTGATTTTGTTCAAGACGGTGTCCCTGGAAGTCCCGACCCTTTCCCCGGGACCGGGTTTTCGTCCTGAGTCGTGTTTTGACGGTCCCGAGGCCCGGCGAGGGCCCCCCGGGGCTGAAAAGAGCCCCAAACCTGCCGTCCTGATGTTGTTACGACGCGATCGCGTCTGGGTCGTATACCGTTCTTCGTCCGCTGATGCAGCTCACGCAGCCGGTCTCTAACCACAGCGCCTCTCGGCGCGGGGGCGCCCACGTGTATCGGGGCGCAGCGATTTTTCCCAAGCGGATATGCAGCCGCGGCGACGGGAAGCCGCAGCGAGGACCAGAACGAAGAGTGAGAAACAGAAACCGAAGCTCGATCCTCCACATATCGACGGCCCGAGATCGGGCGTTGCTAGACGTGCCCCTGGCCCAGGGTGCCCCCAGGATTCTCGGGGTGGCCCAGGCGGCCTCCAGAGCACCCCCCTCACGAGGCCCAGAGGGCCCCAGGGGCCCCAACATGGAGCGAAAAGCTGGGGGTACCTTGGGCCAGGGGCACTTCTAGCAACACCCGACGAGAGCAGGGGGGCGCCGACCTTCGCTTTGGATTCGCATGCATGCCCGCTGCTGAAAAAATGCCGGTCTCCCAGCAGATGGGATGATGTTTTTTTTCCACCACCACCACCACCATAAGTTGGAGGGGGGGGGGTCCTTCTCCTCCTCCGCCTCCTCCTCCTCCTCATCTTCGTCGTCGTCCTCCTCCTTCTCCTCCACCACCTCCTCCTCCTCCTCCACCTCCTCCTCCTCCTCTTCCCTCCAACTTATGGCGGTGGTGATGGAAAACAGGCCCATCATGGGAAGGGAAGACCGACGAGTAAGAGGAGGAGGCGAGAGCGAGGGGGGCGCCGAAATACTGCGCGTGCATGCGGGTGAGCGGCAGGCCGAAGCCGTACCCGGCCAGCTCGGCGGGGGCCAGCGGGCCGGCGGGGGCGCCCGGCGGGACGCCGGCCTCGTCGGTGCGGTCCCAGCTGCAGGACTCCTCCGCGAACATGGACGCCTCGCGCAGCCCACTCCTGCGAGGGGCGGCGCGCCCATAATAGGGGAGGCGGGAGAGGGGGGGGGGGGGGCACGCCTTTGCAGAAGACGGCGGGGCTTCTCTCAGGCCGGGCGTGTCCTCCTACAGGGGGATTAGAGGAAAAATTAGAAATACCCTGAACAATTCCCCACAATATTCAAAAATGACAGATAGAAAAATGATAGAAGGGCTTAAGGCTTCTCTGACACCGTCGGGCCTTCTGGCACGCCGTCTGTGGCCCACGCCTTCAGTGGGGCGCCGGACTGCGCCGGGGGCGTCCACAGAGGGGGGCATCCAAGAGGGGGGCTCGTGACCCGGCGCATGTGCGCTGCCCGAGGGTGGGGGGGGGGGGGGCAAAGGAGGCATTGAAACAAGAAGCCCGATGCCGCAGGCGTCGGAAAAATGGGGGGGGGGGAGGGGGGAAAAAAACAACCACCGCTTATCGGGGGTGAGAAGGCGTGCGAGATGATTGGCTGTTCCCCCCCCCATCCCCCTTCCCCCTCTATTGGAACCCAAAATGCTGTTTGAAGGGGGGGGGGGGCGCGAGGGCACGAGCTTTAGGTCGGGCCTGTCCCCCTACGGGGGGATTTTGGGTGAAAAATTTAAAATACTCGGGCAAATACTCCAAACATATCCAATAATTATCAAAACGTCGTCCCCATATGATTTTGTTGAATACTTTTGAATCCTTCCCGCGCAGAGGGACAGGCCCGACTTGACACGAGCTCCCGAATGCATCCCCCGGGGGCCCCCGGGGCCCCTCCAAAAACCCCAAGACGCGCGAAGACGGCCCAGGACGGCCCGAACGAAGCGCCACGACTGTCCAAGCAAGCGCCGATATGGCCCAAGGTGGCCCCACGGCTCTCCAAGCTGGCTTCGCGGCGGCCCACGACGCGCCCAACACAAGCAGGAGGCTGCCCACAGAGGACCGCCGAGACGGCCCCCCCGGGAGGCGACACTCGTCCCATTTTTGCTGGAAGACGCACATTTTCAGCACGCTCGCCTGTTGCGTTTTCAGAGCGTCCAAGACGGCGCAGGGGTCTCCGAGATCGTCCCGAGCTCGCCCGAACGCGGCCGAAGAGAGCTCCAGAACGGCCCCAAGGGCTCTCAAGACGGCCCAAGGCAGCTCCACCCGAAACCTCACGACGGCCCCAGGGACTCCCAAGACGGGCCAAGAGAACCCCAAGAGAGGCCCAAGAAGGGAAATGCGAACCGACATTGCGAGTCCTTCCCCCCGAGATGGCCCCAAGAGCCCCCGAGAAGCCCCCGCGACGCCCCCTGCAGAGGCCCCAGGAGCCCTCCACGAGGCCCCCGAGCTGGCCCCACGCGTCTCCAAAACGCCCCCAGCTGCCTCGACAAACGCTACAGGACGCTGCTGAAAAGCATTCCAAAACGATCCAACGTTCCAAGGTGCCTCCAAGAGACGCCCCAGACGCTCCCTGAAAAAGGAACGGGCTTCCAGGAAACCTCCATCCCACAAGCCACAGGCGGTGGCGGCATATCCCAACACCCGCAGCACCGTCACGCATTTCTTCAATTGTGTTCCATGGTTGCCTTTTGCGGCTTCCAACCCCGCGCCGCGGCTCAGAATCTGCTTCGCGCTTGCTGGGACCGGCCCGACGCGCCGTGTCGTCTCCCTCCTCCTCCTCCTCCTCCTCCTCCTCCTCCTCCTCCTTCGAGGAGGAGGAGGAGGAGGAGGAGGAGGAGGAGGAGGAGGAGCACTCTGCGCCTCTTTCTCCTTATCGTCGTGCCCCTCCTCCTCTGTCCCCTCCCTTTGCTCTCCGCCTCCCCGTCTGCCGCCGTCCTCTGCGCGTGCTCCCCGTCCGCCCCTCCTCTTGCCTCGTCGCTTCCTCCTCCTCCTCCTCCTCCTCCTCCTCCTCCTCCTCCTCCTCCTCCTCGTCGCCCTCTTCGATTTTTTGTCCGCGCAGCTCCGCACGCTCCTCCTACTCCCTTGGACACCGCCCGGCAGGCCCGCGGACCCGGCGACCTCGGCCCCCGCGCGCCCCTCCTGCCGCCCTGCGTCCCGGGGCGGGTGCGCGCGCCCCGTGCTCGGGAACGCCCGCGCACGGTCCTGCGCGACGCCGCGCGAAAAGCCGGTGCGGCACCGCGGAGTCCGCACGCGCGGGCAGAGACTCTCTGGGCTCCTCCCTCCTGCTGGGGGCCGGCGCGCTGGTGCAGGCCTCTCGAATCGAGACGCCGGATGTCTGGGTATAGGGCGGCGGTCCAGAGACACACGCTGGGGGCACCACGGGAGCTTCTGAGCTCGTGCTTTCTGTCGCCGGGGAAGAGCTCGGGGCTCTGCCCAGGGGTGCGTTCTGGTCAGAAACTCGGGGGGGGCCCAGCCGTGGCGACGAAGAGCGCATTCGAGAGAAAGCAAACAAAACTATAGGAGTGACCCCGTCCCCCCCCCCCGCAAGCGATGAAATAATTCAAACCTCGAGGTCTTTGAGGCCCTTCGAGGTTCGAGACGGTCACCGAGGGGCACCTCGGTTCTTTGAGGCCCTGCTGAGGGGCACCGATAGGGGGGGGCCAGCTCAGGGCGGGAAGCATCGAGCCAGAATCGGCCATTCACCGCCGATGGATCGGCGATGGGCCTCCGATGGTGAATCCTCGCGCTTCTGGGCGGGGGGTTGGGCCATCGGGCCCCCATCGGCGATGAAGGATCGCTGAGGGGGTCGATGCGTCCCCCCCTCTGAGCCCATGCCCCACGATCGCTGCCCCTGGGCCCTCGGGTCGGGTCATGTCTCGGCTCTCTGGCGGCCGCTCGGGGCGACCCAGGCACCGCCAGAACGCTTTCGGCAAGGCGCACCTGCTGCAAGGCACTCCCAAACGGGAAAACCGCCGAGAGCCAACGAAAACGCCCGAATACCTCCTAACCTCAGCCCCCCCCCCTGCGACTCCTAGACCTCTCCTGGGGTGCATTCTGCCTAGAACTTCGGGGCGGATCCAGCCGTGGCCACGAAGGCGCCCCTAAGACGATCAAAAACCTCCAGAAAGCGAAGCCCAGTCCTCGAACCTCTATCGGGAAGATGAATGTAAGCCTCGGGTTCGGGGGACTCGGGTTGGCCTGATGGGGCCGGGACAATGACGAGACCAAATATGAAATTTGGCACGACATCCTGCTGCAGACATCACACGGAAACTGGACCGTTCAGATCCAGGGCGGGCCCGTCAAAAAAGCGCTTGCAAACCCCAGCTCCGGCGAACTCGAGCCTTACGCGCTTCCCCGACCCTGATCCCATCCCCCCCTGCAATATTGCCCCTGAAGTTAGCTGCCCCGATACGCAACACGCAGCACGTATCGTATTGAGACGGAGCTCAACATGTAGGCTGAAAACGTCGGTCCGACGCGATACTTTCGCCAAAACGTGGTCCAATAAGTGAAGCCAACACGCAACGTGTTGACACCGACGTCTTCAACACGAGACGTCTTGCGTTTCAAAACGGGCGTATCGAGGCAACGACGCCCCTTGAGCAGTGCATGGCCAGCGCCGCCGCTCCTGGGCCGCACGGTGGTCCAGCCGTACTGCCAAGCCTCGCGCTGCACCCGCTTCGAGAGGCCGCCGCCCCGGTCCGAGATCTTGATGATCACGTGGCCGTCCGCCTGCTGCAGCTCGACCACCACCGGCGGCACGCCCGCCTCGCGTCGGCGCAGCGGGCGGGCTCTGCCAGCACCGACCGGGGAGGGATCGGACCGCATCGGCACGAGGGGAGCACAACGGCGCCCATGCAGGCATCGGGCCGCATCGGCTCGCCGGAGCATCGGAGTCGAATCGGAGAGGGCCCGCCGGAGTCGACATCGAATCGGATCGAGAGGATCGGAATTGGCCCCGAGAGGGCGCCCACAGCGCGCTTTGTGTCGTGGCGAATTGCGCGGTCGTCTCTGGCGCCGCGTGGATCGCGGGTTGACCGATGGCGCAAGATCATTCCATGTCGGCTGGTTTCGGGCCACGGGCGGCGTTCAGCCTTCAGCCTTCAGTCTCGAACGCACGCGGCGGGATGTCCGCCGCGTCGACACGACACGGACCTGCCGTGCAGTGCGGGCGCGGGCGCAAGAAAAATCGCAAGAAACAACATCCTGAAAACGAAAAAAACACATCGCGCGATGTGCAACAAGGGGGAACCCAGGGCAGCCTGAATGCAGCAGTTGCGAAACGCCTGCGGTAAGTGACCGCGCAGCGCGCGGAGCGAAGAAGCCCGAGGTGCGTGATTACGCCGACGAACGGCTCCAGATTCTTGATGCGCAGAGCAGGGCAATCCTGGGTGCTGACACGGTGTGCACACCCGCTGGGCAGAGGACACAAGGGTCTGCGCACTATCCTGGGGCCCAGGTTGTGTGTTTGACTGGCTAAGAAGCCCTCGGTCGAATACAACTCGCTCGACGTTTCCCCATTTGCTCGCGCTCGCGTGCCTGATGTCTTCGAGGGCGCGCCCCACCTGCCTGTGCCCGACGAGTGGTTGGCTCCAACGCTGCGGAGGAGGAGAAGAGGCCGACTGAGGGTCCCGAAAATTGGGAAAGAGGAAAAAAACATGACGGTGGCGCACCAGAGAAGACCGCAGCCGTGGGTCGAAGGCATCTCGCCGACCTTCGTCCTCTCCCGCTGCATCTGGCAGCCTGGCAGCAACTTGCTCTGCAGTGCCCCGGCAGCCTGGACCCTGACCAACCCTGCCTGCGCACCGCCGTCGCGGAGCAATCCCTCCAAACCTCCGCACCGAGCTGCGTGCGGCGCGCGCTGCCCCCCACCGCGATGGTACCGCTCGCACGCAGGCAGCGGCATCGTCCGGAGAGGAGGGAGGAGTCCGAGCGGCCCTCGACCTCCACCCTTCTAGACCTTTCGACGGCACGCAAGAGTGACCATTGGCGCGCGGCCTGCTGATCGCTGCGTGCGATACGGCAGTGGTGGCCTGGGTTTGGCCCCAGCGCGCCCCCAGAAAGCCGCGTACCAAAGGCCACTCCAAGGAAGGGTAACTCTTGCGCGCAGCCGAACCCCCGACCCTGCGCGGCAGCGCCTGCGGCCGCCGCTCGCGCGGGTGCCTGCCACCGCGGAATTCGGGTATCTTCTGACCGACCCGGGTCAATCCAGACCCGGGTCAATCAGGCCTTGCAAAATCCTGCAAGATTCTGCGCCCAAACCCGGGTCAATGCGACCCTGGCCCTGCGTGATCCTGCAAGATCGGGCTCTCTGGCTGACCCCCGCTTGCATTGGCCCCCCGCCTCAAGGCTCCCGAGGAGTGCGTGGAAGCCGCTGGCCGGTGGAGGACGGAGCCTTCGTGGCTCTCTGGGCCCTCCCGGGCAAAGGCCGCGGAGGCCTCCGCGGGCCTCCGGCGAGCCCTGCCCGGGGGGGCCCCGGGGCGCGCCAGAGCGACATGGCGGGCGCGGGCGGAGAGGCGAGGCCCCCGACCGCTCCCTGAGACCGCGGCCGCCGCCGCCGCAGGCCTGCGGGGGCGCCTCCTGAGCCTTTTCGCGGCCTCTGGATGCCGCCAGGGCCCTGCGGAGCCGCGGAGGCCTCCGCGGGGACCCTCGGAGGCCTCGGGGGGCCTCCGCCAAGGTCTCGCGGCGCCCGCCTGGACGCCCCTCTCGAGATGCCGCTCCACGGTCGCCCGGAAGGCGTTCTTGAGCAGCTCCCGCACCATGTACTTCACGTGCCGCGGGATGTAGTCCAGAACCACGTCCTGCTGGGCTTGCTGGAGCAACAGGGAGCACCCGAGGTCACTTGCCCTGAGATCTGGACGTAATTAGCAAGTTTGTCACACCAGGCCTCTTCTTTCGCCCGTTTTGGGGCCCCTTGGACCATCACGAGGATCGATCGGGCTCGAGAAATGCAGCCGAAAGACGGGGTGCAGGGCTCCGGTCGTGGATTTTGCCGACGTGGTACCCTTTTCGCGACGTCGGCTCTCAGGGTGCAGTCGTGCTTCGCACGCCGCGCGAAGCGCAATCATTTTCGCGCTCTCGCGCCACCAGTTTACCCCCCGAGAAGGGCCTTCACGCCAAGAGGTGCGTCGCGCCCCTGCGGGTGACCAAGGAGCATGTGGTGAGGATTGGGCTTCTCGTCCGTCCTCCCCCCATGCCCTCCTCTCCTGCTCCCAGGGTAGGAAGACGCTAGCCCATGCGCCTGCACCAACTGCTGACCTGGCCCGTTCTGGGCCCAAGATGGTGCATACGCCATCGTGGCTCGGGGAGGAAGGCGCATACACAACGACCGGTTTAGGTGTATAGTCCACGCCCCCCGACATGGGGGAGCGATCTCAGTGACAAGAAGAGGGGACATCTCACTTCGTACCTCCATGGTTTGGGCGATCTGGTCCTGGTCCCCGCGGTACCTGACCTCCGGAGCCACACCGTAGACGGCAGTGGCCAGGTCGACCAGCTCGCTGGCCAGCTCGCACACTACGTCCATGATGCGCATGCCTTTGCGCACGACGCCGACGAAACCGTCCCTAGGGCTCCGCATCTCCACGTAATTGTCCATGAGGATCCTCGTGGCTATTCGTGAGGTAAAATGGGTATCCAGGAACCCGTCGAGCCGGATGGACGGATATAGTCGCCTGGCCTCCCTGTAGCCCTCGGCCACCAGCCTGGTCCCGCTGTGGTGCTTCTGCAGCTCGGCCTGGATGACCTGCTGAAACTGCGCCTCGTCCTCCTCTGTCCGAACAGGCGGATGGGTCAGGGCCGCCCGGCCCGCAGAGGTCGTCATGTTCGTCCATCCCCTCCCCTCCCATGGCCTCGGGACCCCCCTCCGCAGGGCAGAGGGGGAGGGGTATGAGGCACACGAGGGGCGGAAGGAGGGAGGACGAACCTCACCGAGCCTGCGGTCTTGCCGCCCTGCATGGGAGGCCATGGCCTCGAAAGTCTGCAGGTACGCCCCGAGCACGGCCTTGACCTGCGGGATGCTCACGACCACGTGGGGCAAGCGCACCAGATCCGCGAGCCCCTACTCTTCCGGGGGGGAAGGGGGGCAGGGGGGCAAGCGTGCGAGGAGGTGCTTGGCTGCTCCCTGTGGTTAGGTCGGGCGTGTCCTCCTACTGAGGGGGTTTTGGACGAACAATTTTTGAAAGCCCGAAAAATACCCCAACAATGCCCCAAAGTGTTCAAGAAATAATGAAAACAATCGTCCCCAGACAATGTTTTGACTGTTTTTTGAATATTCCTTCTGTAGAGGGACGGGCCCGACTTCAGGCTATGGCGTTTTTTCTCCTTCGACTGGCTGCTCCCAATGGTTGTGGATGCCATGACAATGGACACTCTAACAATCTGATCATTGAATTAAATATGTGCTTAAAATGTGTAAACCATGTTCTAAACATGTGTCATACATGTGTTTAATATATTAAACACAAATTTGGAACATCGTTTAGACATCTGGAAATTATTTGGCAACATGCTTCCTCGCCATTAAACGACTTCCACAACCCCATGTCAGAACGCCCCTGTACACCACCACAGTGCCTCACCGAGCCCGCACTGGGGGCTCCCTGGCATGGTGCACGCGCCCCCCTGGCCCAGGCAAGGAGGTTTAGCTCGAGGGCAGAACATCCGCCCCGAGAAATATAGGGAGCCCACAAAAAGGACGTGCGCGACCAACTACAATCGAAACGCTGTCATAAGGAATCCACGATAAGGAACGAGGCCCCTTTTCTCTGTAAGTGCAACTTCGATATCCCATAGAAGAACTAAGGACCACCTGAGACAAACTGTATAACAATCGAGGAACACTGATCCGCTCCCAACTAAAAAGGGTTCCTTCTTCAGCGACCCGACTGTATGTACACGAACACGGCACCTCGATCCGCGAGACTGGCCGCGCGATGCGAACATTCGGGCAGTGCGTTCTCTCGAAACCAAGCGTAGATTCATGTGCGTGTACGTCCTTCTTTCGTTCCTGATCATAACCACCCCGACACGCGAGGCTCTTAGTAACCGCGCCCAAAGGAGGAATCGAACAGGGCAGGGCTGTTGCGTGAACGCCCAGGGCCGTTTAGTAAACGACAATTGTCGGGTCCAGGTGTTTTTTCCTCCCTTGATCACCGGAGGGCCGAGCATGGGCCCTGGCCAAGCATGGTGGTGGATGCTCCCTGCGGGTACCAGACCAGGCCAAGGCCAGGATACAAAATCGGACCAGCGCAAATCGAGACTGTGAGATCTGGCGGATCCGGAGAACGGGTCGTGCGCCGCGGCCGTTCCAGGAGCACTCCTTGGAACGATCTGAGAGTGTCCCGGAACGCTCTGGAACGCTTTATCTGGGTCCTAGCCCCCCAGATCCCTTTCCACCAAGTCCCCCGTCCCCTGGGGTTCGAAGGCATCAATCGATGGGGGGCTTCGAGGTGCCCAGGACAACCGTCATCGACCAGTCGACCTCCCCGTGGGGTTTCGGGTTGTCGGCGAGGAGGCGCTCGCCCCAGGGATCCTGCCGCCCTCGTGCGCCCAGCCCTGGGGCGTGCGGGACAGGCCCCTGAGCTCGCAGGTCAAAGCTTCAGCCGCGCGCGCGCGCCCCCCCGCCGCCCTCACTTGCCTGCAGACAAAAAGTGTGTGGCCACAGCGCGGCGCAACCGCACAGACGTCGGAGGGCCCGCGAGGACATCTCGGGGGTCGGCGCCGGGCCCCCTCTCCTGATGGGCCTGCTTCCCACGAGCTACCACCACCACAAGATGGAAGGGGGGGAAGGAGGAGGAGGAGGAGGAGGAAGAGGAGGAGGAGGAGGAGGAGGAGGAGGAGGAGGAGGAGGAGAAGGAGGAGGAGGAGGAGGGGAACCCCCTCCCCGTCCAACGTATGGCGGTGGTGGTGGAAAGCAGGCCCACCACCCTCCCCCGCCCTCCTCCCCGACGTGTACTAGCGCGGGGGGGGGGGGCGGGGGGCGGCGGCGGCGCCGCCACGGGTCAATGGGGAAAGGGCGGGCGCCCGACGCGGACTCCCCGAGCGGAGGTGGAACGGCGCCAACAACAGAAAACACATCCGCCGCCCTGGGGCAGTCGTCCTAGGTCGGGCGTGTCCCCCTGCAAGCGGATTTGGGGCAGATAAAAGAAACAGTCAAACATAATTATCAAAACATGCCCCCAAATACTAAAAAAACGTCCCCAGGCTATTATTTTGACTATTTCGGAAGATTCCTCCAATAGAGGGACAGGCCCGATTTAGGAATCGTCCCCGACGGCTGGAACAACTACCTTAGAACATCCTTCGCCGGCCAAGACCCAAGAGCGGTGCGCGGAGCTCTGAAAGCGCATGGCTGCATCGTCCCCTGCGGCCCGAGAACCCGAACAAGGGCGGGCGGTGGACGCGAAGCGCCTCGAGCTCCTCGATCCGCCGCGCGAAGCGGATGGGCAGCTGCTGCCGCAGCCACTCCGCCAGCCAGATCCTGTTGTGCAGCTCCGGGGTGGTGGCCTCCAGCAGGTGCGCCAGCGACAGCGCCTGCAAGGCATGCTCGCGCCGTTTCCGCCGCCGGCGCTATCGCCGCCGAAGCCGATGCCACCGCCGCCGCCAGCGTCATCGTCGTCGTCCTCGTCCCATCTCCCCCCCGCTCCTCCTCCTCCTCGTTCCTCGTTGTCGTGATGTGTTCCATCCACCTCCTCTGACCATGCTCGTTTTTTCCTCGTCTTCCTTTGCAATCGCACATCCTGAATACTACTCTCCTCTCTCCCGTGACCCCGTCCGGAAAATAGCCGGCCCTCTCCGCGCACTGTATCTTGCACCGTAGATTTCAAACGTTTGCTTATCATCTTGTTTGTCTGCATCTGATCGTTTCCGTTGTTTCCAGATGGCGTTCCCGCTGCAGCGTGTGCCTCATGTTTGGGTCGGCGCTGTGCTCCCGTCGTTCCGGATGGCGCTCTCGCCGCGGCGCGGGCCACGCCTCTGGATCCGAATCCTTCTTTCTCGTTGTCGTCCCCCTCCTCTGGCCTCCTCCGCCTCTCCCTGGTCATCCTGCTCCTCCCGCTCCGTCCACTTTGGCTGCTAATGCTGCTGCTGCTGCTGCTGCTGCTGCTTGCTCGCGCCGTCGCCTCCCGAGTGGGACGGCAAAGCCGGAAAGGCATGTCGGTTCACGTCACTTCACGCAAAGAGTTGGCAGACTGGCGATCGCTTCTCTGAAGCCCATTCCCATCGGGGCCGCGTGAAATTCCGAGCCCGCCGATGCTTGACAAACTGGGCGACTGATGTGGCCGCTGGCTCTTCACAGCAGGCGGACAGGCGATCCGACCCATGGGGGCAGGCAGGAGGGGGAAATGAGAGGCAGAGAAGCGAGCCGAGCCAGCGAACCAGCACGGCAGCATGCAAGAGCGGAGGAGACAAGAGCCCACACCACGAGGGAAACGCCTGCAGAAAATGCGGCAAAAGATGTTCAGGCAAATCCCAGGAATTTGCCTGAGCATTTTGTTTCCGAATTTTCTGCAGCCAGCGCCGCAAGCAGCGCAAGCAGCAGGCAACAACCCATGGGTCAAAACAAAAACTGGAGGGCAGCGGATCCCCAGGCCCACGTTTGGGTGGGGCCTGGCACCACTGCGCGCGCGATTGCATGTCTGAGCTGTTGGACAACGATGGCAGACACGCGAGCACCAGGAATCAGAAGGCGCCAGCGCCAGCCACAGCTGCCGGGCGGCACGCTCCTGTCCCAAGTTGGATTCGGACGGACAGCGCTTGCCAAAGAGCTGCTGGGCTCACTCCGGCCCGGTGCGCGAGCGACCGCACGACCCTCTGGGCTGCCTCGCCCGGGGCGCCCTCCCGCCTCGATGGCGACGGGCGTGATCTGGAGGCCTGCGTACCGAGTCAGCTTGCCCCTCTCAGCAGAGGCAGCAGCCACGCCCTCTCTGCCAGCAGCCGCGCGACAACGAGCAAGGTCGTCGCTGCCAGCGTGCACGATGGCAGTGTCGATGGCGACGACCCGGCCGCTCTCATGCCACAGAACGTCGAGGATGTCGGCGCGGTCGTCCTCATCCCGGGGCCCCGCGCCAGCGACCTGCGCGACCGCTGCGCCCGCGCCGCCGGCCGCGCGACGGAGGCTGTCTATGCGCTGCTCTTTCAGAGCGTGTGGGTCGATGTGCTTCTTGACCCACTGTAGCAGAAAATCTCGCACGTCGTTGTGGGCTCGAACAATGCCGCCGCTGCTGCTGCTGCTGCTGGTCGTCCTCGTCCTTCTCCTTCCTCATTCTCCTCCTGCTCCGCCTGCTCATCCTCCCGCTCATCTGCCACCTCGTCCTCCAATGCACGCAACTACTTTTTCGGATTGCGCATAAAACGGTGGGGTCCTCTTTGAACTTCCAGGCTCACGTGTCGGCGGATAGAGAAAGCACAGCGCAGTGGGTAGAATGTCAGATATGGAGCGGGCGCCCCTAGCTTTTTCCTTCTCCCCATCTCCATTCCGCCACCCCTCGCTCACTCCTCCCCCTCTCCCCACCTCATCCGCCTCCTCCTCCTCCTCGTCCTCCTCCTCCCCCTCCTCCTCCTCCTCCTCCTTCTCCGTATACCATGTGTACGCATAATCTCTCCTCATCCGCATTAACAATTTCGTCTCTCTCGCCACCTTTCCCTGCTCCTCCCCCTCCCCTCCTCCTCCCCCTCCCCCTGCCCTCCTCCTCCCGCTCCCCCTCCCCTTCCTCCGCATCTTCCTCTTTCTCCTCATTCTCCCCCTGCTCCGTGGAAGGAGGGGAGGACATGGAGAAGGCGCGCGGTGGGGCACAGGGGGAAAAAGGGACAGCGCGGGAGGAAGAAAAATTAACCTCGGCATCGTCGTCCTTCTCCTCCTTCCTCTCGCACTTCTCCACCTCCTCCTCCTCCTCCTCCTCCTCCTCCTCCTCCTCCCCATTGCTTCTCCTCCTCCTTCTTGAGACGGTAGGTGATGTGGTCGTCACGGGCGTCTCCAAAGGAGACCCCGCGTAGCTCTGCGCGGTCTGCGCCGGGACGCGGGGATGCATTGGCGGTCAGCCAAGGCACACTACTCTGCTTCGCCCTGCCACTCCGCTCCCCCATTCCGTCCTCCTCCTCTGCCTCCTCCGCCTCCTCCTCCTCCTCTTCCTCCTCCTCCTCTCTCTCATCCTCCTTTTTCCTCTTGGCTCCTCACCAAGTTCCTCCTTCTTCCCCTCCCCTTTCCTCTTCCTCCTCCTTGCCGTCCATTCTCCCTCCCCGTCCCATTTCCTTGCCCTCTTTCCCCGCCCCATCTTTCTCCCTAACGCACGTAACTCCTCCGCACAATCTTCCTCGTCCCCCGCCCGCTTCAATCCTCCTCCCCGCCCATCTCTGCTTGCATGGGGCGCCAACATCTTGCGACCACTTTCCAAAGCCTGGCTTCTCATCCCCAAATGGCGAAGAGGGAGAGAGAGAGAGAGAGAGAGAGAGCGACCGAGAGAGAGAGAGAGAGAGAGAGCAGAAGACACGCACAAACACACACACACACACTACATGTAACTCATAGAGCACGAACAAGCGAGAGGGGCAGGGGGAGAGAGAGACAGAGAGAGGGAGAGAGGCACAGAGAATAGAGACACACACACACACACTTACTCCCTCTCTCTCTGTCTCTCTCTCTCTCTCTCTCTTTTTTTTTTTCTCTCTCTCTCTCTCTCTCGCTCTCACACAGAAGCGAGCGAAGAAACACACGGACCGTGCAGGGGGCCCGAAAGGACACGCCGAGGCCCCCCCGGGAGGGGGCGCATCAGGCGAGAGAGCGGGCGGCCCTCGCCGCGAACACCCAGGAAGCGGCCGACGTGCGGCACAACAACCACAGTGCCATCCATGGCCGTGGCCACGCCGCCAGTGCAAAGGAGCCCCAGGACACACACACAATCACACACACTCACACACAATCACACACAATCACACACAATCACACACAATCACACACAATCACACACAATCACACACAATCACACACACGCACACACACACATATATATATATATATATATATATGTATGTATATATATATATATAAGTACACACAGATTCCAGGATTCCCGATATTTTCCCATTCCTGGGTTTTCGTCTTCCCCCCCCCACTCCCCACAGTTTCGCATCTCTTCATGGGAGTCGAGAATTAATCGTGTCTGGGGCCGGGCAGGGTCCTCCGGCAGTCTTCGGCCCCCACCTGGACAGGCAGACGGGCAGAAGCCCTGCGCCAATGGCGCGTCGGCAAGACCTGCACTCATGCACTACCTGCACTGAAGTCGGGCCTGCCCCTCTACAGGGGAAGATCACACAAATAGTCCAACAACAGTCTTGGGACTATTTTGCAGTACCTTTTTAGGCATCTTTTGAATAGTTTTGAATATTTTCTATTTTTCTTCCAAAATCAGCCTGTAGGGGGACAGGCCCGACCTGAACCCACACATCTGTCTCAATCTACGTCTCCAAACGTGAGGATCCTGAACAAGATCTTGCAATCGGCCCGACTTGAAGAACGACAGATCAGGAACGAGGCGCCTTTCTCCCAGGCAAGTCTACGAAGTCCGAGGGAGCACCAAGGGGGCTCGCCGCCAAAAAGGTAGCGGCACGCATGCAAACCAGAGGAAACACACATGTTCCTTATTCAAGCCGGACCCTGTAGCTTTAGGCCGGGCAGGTCCTCCTGCAGGCGGCTGCTGGCAGAAGAGCCAGAAACGTAGTCAAACTTAGCACATCAAAGCTCGACACATCGTCACCATACTATCATGATGATAGGAGGAGGTGGGCGTGAAGAGGAGAGGGTGTGCGAAGACTGCGCGGGGTGTCCAGAGAACGCAAGGACCCCACTCAGGATGTGAGGACAAATCGCACACACACACACAGAAAAGCACGATAAATCGTCACCATAGTTACTATTCTGAGCTATTTTTGAATTTGCCTCCATGAGAAGGATGTGCCCGATTAAAAAATAAAACTAGCCCTTACTTCAACGTCTTGACTGTATCCGATTCTTCGTGGCGCCTGATCCGGGGGCTGATTTGATTGGGCGTCTAGAAGACCTCAGCGATGGGGTCGGAGCAGATGGGGTCGGAGGATCGCGCCGCATCGCCGATGCATCAGCGATGCAACGGAACGGCGACGTCGGCGATGCATCGCCGCCGTCGGCGTCGAGAAGCTCCACGTCGAGCCGCATCGCTGATGCACTGAAGTGCTGCGCGGTCCTCCGACCCCATCTGCTCGGACAGCCTCTGGGAGGCCCAGGGCGTCGGGAGGGAGGGAGAGAGGGGGGAGGGGAGGGAGGAGAGGAGGAGGGAAGGACGAGGAGGAGGAGGAGGAGGAGGGGGAGGAGGAGGAAGAGGAGGAGGAGGAGGAGGAGGAGGAGGAGGAGGAGGAGGGAGGAGGGGGGAGGGGGGAGGAGGGGCCGCCACGCCCTGCCTCGACGTTCGCCCGGGCGGCGCCGCGGATGCGGGAGAAGCTGTGCGGCAGGCTGGCCAGCGCCATGGCCGCGTGCCGGACGGCCGCGTCGTGTGGCGGGGGCGCTGAGGGCGAGCGAACGGGCGGGGGGGGGAGAGGCGCATCGACCTCCTCCTCGTCCTCCTCCCCCTCCTTCTCCTGCGGCCCTGGAAGGCGAGGGGAGTGCGGAGGAGGTGGGGGGGAGGGCGAGGTGGGGCGTGGGATGCGGTGGGTGTATGAGGCCGCTTTCAATTTGGCTGCCTCTGCCGACCCTCATCTGCCGCCTCAACTCTCGACTTCTCCCTCCCCCTCCTCCTGCTCCTCCTGCCCCTCTCCCTCTTGGGTGTGGGTGATCTCTACTGTCTAACTCTGGGCGTCAGCAGCAGCAGCGCGGCAGCCAAGAGATAATCAGACGAAACGATGTCTTATCATGAAGGCCGCTCGCGCATCAGGGAGGGCCAGGTCCTTCTCAGAGACGACATGCAATGCGTACGATCTGCACTTGTATGCAAAAAGCCGGCAAGACACACGGTTGCCTGAATCCTCTCCCTTCTCCTGGGGGGCCCGATTTCGCTACTCCCCAGTCTTCCAGTCCTCCTCCGCGGTGAGCTCTGACCAAGATTTCGAAGCCGATCCAGCGATGGCGACGAGGAAGGGTAGCAGTATCAGCACCTTTTCTTCTTATGACCTCATCCAATCCCTCCCTTCCTCCCTCCTTCCCTCCATGCGCGCGATCCGAGAGGGGCTTTCCTGGTGGCGTTGACCCCCAGGCGCAACCGAGGCGCCCGCCCTGTCTTCCCCCTCCCACCCTCCTCCAGGAGTGCGTGCGAGCGAGAGGGAGCAGGGCAGCGGGAGTCGTCAGTGCGCCCCCGGGGGGGAAGGCAGACCGGGGCCGGGCCTGCTCAGAAGGCTCAAACGGGTTGCTACTATCTGAAAAGCTGTCTGAATAGACGAGCGCGTTCCGCTACTCGCAAAGTAGCTACTCGCAAAGGGCCTGGATCTGCCGCGGGGGATCCACGATAAATTACATAGACGCAGACATGTGTTTTTGTTCGGGCGTTTGCGAGTAGACACTTTGCGAGTAATAGTGGAACGCGCTCGGTGACTAAACCATCTCCGGGGCCACAGAGCGCTTCCCGAAGCTGGCCGGAGGGCGTCTCCCTTTTCCCCCCTCGGTGCACCGCCTCTCTCGTCGTGGAACAAGCGCGCCGGCACATGCTTGGCCAGGGGCCCTCTTCAGTCTGGGTGACCCAAAAGGGGGTCCAGCTGCAAAAGGCGGGGTGCAATAGATTTGGGGCAACTGAACTGCACATGTATAGCGCCGGAGAAGTGGATTGCATTGTGTTGCGGCGAAAGTCTTGCACACGAGCATCCAGCAATACATTTGCGCGCCGAAGGTCGTGCACGCCCCACATGTATTGCAACCCCACAAATCGATTGCACCAAATCTAGTGCACCACCCCCTTGTCGCTGGACCCCCTTTTGGGTCAACCCGATTCAGGCCCCTGGACCGTAAGAGCTATTCGGAGTGCAAAACCAAACTCCGGGAAGTTAACTCTGGGAGGTTGTCTATACCTCTGGGTTCCAAGTTGCGAAACAAGACTCGCAACGTCGGAGAGCCTGGAGGGAAGACTGTGCATGTTGTTCGTGGCGCGCGCCGCGTCGTTTTCGGGATGAGCCCCGATCAATCAAATCCTCTGCAAGCCAAAACCAACAAAAAACGATTCACACCCGCAATGCCGCAAATTCTGCGGGAATCGGAAGACAGCGAGTCGTGCGTTCCGTGCAATGAGTAACGAAACGAAAAGTATAAAAGCTGTGGCTCTTCACCACATCGCAGAACCAACGCGCCTGTCCACGCGGCACGTCATTACTTGGACTTCACGAGGTCGTCGATGATCGAGTAGAGGAACACGCCGCCGATGCCGATGCCGCAGCCGATCAGCTTCAGCGGGTCGAGGCTCTCCCCGAGAATGATGGCGACGCCCACGATGACGATGACGCGCTTCGCGGTGTTGGCGACGGACTGGGTGACAGCGCTCGTCTTCTTGATGGTCATTGTCGCGAGCTCGTTGTAGGCGTAGAACCAGAGACCCGACGCGATCATGTTCCACAAGACGATCTTGCTCGTCTTGCAGAGCTGGAGGAAGGCACCGAACTTCTTCCCCTCGGTGGCGAACATGAGCACGAGGCAGAAGAGGAACGAGTTGATCATCGTGATCGCAAACTGGTTACCCACGCCGCCCAAGCGGTCTTTCAGGCCCTCCGTGTCCATCAGCTTCTTGTTTTCGTTCGCCTTGAACGCGGCGAAGACGTTGGCGAGGGCCGCCGTGAAGAGCGCGGCCCATGCGAAGTCCAGCTCGCCCAGGGACGCCAGGACCACGCCGCCGATCACCGGAATCAAGCACAACCACTTGGCGGTGCTCACCTTCGAGCCGTAGAACAGGGTCCCGATCAGCGCCGCAAAAGCCGGCTCCGCGGCCTTCACGATCTGGCCGAAGGAGACGGCCCCGGCCGAAAGGGCGAACACGGAGAAGGCGTGGGCGGCCGCGGAGCAGAAGCCCACGGGCAGCGTGGCCTTCCAGTCGTCGAAGGTGATCTTCGGGAGGGCGCGGGCGTCCGGGTAGCCCCACAGGAAGAGCGCCCAGACGCAGCCGAAGCCGAGCTGCATGGTGGCGATGGACATGGGGAAGCCGGTCGCGCCCCCCGCGGCGTTCAGGGCGAGCTTGTTGGTGATGTTGTAGTAGTAGTTGCCCAGGTACCAGAAGAGAAAGTAGGCGAGCAAGACGAAGTCCACCCCCTTCCTCTGCGGGGACGGCAGCGACAACCCGGCCGCGGCAGGCACCCCCTGGAATTGAGGCGTCGTCGCCGCCGTCGTCGTGGTCGTCGTCGGAACCGTCGTGGTCGTCGGACTTGGGGGAGGAGGAGGACGAGGAGGTGGAGGAGGAGGAGAAGACGGCCGGAATAGGGAGGATGAGAGGGTTCGAGGTTGGAGGGGGAGGGGGGGGAAAGGTGAAGTCGGGCGTGTCCCCCTACAAGGAGGCTTTCGTCGAAAAATAAGAAATACCCCAAAGATGCTCCAGAATGGTGAAAAAATACTCCAAACATAATCCCCAGACTATTTTTGGACTATTTTTGAATATTCCTCCTGAAGAGGGACAAGGCCGACTTAAGGGAAAGGCTTAAGGGAGAGGCTGAGGAGGGAAAGGCACCCAAGACCCGCAGAGGGTCCACCCTGCTCCCTCACCTGCCAGGTTTTCTCACAGCGTGGGCGCTCTGAGGTTCAGACTTATGTTGCTCTCATCGTACTTAAGGACCACATCCCAGAAATAATTTCGAGCACCTGGAAAGGTGTCGAAAGAGTGTCAAAAGAGTGTCGAAAGAGTGTCTCCCAGGGCCCGGCACGTGAAAATCCTCCAGTTTCGGCACCTTGCTCCTGGTGCTCGAAATTCTTTCTGGTGGTCAAGGCTAAAGTAGGTTGGAACATCATAAGTGTAGACCTCTTCCCCAGCGCAACTTCCCAGCCCCGAACCGATTCCCGACGGTCCAGGGGCTCCAGTGTCAGGTCGGGCATGTCCCCCTGCAGGCGGATTTTTGGGGCGAACGCTGCAAAATAACCAAACATCATTCATCCAAAAAGTACCCGGAACAGTAAACAGATCGCAGCGAGACCATTTACAAAAAACATAAAAACGTATTCGAATATTCCTCCAGTAGGGTTGTGGATGCCACGACAATGGACACTTTAACAATTCCATCATTCAATTACAGATGTGTTCAACATATGGAAAACATGTTCCAAACATGTTTCAAGCATGTTTTTAACACATTTAAAGCATATTTAAAACATCTTTCCGACATCTGGAAATTATTAGGCAACATGTTTCTCTCCATTGGTCGACTTCACAACTGCAGGGGGACAGGCCCGACGTAACCCCAGCGAGGACCCCCGCAGGCCCAAGAACCGTAGAAAAGCTGCCGCCGCAATCCCTGCCACGCCGAGGGGCGGCCCAGGGCCTTCTGTTCGGAGCAGGGAACAGGCGACACCAACACCACCAGGGCGAGGAGATGCGAGGAGCAAGGGGGGGTCCCCGTCAGGGCTGAACCTAAACGGTGTTTTTTCGTTTGCGTTTTGTTTTCGTTTTCCCTCGTTTTGTCTTCAGTCCGCCTCTACCGCAAAACGAACTCGAAACGAAAACGGCCCACGAACTCGCCCAAAACACCGTTCAGGTCCAGCCCTGAGACGCGAGGAGCAAGGGGGGTCACCCTGGTGGTGTGGTCCCCCCTCTCGCTCGAGGCATCCCCGGCCTCCAGCTCGGGGAGGCTGAAAGGGCCCTGGGACACACAAATAAATACACACTAATAGACAGATTCCCCATATTTTCCCGTACTTTGTGGGTTTTGGTGGTCTTGGTGCCGCTCCTCCTCCCTCCGAGCCGTCCTCCGACCCTCCGACCGCCCCTCCGACCGCCGAGAGGCTGGGCGGCCTCCCACGGTGAGATCCGAGCAGCGGGGGCCATGAGTCGAAGACGGCGAACAGGACTGGCTCAAGAGTTTGGACGCCCGAAATGGGTACGGAAAAAATGGGTACAATGACCAACAACAAATGTTGTCCCGAACCAACAGCGGCCGCTGATGGGCAGGCGGCCTTCTGTCTCAAACGGACACAGCCGCGGCGGCGCGGACAGCGAGTCCTGTTCAGAATGAGCAGGAACTTCTGTTGGGCATTGTACCCATTCTTTCCGTGCCCATTTCGTTCGTGCAGAGAGAGGGGCGTCTTCGACGGCTGCTGGGGCGCCTCAGGTCGCGCTGGAGTCTCCGAGGCCGGGCGGCGGGGACCTCGAGCCCGGCGAACTCATCCTCGTCCAACGAGCCCTTCAGGCAGCCCCCGATGGAGGATCGCGCCGCATCGCCGATGCACCCCGGATGCGTCGATTTGGCGATGCACCAGTGACGCTGGCGATGCACCATCGACGCCGGCCCGACGTCGGCGTGGAGAGAATCGGGCCCCACTCTTGAGCAAGGGCCGACCCCGCCCCTGCAATCCTATAGGCATACCACGACATGTCCTTAGAACCAAACATGGCCGAATAGCAGAAACGATCTTCCTAGAACGTAGACCCGGTGTCATCAAACAAGGAAGTCTCAGCCAGAGCTGTTCTGAGAACACTTCGTGCTCTTAGAACATTATTTGCTGGGCCTGTCGGCGAGTCAGGACGCTCCGCCACTGCTCGAACATCGATTCGCACCGCCGATGCATCGGGGCGACGCGGCGCGATGCTCCGGCCCGACGTGCGTCGAACCCACCAGGCCGGCCTGGATCCGTGGCGACGACAAGGGCAAGTAGCCCAGGGGCGGGCATTACACGCCTTCGCCCGGGAGTCTTCTCGAAGACATCGATGCTCGGCGCGCCCCTGGATACATGTATATTGCTCCCCCCCTGGGCTATTCGCCCCTCTCGTCGCCTCTGACTGGAGGGAAGCGACCTGGGCTACCATCCTCCGATTCGGCAGGGACCGACCGTCCTGGCATTCCTATAGTCCTCCCACGACATGTTCTTAGAACCCAGAAGCGTTCTAAGAACAAAAACAGTGTTCCTAGAACAGAAACCCGATGTGATAAAAAACACGACAGACTCCGCCAGAACTGCTCTGAGAACACCTCGCGGAAACCACAAAAAAGGTTCTTGGAACATGGATTGGAAGGGCTCTTCGGCGAGCCAGGACGCTTCGCCACTGCTTGCTCCGAGCCTCGATCCTCCGACCTCTCCTTCGGCGGGGCGCGCCTGGCGGGCGGGCCCGGCGACGGCGGGCCCCTGGCCGCCCGGGGCGCGCGCGCCCGCCAGGCCTCCAGCGGCCGCCCGGCTGCTGCCGCGGGGCGGCCGAGCCCACGGCGCCGGGGCGGCCCCGCTTGTCGGGAGCGGCCAAAAGAGGGGGGTGTCCTTAAGAGGGGGGGCGTGCGAGTCATGGCCGGCGGCATGTGCGCGGCCCAGCGGGGGGGCCAGGGACGTCATGAACTAAGAAGAGGCGCCATGAAACCTGGGGAAAGATCATGGCCCGCGCCATGAAATCCCCCCCCCAATCATCACCCCCCTCTTTTCCGCCCCCGAACTTCGACCGGGCCAGGGGGCCAGCTGACCAGGCCGGGACCACCGCGAATGCGGAAGCTCAGCGTGCGATTACAAAGTCCTGCACGTCGTTCGTTTCTGATCGTGCTCGTCTCGAACTGTGCTCGTTTCTCTGAGTGTTCCTGGCCCCCCAGGAGGGGCCAGGAAGAGGCCCAGGAGGGAACAATCAGAAGTGAAAGGATCTCGACCCCCCCCAAAAATCAAAGAACTTACGATGAATTAGAAATGAGCAGTGCGTATGTCAGCTCAGCCAGATCCCGAGCCCCGTTCAATCACCAATTGGTTTTCAGGGAAGGGGGCCCAGCGGCCCTCCGCGTAAGGGGCCCTGAGACACACAAATAAATACACAATAATAAACAATTTCCCAATATTTTCATATATTTTCTGGGTTTTTGTCTCCCCCCCCCTCCCCTATCTTCCCATACTTTCTTGGGAATCGACGATCAATTGTGTCTGCGTGTTTTTTCCCCTCCTGAATGTTGTACTGCAAAGGTGTTTGTGATCATCCGCTCATATTCCACATTGTGCAGTCTCAGATGCCATGGCGTCCTCCGATGTTCGGGGACACGCAGCGACGGCGACGACCACGGTCTCGACGTCGGCACGTGAGATGTGGTATATGATGACGAGCCGCAGGAGTGCTAGAGCGTCCCGAGGCACCGAGACCGACACATGAGACCTGGAGAGAGAAAGGAAACGAGCAGCGTCACATTCCAGCAGCAGGCACCTGTGATCCACGATGGAACCAACAACACACGACCTCATGGGGTGGAACACGGAGCGGACCGTACTCAAATCGGAGAGCTTGGGATTGGCCAAGCGTAATGTACGGCGGCTCGGGCATCTTCGTGGAGAAGCTCAGCATGGTCGAGAGAGGGTCAGAAGCTGGACTAGATCGATGCGTACAGTCACGAGGGTTTGGCACTCCTGAGAATGTGAAAAAGGACGTTGACGAGGTCTTGGGGAGACAAGCGGCGGAAGATGATCATGACCTACACGACCAGCGACGTGGAGGTCGAAAATGATCGGACCCTCCATGCCCGTCGTGCGATGGTAAGGATCTCAGCGAGCGGCTCGAGAAACGCTTAGCCATAGACACATAGACAGATGGAGTAATCTCACGGCAGTTCAACCCGAGGAGCAAGGCGAGACGCTGCTGCTGCACATGACGAACGAAGCGGCGACGGCAACGAGGCACCACCAGGATCGGTTCAGTACTCAGGCGGACTACAGGCAGTCATCTTGGCGCTGGGCGCCCTGGCGTCTCCTGAGACACATGCGGAGACCTTCCAGCAGCTCGAGAACACCCCCTTCTCCGCACCTCGCGAGGAGACTCCGATGAAGGTCACCAACAGAATACGGGCAGAACACAAGGAGCTGGAGAAGGCCCTACCAAGTGCACTGAATGACAGAGTCATGTTTTTTTCCTACTGCTGCGAAGAGCTGAACTAGTCAATACGGAGCGCAACCAGGTACTCATCCAGAAGGGCTGCGACTACAACGTCGACAACATCAATAAGCTCGTCTCGATTCTCAAGCGGATGACGGGCGACTGTACTTTCACCAAGCGCTCGACAGCTACGCAGGCGGCTCTCCGAGCTACTGAACCCCCTTGACCGCCCCTCTCGCAGCCCCCTCCGACTTGACGAACAAAGCGTCGCGGCCGAACTGACGGATAAAAACGACCCTTGTCTTGACGAGCAAAAGTGTGGGGTCCGAGCTGACGGCTCCTCTCGTCTTGACGAACGAACTGTTGGAACTGAATTGAGGATCGCTTTCGCCTTAGCGAACGTAGTCTTGGGGCCCACTTGACGACCGTCGTGGGCGCTTCTCCCAGGCATGCGCCGTTTCAGTCACTGGGTTGGACTCAACACGAGATGACGAGCTTGGCTGAAGTTGAGTACGTCCCCCTACAGGCCAACTCTGAACGAACAATAGAACATGGTCAAAAAATCACAAACAACTATTCAACAATATGTTGGCTAAAAAAGAGCTACCATTATATTTTACTATTTTTGAACCTTGTAGAGGGACACGCCCGATTTAAAGCCTGGCCAGCCACGGAGGAGCAGGGGGAGGAGGAGGAGGAGCAGGAGGAGGAGGAGGAGGAGGAGGAGGAGGAGGAGGCGGAGGAGGCGGAGGAGGAGGAGGAGGAGGAGGAGGAGGCGGAGGAGGAGGAGGAGGAGGAGGAGGGGGGGGGGGGGCCCGCGGGCCAACCCCGTGGCGAGCAGAGGCCGCCGCCGGCAGGGCCCCGTGGGCTCCGCGGCCCCGCTGCTGGTCGCGGCGGGCCGCGGCGCCGCGAAGGCCCACGACAGCCCGAGGGCGGCGCACAGCGCCGCCGCGCAGCACGCCGCGCGCAGCGCCGGGGCGGACCTCCGGCCGGGTGACAATGTTAGGTCGGGCGTGTCGCCCTACAGGGGGATATAAAGATATCCCAAAAATGCTCCAAGATGCCCAAAATTGCTCAAAACAAAGTCCCCAGACTATTTTTTGGACTATTTTTGGGCATTCCCCCTGTAAAGGGACAGGCCCGACTTAATGGTGGTAATTTGAGCAGGGACCGACCGTC
>CAUYUJ010020281.1:1133868-1313868 GCA_963575745.1 Prorocentrum cordatum
GGACTGACCTCTTCGGCCCCGGCGGTTCTTGTTGTCCCTCGACTTCGGGCCCGCTGCAGCGCCAGGGCCCAGGCGCTGCAGCATCTCCCTCGCTCTGGGCGCTCTATCCATCGAGCTTCTCGGGCCCCCTGGTGGGGGCCCACAGAATAGGGCGCGTCCCCCCAAAATGGTCATAAATACTTTAAAATAATCCCCAGACTATCTTTTAAACTATTTTTCAATATTCCCCCTGTAGAGGGACAGGCCCGACTTCAGAATATACACCACCACCACGTGGATTCCTCCTCTGTCCTCTTTCCAGCGAGAGGGATGTGGGGAAGGAAGTGGTGGTGGTGTATATTTCTGGGCACCCCACCCAGGGCTCGATCCGGCTCGAAGACTGCCGCAGCAAAAGAAACGGGGTCGAGGGCCCCGGTCGTGATGCCGTCTTGCGACGCTGCAGCCTTTCTGCGACGTGGGGCCTCGGGCAGGGGCCACCTCGCGGCCCCCCGGGGGCTGGGCCGTCGATCTTGGATCCGGGACGGAAAGCTGCCCCCAATGAAACGAGGGGCAACGCTGGGGGAAGCCCGGCTCAGGGGGTGGGAGACATCAAAAGCTGGCATCGGCGAGGCGTCGCCGCTAAATCGGCGATGGCCCCCCGATAGCGAAACCCTGCGCGTGCGTTCCCGGGCGGGGTCGGCTGTCGGGTCCCCTAACGGCGATCGATGGCCGATGTGGTGTCGGTGCGCCCCCCCTGGAGAGCCCACCCCCCCTCGGCCTTGCCACCGATGTCAGCAGGGGTCAGGAGCCGTCACGTCGTCGGACGTCTGCGTCGGTGGCAGGGGTGCGACCCTGGGCGGCGCGCGCGAGCTCTGCCGGCATGCGCTCCTGCAGCGTGCCTCGAGCGGATGGGCGTTTGGGGGCGGGGGGGTTCGGGGTGAGGCGCCAGCGTGCGCCAGCGTGCGCTAGGGCGCGCAGTGCGGGGGGGCGCTGAGGGGGGCGAGAACCATCCTCCTCGGCGTCGGCGTCCTCCCTCCCCTCCTCCCCGAAAGCGCTTTGCACTGTGTCCTCCAATGGGTTCCCGAGAGCGTGCTCGACCCCGCTCTGCTGCAGCTGCCGCCGATGCTCCGCCGCCTCCTCCTCCTGCTGCAAGGCCCACGGCAGGATCGCCGCGTCGCAAGATATCCATCGGGGGGCTTTTCAGTGAAGGCTCGGCGAGACTCGGCTCGTCTGCCCATGAAGCGATTCCCCGGTGAAAAGTAAATCTCGGCACGGCGCAGCGGTGCCGCAGAGTCGGAAAAACGAAAAACTGCCCAGTCCCAGTGGCAGTGAGGCCGTGCCCGTGCCCCAGGAGCGCGCTGGTGCCACGCGCCGCGTCACTTGGACTTCACGAGGTCGTCGATGATCGAGTAGAGGAACACGCCGCCGATGCCGATGCCGCAGCCGATCAGCTTCAGCGGGTCGAGGCTCTCCCCGAGAATGATGGCGACGCCCACGATGACGATGACGCGCTTCGCGGTGTTGGCGACGGACTGGGTGACTGCGCTCGTCTTCTTGATGGTCATTGTCGCGAGCTCGTTGTAGGCGTAGAACCACAAGCCCGACGCGATCATGTTCCACAAGACGATCTTGCTCGTCTTGCAGAGCTGGAGGAAGGCACCGAATTTCTTCCCCTCGGTGGCGAACATGAGCACGAGGCAGAAGAGGAACGAGTTGATCATCGTGATCGCAAACTGGTTCCCCACGCCGCCCAAGCGGTCTTTCAGGCCCTCCGTGTCCATCAGCTTCTTGTTCTCGTTCGCCTTGAACGCGGCGAAGACGTTGGCGAGGGCCGCCGTGAAGAGCGCGGCCCATGCGAAGTCCAGCTCGCCCAGGGACGCCAGGACCACGCCGCCGATCACCGGAATCAAGCACAACCACTTGGCGGTGCTCACCTTGGAACCGTAGAACAGGGTCCCGATCAGCGCCGCAAAAGCCGGCTCCGCGGCCTTCACGATCTGGCCGAAGGAGACGGCCCCGGCCGAGAGGGCGAACACGGAGAAGGCGTGGGCGGCCGCGGAGCAGAAGCCCACGGGCAGCGTCGCCTTCCAGTCGTCGAAGGTGATCTTCGGGAGGGCGCGGGCGTCCGGGTAGCCCCATAGGAAGAGCGCCCAGACGCAGCCGAAGCCGAGCTGCATGGTGGCGATGGACATGGGGAAGCCGGTCGCGCCCCCCGCGGCGTTCAGGGCGAGCTTGTTGGTGATGTTGTAGTAGTAGTTGCCCAGGTACCAGAAGAGAAAGTAGGCGAGCAGGACGAAGTCCACCCCCTTCCTCTGCGGGGGTGAGCGAGGGCGCAGCAGAGGCGTAGTCGCCGCCGTCGTGGGGCCGTCGTCGTGGCCGTCGCCGCCGCCACCGTCGTCGCCGTTTTAGGTCACCTCCTCCTCCCTCATCCGCATTCACCTCTTCGAAACCTCCGTCTCCTTCCCCCCATCGCTTCATCCTCAATGTTATCCGTCCTTATCGTCCCGCGGCCTCCGCTTGCTCCTCGCTCCTCATGGCTCCTCGACGCTGCTCCTACTCCTTGCCCGTCTTGCCCCTCCCCTTCCTCCTGCTCCTCTTATTCCTCATCATCATCAGCATCATAAGCATCATCAGCATCATCATCATCATCATCATCACCAGCATCACGATAATCATCATCATTATCATAATCATCATCACCATCATCATCATGATCATCAACATCAACATCACCATCACCACCATCATCATCATCATCGCCGTCATCATCATCACCAGCATCACCATAATCAGCATCATCACCATCATGACCATAATCATCATCATCATCACCATCACCATCGACATCACCATCACCATCACCATCACCATCACCATCACCATCACCATCACCATGACCATCACCATCACCATCACCATCAGCATCACCATCATCATCATCACCATCATCATCATCATCACCAGCATCACCATAATCAGCATCATCACCATCATGACCATATTCATCATCATCGCCATCACCATCAACATCACCATCACCATCACCATCACCATCACCATCACCGTCACCATCACCAGCACCATCACCATCACCATCACCATCACCATCACCATCACCATCATCATCATCATCATCATCATCATCATCATCATCATCATCATCATCATCATCATCATCATCGCCGTCATCATCATCGCCGTCATCATCATCATCATCATCATCATCATCATCATCACCATCATCATCATCATTATCCTGCGTCCGTCCTCCCTCCTTATCCTCCTCCTCCTCCCGCCTGATCAGCCACGTCATGTTCCTCCCGCGTCTTCCTTCTTCCACCATGTCCTGCTTTTCGCAGCCACGCCCGCGGCTGGAACGAAGTCGCAGCCCAGCCAAATCGGGCGTGTTCCGACGTGGCAGAAGCCCTGCTGGGCTTAGAGCTGACTGTGTCCTTTGCTGCTGTGCCCGATTCGTCACTGTCTGGGCCAAAACTCCCCTGTTGTCCGAGGAAGCACCCATTGTCCCAGCGGTGCGGGCGGCGCTTGCGCGGCAGGGTGGGCGTAGGCTGTACGACGCTGCACGCAGAGAGCCCGAGAGTCTTGCAGGCGTGGCCCAGGCGGGCGCGCAGACGCGGCGTCGTGCCCTCTGCAGCTGGCCCGCTCGTCGAAACTCGGCTTATCGGGCCGCTTGGGCGACAGAGGCCTCGCACCTCTCGTGGAGGTCCTGCCGCTGCACCGCACCGTGACTGCCCCCCCGCCCTCCATCAGATGGGCGCCCTCTAGGGGAAATACACTGCAGCGGGTTCTGGAAGCCCTGAACCCCAAAACGACGGTGGACAAACCTCCCTTGAATAAACCTCCCCATAGTAAAAACGGCCCAGGACCGAAATCGACGGACCTGGACCCGCAAAAATGACGGCCGCGACGCCCTCTCGCGAACCGAAAACGGCCAATTCCTTAATCGACGCGTCAGGGCAGGAGGTCCATCAACCTCCGGCCAAAAACGTTGGCATCTCTTTTGGGGGCGCACCTCTTGCGCCCGCCGGCCTCTCCGCCTGCGGAGGCGGCCCCGCCATTGCTTCCGCGGGCCTCTGCCGCCCGCCCACCCGCCCTCCGCCGAGGATGAGGCAGCAGCTCCTTCGACCCACGAAGGCGAAGCCCTTGCAGAAGCGCCCCCGCGTGGCGCTTCCACCAGACCTGGATTCCGATTGAAAGCCACCGCAAGAGGATTCCTATAGGAAGCCTGTACAAAAAGGATTCCGATTGCAAGCCTCTACGAAAGGATTCCCACTGAAAGCCTCTACAAAAGGGTTCCCATTGAAAGCCTCTACAAAAGGATTCCTATCGAAAGCCTCTACACAAGGATTGCTGTATTTCCCTACCTAGGCTCTGCCTAGAAGGGTTCTTACTCTCTTTGCTTAAAGGGGCCGGGCAGTGCAACTCGCCCCGGGGGGGTCCCCCGGCATCCGCCCCGCGGTTCCCCCAGTTACGTCCCCTTAGCTTAGCGTGGCTTATCTCATCGTAGTTTAGCTTATTTCATCTTAGCTTAGCTTAGCTTCATCTTAGCTCAGGTTTATCTTAGCTTAGCGTACCTTAATCTTAGCTTCGCTGAGCTTTAGCATAGCAGAGCAGAGCACAGCATAGCGTAGCATAGCATTAGCATGGATGTAGTTCCCTACCTAGGCTCTGCCTAGAGGGTTAGCTTAGCTTAGCTTAGCTTAGCTTAGCTTAGCATAGCGCAGCGCTGCATTAGCATAGCATATCATCGCATACCATAGCCAAGCATAGCACAGTAAAGCATAGCATAGCGCAGCATAGCATACAATATCATAGTATAGCATAGCGCAGCTTAGCATAACATAGCTTAGCATAGCACAGCGCAGCATGACATAGCATAGCATAGCTTAGCAACGCATAGCATAGCGCAGTATAGCATAGCATAGCATAGCATAGCATATCATAGCATAGCATAGCGCAGCATAGCATGGCATAACATAGCATAACATAGCATAGCAACTAATGCTGCTTTCCTAGGGGCTCCAACTTCTAGGTAAGGTCGCACTGGGGTAATGAAAGCCTGCGTCGCGCACGCGCGTCGTTCCGGGTCCTGACCGTAAAAAATCTCCGGCCCGCCCGCGGAGCGCCTGCCCGCGGCGTGCCCGCTGTGCGCCCGGGAGGCCGCGCGGCTGCCAGCACTTTGTCGAGCGATGTGACGCGCCAGGGGTGCCCGCCAAGGGGGCCGTGCAGGCGGCGTCGGGCTGGCCGCGGCGGCGGGCTCTTGCCGTGGGCGCTGCGGGACGCTGCCTGCGGCCTGGTGCCAAGGTGCGGCCGACAGGCGCGGCTGCTTCGACCTTCGCGCGCGCGTGCTGGGGCAGCGCGATGGAACGAGCGGACGAACGGGCCACCACATCGGACAGCTGTCCGGGCCTGCCAAGACCAGGTGGGTGAGGCTAGACATCCAGACATGAATAGGAACTGCGAGACATGCAAAAAATGAATCTGCGCAACATACCTTTCTTGCCATCGAGCCACTCAGGTCATGATAATGATAGGATCTGGGATTTAGAAAAACGGCCCCGGATTTAGGATATCCGTTTTTGAATTTAGTAACCGGCTTTTGCGTTTACTACATGGTAGTTGCCTTGTTCTGACTAGGCGGCGCAATTTGAACTAACCCGCTTCTCGCTTCAGCAAACCATCGCTTACCCCACACGCTGCTTCAAGACTGCGCGCTTATTCATTGCCACGACCTGGGTTAGCCGGTGATGTTTGGCATGCTGAGATAGGAGGATGGAGTCGGCATCGGCCAAGATGGGGGTGTCCAAGAGGGGGGGGTGCAAATCATGACCGGCGGCATCTGCGCGGCCCAGCGGGGGGGCCAGGGACGCAATGAAATGAGAAAGAGGCGCCATGAAATCTGGGGAAATATCATGGCCCCCGCCATGATATCCCCCCCCCTTCTGGTCATCCCCCCCTTCTTTGCCGCCCCCGATGCAGGGGGAAGGCAGGCCCGCGAGCAGCCCCCCCCCGCGGCCGTGGCCTCAGGGCCACCGGCTGCCTGCAGGTGCCTCCCGGCCCCAGAGGCCCTCCATTCGGGACTCGAAGGTCCCCTCTCGAGGCCCTCCTGCGCCTGCAGGCCCTCCCTGCCACCTGCAGGCGCCTTCCCAGACATCCGGCGTCTCGAAAAAATCGAGACGAAGGTTTTTCGTCGTTTTCGGCCTCTCGGGGCCCTCGCCGGGCCTCGGGACCGTCAAAAAACGGCTCGGGATGAAAAACCGGCCCCGGGGAAGTGGTCGGGAGGTCGGGGGCCAACGTCTCGAAAACATCGAGATGTCTGGGTTCGCGGCCTATAGACGTCCCTCCATGCCCGCTGCCTGCAGGCCTCCGCGCTCTCTGCGGCTTCTGCAAGGACAGGCCTCCGAGCGGGCGATGTCCGCCAGGCTTCCCTGGCGGCGAGGGCCCGCGGGGCCTGCAGGAAGAGGCGCGCGCAGGAGGAGCGCCTCCTATAGGCAGGAAACTCACGCAGTGGGTCACACTCTGTGGGTCCTCCGGCCCCTCCTCCACATCGCCGCCTCCTCCTGGTCCATGCCCCCCTCTTCCCGCATCCCTTCTCTTCGATACCCTCCATCCGTCCTTTTGTCCGTCCATCTCTCCACGCACCCCCATAGATTCATCGTTCTGCACCTCCTGCTCCTGCCTCTTTTCTCGCCTCGTCCTCGCTTCTCCCTGGTCCCTCTTCGTCCCCCCTCCGCTTCATGGTTCTTCCTCACCGTCCTCGCCATTCCTCCCTCGGTCTCAACGTTCCCTCGGCACACGCTGGCCCGTCCTTCAACCGTGCGCGCCTCGCGTCGCACGCGGCCTCCCTCGCGAACTCCGCTGCGGCACCCACTCTCGACAGAGCCCCATAAACCTCACACACACACCAGCTGGCACTGTGACAGAAACCCGCCCTGCCGCTCACGCCGTGAGCCGCGGCTGGGACGCACAGGAGGAGGACGAGCACGAGGACGAGGGAGGAGGGCGAGCGGGCAGCCGGGCTGCCAGGCACGGCTGCCACGAGCACCGCCCATGCTGCAGACCTCTCGGCGAGGGGCCGGCAGTGCACGGCGCACACACGCGCGGGGAGCGCCCCGTGCCCCGCACGCGGCCTGCACCTCGCACCCGCCCTCCCAGATTGGGGGGCCTGGGAATGGGCACCAGCACCAACACAAGGGGGCTGCCTCCAGAGGGGGAAGACGATCCGAAATTCCGGTGCTGGTGGTAACATTTCGCCCACTATTGGACGCCAGAGCATTACCACCATCACCGAGATCGGGATCGTCCTCCCTCGGTGGAGGCACACCGCCGAAATTAGCGTTGGTGTCAACCTCTATGGACGAGCGTGTTCCACTACTCGCAAAGTCCCTACTCGCAAATGGCCTGGATCCGCCGCGGGGGATCCACGACAGATCACATCAGAGCCGGCATGTGTCTTTCGAGCGCTTGCAAGTAGGCACTCTGCGAGTACAACGCGGGCGCGGCCGCAAGAAACCCAACCCTGAGAACCCGTGCGCGAGGCGCACCTGAGGGGAAACCCGGAGCACCCTGAACGTAGCAGCTCCTGCAACGGCCGCGGGAAGTCACCGCGCAGCGCGAGGAACAAAGTGAACTCCACCCTCCCCCTCAGAAATCGTGGGGGGTAGGGGTAGGGTTCGCATGTGGCCCCCTAGCGAAGAAACTCAGGATACCCTGACGAACAGCAGATGGCTTCTTGATGCGGGCCCCCCCTGTCTTGGAGCGCGCGCGCTGACTCCAGGCCTGCAGCTGCCCCGAGGGCGCGAGGCCCACCAGAGGTAGCGCCGCGGCAGCGAGCTGCCGGCGCGCAGGCTGCCGCCGCGGGGGCGCGCGCGGAGAAGCGCCAATAGGGAGGGCGCTCGGGCCCTGCCCGGCGCGTCCTCGGAGGCGGGGCAGGGCACGGGCGCCTGCTCAGGGGCGGGGGCGGGCCTGCTCAGGGGCACGGGCGCCCTCTTCGACGCGCCCAAAACATTCCGCCTCCCGCCCCCTGGCCAAGCAAAAAAACAAAGAAACCAACAAACGGCGACGGCGACGCTGCCGAGTCGTCCAGGATAGTTATCTGACGGACCAAGAGCCCCGCGAGGGCCCCCGTGCACCGACAACGGCAAACAACCTCCGCCCGGATCCCGGAAACGACGCACCACCTCCGCCCCGATGTTGCCCACCTGCTGAAGCTGCGGGCTTGTGGTCGCGGAGCCGGCGGGAGGGGGGCCTCCCCACTGGGGCCCGCTCAGATGGGGTCGGAGGCTGGCGCCGCATCGCCGACGCACCGGCGACGTCGGCGCGGAGGAACTCGGGCTCCACACCGAGCCGCATCGTCGACGCATCGCCGATGCGGGAGAGGCCCTTCGACTCCGTGCGGTCGGCAGGCGGCCCGTAGGGGGGGGCGCGGGCGCTGAGCAGGGACCGACCGTCCCGGCATTCCTACAGTCCTACCACGAAACATTCTTAGAACCAAGACATTCCCTAAGAACCCAAACGATGTTCTCAGAACAGACGCCCGATGTGATGAGACAAAACAGACAGACTCCGCCCGAAATGTTCCAAGAACATCATGTGGGAGCCACAAAAAGGTTCTTAGAACATTGTTTGGTAGGGCTATATAGGCGAGCCAGGACGCTTCGCCACTGCTCGAGGGCGGCGGCTCCTCTGCGGGGAGGGCAGCGAGAGGCCGGCGGCGGCGGGCACGCCCGAGCCGCGGGGGGGCCTCGCGGGGGGGGGGACGGCCAGGCTCTGAGGCCCTCCAGCCTCGCCCCTGCCCCTTCGACGGGCGCCACCTTCCCCCCTTCCCCCTTCCCTCCTCCCTCCTCCCTCCCTCCTCCCTCCTCCCTGCTCCCTCCTCCCTCCCCTCCCTCCCTCCTCCCTCCTCCCTCCTCCCCTCCCACCTCCCACCTTCCCCCTTCCCCCTTCCCTCCTCCCTCCTCCCCCCCGCTTCCCGTCGTCATTATGCTCTTATCGTAGCTGTAGCTGCTGGGTTCGCCGTCGTCGTCGTGGCAATTCACTGTCGTGGTGCTCGCACGCGTCGCCGACGCACTCGGCGTAGTAGTGGCGCGCGTGGTGTCGTGCGGGTGGTAGTCGTGGAGCTCTCCGTGGACGTCCCCCTCCCCCTCCCCCCCCCCCCCCGGACCTGGCGCCGGGGACCGTCTCCCCCGAGCACCGCAGCCTTCCACCCCGCCCCGCCATTCCCCAGCAGCAGAGCATCGCTTATAGGGGGCGGGCGGCGGGGTGCAACCGCGGGCGGCACCTCCGCAAAAAGGGGGGCGGCCCCTGGGGAAAAGGAGAGCCCGACGGAGGGGCGAACACGGAAAGGAGTAACGGGAGGAACAAAGAGGAGCCGGGGGAGGAGCCGGGGGAAGCAGCGGGCGCGACGGAGCGAGGCGGGCGGGCGAGAGGAGGGAACGGGCCGCACCCCCAGAACGACGACAGAGAAAAGGCCAAGGCAAAGGGGAAATCGGCTACACGCGAGAGTGACCCTGGGTAGGAGCGACCTTTGGTGCGCGGCTTTTGGGGGGCCGCGGGGAGGCCAAACACCAGCGCGCAAATTCGCAACTGCCGCCTCGCGTCCGGCGATCGGGGGACCCCATGTGGCCCGCACCCGAAGGTCACTGCGGCGACAGGTCACCCTTACGTCTAGTCGAGGAACGGAGGGGGTGACGAGGAAGAGGGGGGGGGCGCCGGCGGCGTCGGCGGCCTGGTGGTCAGGGAGTCGCTCCGTGCTGTTTCCCCTCAGGACCTCCCTCGCCCTCGACTGCATCGCGTGGCCCCCCTCCAAGAAGGTCCCGCCCCACGAGCCCTGGGCCTGGCCGAGGGCGCGGGCAAGCGCGCTGGCCCTGCTGCCACCCCTCTGCCTGTCGGGTGGCCACTGGGCTCGCTCGTGGCGGCGCGCGGACCCGCGCAGCGGGCGGGCCGAGCAGGGGCGGCGAGGAGGAAGGAGGCAGGCTTCGGTTGAGCTCCCATCGTACTTGAGGACCACATCCCAGCAGTGTCTTCGAGCACGCAGAAAAAAATTGTCGAAACGGTGTCGAGCGAGTGTCGCTTCCCAGGTCCCAGGGCCCGACACGCGGAAACCCTCGAGTTTCGGTCTGGCGCTCGAAACTCTCTCTGGTGGTCCAAGCGAAAGCAGGTTGGAACACCATGAAGGTAGGCCTGACCACCCGCCCGCAGTGGGCCCGCTCTTCGGCTCCTGGGGCGCAGGGGGTCGCCCCGTCTCCGCGGCTGCGAGCGCAGCACCTCTCTCGGGTCAGGGGGGGAGGCTGGGCCGTGCTCCGGGCGACCGCGCGCGGGCACCGTTAGATGCGGCAGCAAGGGCGTGCGAGTCGACGCGTTGAACGTCCCCTCGCCGCCTGCGCCTGTGACCTGCATGCAGTGGGGGTCGGGGGAGGCGGAGGACGGGAAGCATGCAGGGGTGCGCCCCTCCCGAGGAAGAAGGGCTTACTCAAGCGGGTCCACCCACCCGTGCGCGCAGAATGTGGCTGATTCAGGTGGCTAATGTACGCGCAGGCCTCCTATGATGGCCGATCGATGTCGATGGGCTGGCAGGGGTGAACAGCTGCTTGGCGGCCCACTGCGCCTTCCGGATCTCTGTCACTTCTACTTGGGCGACGGCACGTTGGGGGAAGGCGGCACCTTGTTCGTAGAGGTGCTGAGAGGTGCGCGTCCTCCTCTGGTGCTCCTGCGTGTAGCTGGTGTGACGGTCGAATTCTGATTGGATGAATCTGATTATGTCGGAGCGCCGGTCGTCGTCCACAGCCTCAGGGCACCCGTCGGGGATCACGAGGCCAGAAATGCCAAGGCTAGGCATAACGATGTCCTCCTTCGCATCTCCCTTCTCCGCTGGGGGGGGGGCCGTGAGAATGGGAATGCACAGGCGGCGGTGTGCACTGTAAGTGATCCCAAGCCAGCGTTCGATTTCGTTCTCCTCCTCTTTTCGTTCTCCTCCTCCTCCTCCTCCTCCTCCTCCTCCTCCTCCTCGTGCTCAAGGTTCTCCACCTCCGAGGCCCCGTCGCCGTCGGAGTGCTGGCATGCGAGGCCTTCGCGGTCGGCAAGCTGGCCAGCGCTGGGCTCGACGAGCTGGGAGCCCGCGCCAGGAGTGCAGCCTCTGGAAGCGAAAGCCTCCGACCCCCCCCCCCCACGCACGGGCGGCATCATGGGCTCAGGGGTTGCCGCGCCAGCACGTCACTCGGGTATACACGGAGAGTGGCCCCACAAGTCTCTGCCGTTCAGTGGCTGCTGCGCCTTCTCCGCTGCCTCGGCAGACTCGTAGCGAACCTATGCGTAGTTCTGCTCAGTGCTGGCGGCGATGGTGCGGCCGAGAAGAGAGAGAGAGAGAGAGAGCAAACCGCCTGCAGGCTCACTGGCCGAAGATCCCGGGGGGTTTTGTTACACATCTGACTGGTGCCGCCGACCAAGAGGGGGCAGAGGGCAACCCCGTGACTGAGACACGAGGGCGCCGGCCACCCCTCCGTCGGGGGCCGCGTGCTCTTCAGTCGGGCATGGGCGCCGACCACCCCCTCGTCAGGGGGCCCTGCCTCGTGGGCGCGCAGGGCTTTTTTCGGCCAACCCCCCTCCTGTCGGAGGCCCTGCGCCCGAGACTCACCGCGGGCGTCGCCCCCCCCCCCACCCCCCCTTCCCTTTTTGAGCAGGGACCGTTCGTCCTGGCATTCCTCTAGGCCTACCACGAGATCCGGCATTCCTTCTTGTAGGCCTGCGTACCACGAGATGTTCTCGGAGCCCCAAACAGAACATAGGCCCGAGGTGTTGAAACGGGCCAGGTCCCAGCCAGAAATGTCCTGCGGACGTGTCGTAGAAACCACACAACAGGTTCTTCAAGCATGCTTTGGCAGGCCTCTGGGCACGCCAGGGCGCCTCGCCACTGCTCGACCTCCCCCCCCCGTCGAGGGGGGGGGGACCCGCTCCCTGGGCCGACCCCTCCCGTCGGAGGCCCTGCATACTCTCTGCAGCCTCGCCGCGCGGGCGGCCCTGCTGCGCCTGCCAGGCTGCTGCCCCTCGGAGGCCGGCCTCTGAAGCCGCATGGATGAATGGATGAGGCGCGCCTCCGGGCATGCAGCGCCGTGGCGAGGCTCGGGTTGACCCACAAGGGGGTGCAGCGACGAGGGGCTGGTGCAATAGATCTGGTGCAAAAGATTTGCGGGGTTGCAATGCATTTGGGGCGTGCAATACATTCCTGGGCGCAAATGTATTGCAAGATTTTCGCGTGCAGTATCTTACTTGCAATACAATGCAATACAATTCTCTGGCGCATTACATTTGCAATACAGTTGCCCCAAATCTATTGCACCATCCCCTTTCAGCTGAACCCCCTTTTGGGTCACCCCGAGAGGCTGCCTGCCGAGCTGGTACTCCCCAGCGGCTGGTAGCGTTCCTCGTGCTTCTTGGATGTTGAGGTGCATCCTGGGGGAGGGCACCCTCGAATATTCACCGGTTTGTCCGGCGAAGGGCCAGTGGCTCGTGCTCTTGACCACTGCAGGCACCCTGCAAGGATGGTGGGGGCCTGCGCGACCACGTGCCGGCAGGGCGAGTGGACATGGCAAGGAGCAGCGAGGATGGCGATGTCGACGAGTGCTGGCGGCCGCTGCCGCCTCGGCCTCGCCGAGCAGCCCGTGCGGCGAATGGCCGCACGGAGCCCAGGCCTCGAGGGCCCGACCTCGATCTCGCAGCCGCTCGTCGCTGTGAAGCGGTCGTCGGTGCGGCACCTCTTGGCGATGCTCGCGGGCGAACCTCGCCTCATGGCTGGTGCCTCGCCTGGGCGCCGCCGCGAGAATGCGGGAGAGGGCCTGTCCCTCGCAGGAGTCTCTCGGGCGTGGCGCCTCCGCCTCCGCCTCCTCCGCCTCCTCCGCCTCCTCCGCCTCCTCCTCCTCCTCCTCCTCCTCCCACTCCCCTCCGAGGCCGTCAGGCCTCGTCCCTACCCCACCAACCATCATTCTCCCGAATCGATGAAAGCGGGGGCAGGGTTCGGAGGTCGACACGTGCTCGACGAATTCCGAACCCTACCCCCGCCGCCCATCGAGTTGCCTGCATCGTTAATCGGCGAGGGTAGGGTTCGGACTTCGCCGCCGATCGTCGCTACCTTCTTGACTCGCACTTGGATCCACCCCGACTTCGGATCCGCCGTACTTTGGGTGATTTCGTATCTTGCAAAACATGTCCCCATCATGTTCTGAGGCAGAATTATCTGGCGTACTTTTTCGCATCGTAAGGCATATATTTCGAGGATCACGGCAAGGCACTGGGGAAACCACAGAGCGTGAACATCGTTCAACTAACCGATCCCTGTCCCCACTGCAATGGCCTTGGTCCCAATGGCCGGCTTACCCACATACGTGTGGATATGTTGATGTCTGTTCCGTCGGGTTTCGCGGGGCCTGTTCCCACCTGGGCGGGTGACCTGGTGGGGCTGAGGCTGAGATACCATGGCCCGATGGGGACGGGAATCGGCCCGACGAAAGATTTTACCAAACACCAAACCATCAGCCAGGTAAAGCTGGTGTCCTGCGTTCGTGGCCGAAATGCAGGCTCCAGGACCGGGCAGAGGAGGAGAGGGCGAAGGCAGAGAGAGAGAGAGAGAAGGGCCCTCGTCCTCGTCCTGCTCCTCGCTCATCCCTTGGCTGTCTCTCAAAACGGCCAGGGCGTGTGTTGCTTGCGTTGTTGTTTTGCTTGTTTTCAGCTTTCGCGTTGGGAAACTGGAAGCGGTGAAAGGCTCGGATCCAAATCTGGGAAATTGCAAACACAAATGCAGCAAAAACCGGCAGCTCCGAGGGGGTGGGAATGTTCGAGCTCCGAGAACACTGGACATGCAATGGAAACGAATTGGGCACGGAAAGAAAGAGGCGCAGGCGCATGATCGGGCATGCGGATAGCTGAAACCGCCATAAACATTGCGCGCGAAACGGTAACCACATCAACATAAACCACAATTATTTGAATGCCCAATGGTAATACAATGGAATTGGCGCCTTTCATACAACGTGAAAGCTGAAAACAAACCAATCAACGCCCTAACGTAACGGTTGGACCAACGTCTAGAGACACACCTCCTCGTCCATCCTACCCGACCTTCGTCGTGTTCCCTCGTCCCCCTGTTCGTCCTCCTCCACCTCGCTCTCCTCCAGCTCCACACTTACTTCATATGAATACGAATCGCACTCTCCTCTCTCCCACGCAGATGGCCAGGGAATGGCCCGCCCCCGTTCCGCGTATCTTTCACACACACACAGGATTTCAAACATTTGTCTGTCCTGCGTGTTTCAATCGGACCATCTTCGGTGTCTCAACGCGGTGCTGTCGATGCAGCGTTGGCCTCATTTTAGGATCGGCGCTGCGTTCCCGTCGTTCACAATGGCGCTCTCGCCCAAGCGCGCGCCACTACTTCTCGGTTCCGGATTGTTCCTACTGGTTGTCGCCCCCCGCCTTTCTCACCCTCCACCTTCCCTGGTCCTCCTGCTCCTCCCGCTTCTTCTTATTCTTCTTCTCCAGCTTCTGCTGCTGGTCCCCGTCCTCCTCCTTCCTCATTCTCCTCGTATTCCCCTTGCTCATGCTCCTGCTCATCCGCGTCCTCCTCCTCCAACGTGCACAGCTGCCCTCTTCGGACTGCGCAGTCTACGATGGGGTCCTTTTTGGAATTCCAGGTCCGCTATGGCACGCGTCGGCAGATAGGGAAGGAATGAGTGGGAGAGGTAGGATGCCAGATATGTCACCTCTAGCTTGTCCTCGTCCTCTCTCCTCCCTCCTCCTACTCCTCCCCCGCCCTTGCCCTGCTCCTCGCCCCCCTCCTCGTTTTCGTGTCCCTCCTCAACCTCCCCCCTCCTCCTGTCCATACTCCGTCTCGTTGTGGATAATGCATGACGGCAGCTGTTGTTTTCCAAAATTGTTCAGCCTCCGCGGTCCCTCATCGGGCCTCGGGCGCGGACCCTGCCACAAAGACCACTGGCGGAACTCCCCATGTGACCACGAAGCCGGTGACGGGTGCGTCCACGGAAAAGGAAGGAGGAGAAAGGAGGAGAAAGGAGGAGGAGGAGGAGGAGGAAGAGGAGGAAGTGGAGGAGAAGGAGGAGGAGGACGACGACGACGAGGTGGAGGAGGCAGAGGAGGAGGAGGAGGGGGAGGAGGAGGGAGGAAGGAGGAGGGAGGATAGATGAGGAAGGAGAGGGTACGCGCGGCGCTGCGCATGCAAAACCAAGACCCACCACACAGGATGGTCGGAACATGTGCGTAAACTGCGTCACGTCTGCCTTTGGGCTCCCCGATGCACCCGGCGAGGGCCGCGCCCGGCGCCGCCCTGCCCGCCAGGCTGCCGGAGGGGGCAGCGCCCGCCAGGCCCGCGGGGGCCGCCCTCGGCGCCGCGAAGCTCCACGACGGCACCACAAGGAGACCGGCCCTCAGCTGGTGAGCCGTCGCGGCCGCCGCCCGCCGCCGCCGGCCGCCGCCGCCGCCGCCGTCGTCGTCGTCGTCCTTTCGTCCGTCGACCTCGTCGTGTGCATCGTCGTCGTCGTCGTCGTCGTCGCCGTCGTCGTCGTCGTCGTCGTCGTCGTCGTCTTCGTCTTCGCTGTCCGCATTCGTCGTCCTTTCCGGCGTCGTCCGCCTCCTCCACATCGTCGTCAATCCAGTTTTCTTGGTGGTGGTCGTCGTCGCAATCTCCGCGTGTCTCGCGGCTTTCCGGAGAAGCGCCACCTTGGGGGGCGCGGGGGAGCGCGAGGGGGGACCCTCGGCCCGAGGTGCCCCGACTATGGGGGGGCCCGAGTCGCCCGCGTGTGCCCCATAGACGCCGGCAGCGGGATTCCGCCGGCGGCACCTCGTCCTCCAAGCGACGCAGGTGTCCAGGACCCCGCCCCTCGACGGCCTGCCCCGCAAAATCAGCTCGGGGGTCCCGCGCATCCCCGGGCGCCACCCCGTTCTTCGACAGCGGGCTCGCCGCCCGCCCTCGGACGCCAGCCCGAAGTGACAGGCCACAGCGGGGGTGGGAGGACGACGAGGGGGGGAAGGTGAGGAAGAGAAGGGGCGGGGGGGACCGAGCGGACCGAGAGGGCGGTGCAACGGAGTGCGACGAAACCACGGGCGCGCGAGGAACGCAGGTCCTGCCCACTAAGGCCGCCCTGGCCGATGGGCCGACATGATCCCCCCCTGAATTGCACTCAGCACGAAACGCGACGCCCGCGTGTCTCCAATGACGCACGCACGGATCGCGGCAACTGCAGACACATCGGACGTCGTTGAAACATGGCCCGGAAACTCAAGGCACGCCGACTGCCGCGAAAACGCCACCCTGCGACGGGATAGCCCCCACGCAGACACCCCGAGTGCCCCAGGACTGTCCACTGTGCGGACCACAAGCCTCCTGCAGCCAGGCCCCTCGACTGTCCAGTGCAAGGGCCACGGGGGGACCTGCACCGCTGAACAACACTTAACAAACCCTTACCCCCGACCTGCCCCGCTACAGCTGCGTTCCGATCCCAGCTACATATTTACAGGCCCATGCGGCAGGTGATTCTCGTCGTGGTCGAAGAACCTCGGCCAACGTAGAGGGTTTGTGGAGGCCCTCCACTAGCGGACGTGACGTGAGTCCCTAGAATTCATTCAGGAGTCCTGGCTCCCCCAACTGACCTCCAAGGCGCACTCGCACGCAACCGCCACTGCGCGCAGGAAGGAAGCGAGAGTCCGCTTCGCCTTGGCAAGCTGAAAAGCGGATGGAAGGCAGTACGAACGCTAAGAGCCCGGACCGCGAAATTCTTGACATTCCAGGGCACTGCCAAGCGCCCAAGCCTCAGGGGCCCGAGACGGCCCAACAGCCCCCAAAGATCGCCCCACGATCGCTCAACAGGCCCAAAAGACCCCAAAGACGGCCCCAAGAGGGCCCCAAGACGGCACAAGAGGCGTGGAAGACGCCCATGATGGCCTCCATAATGGCCCTGGAGCACCCTACGAGGGCCCCAAGTCGGCCCACAGAGGCTCTCAACACGGATTCCGACGGCGTCAGACGCGACCTTTACCCCTACCTCTACCTCCTAAGAATAGGTATTCAAAGTCGAGCCAGGAACGCATCTATGCCTTCGATGGGCAATCCGCGGTTACGCCTACAACCTCCGCCGAGGCCCTTCCCTTTGCGGAAGAAGACGCGACGTGCAGCTCGCCTGAACCTCCTAACTGGTTTCTTCATATGTCGCCCCCGCCTTCTTGTGGCGCGATTTTAGCCTAGGTAAAGGTAGTGCGTAGCAGCATCATCACCGGCGGGTAGGTCTGACCAGTCGAAATTGTCGGCACCGGTAGAAGAAACCGCATCGGCTTCCATGCCGAAATGAAAGACGTCGTCATCTCGTTGACTTGGGGAGCCCCAGAAAGCGGCCGCGTTAGGTGGTGTATAACTGGCCGCCGACGGCCAGCCCGTGTTCGAGCCAGAAGCCTGTTCGTTGTTGTTGCCTTCTTGGCTTAGAAGCGTCGTAGACGCAGTGGGCTCTCCGTCATTCCAGATGCTCTTCGGCATGGCTGCCGGCGTGTCGCTTACTTCGGAGTGGTAAATGCCCGCGCTGCGCTCGCTGAAGATGCTCCCGACGCTCCTTGGGGAAAGCTCCGCCAAGTGTCAGTGGCTGCGCATTCATTCCAGGAGTTGGTCGCACTGTTGTTCGGCATGGGGCATCTGGTGGCTCAGCGGTTGCAGAAGGTACGCTGCTCGGGAGGTACCAACTCCCAAAGCGCGAAATATGATCAGGGTAAGGATCTGGACGTTGGGCATATTGAAGCCCACTCAGTCAGCTTCCAACCTGGCCATCTGGCCAATACTGAGTCAATGCGTTCGCCCCTATCGACCCTGATGTCGATGAGGGCTGTCCCCGAGGTGAGCTGTCGCTCGAACAACAATTTTTCGAATTTGATGTTTAAGAGAAACATGATGTATGTGACTCCATCGGTGCGCCTCCCCTGTAAAGTGGCACCGTAGCTGATGATAGCGGACGGAACTCTCCTGGCGAGTGTCCTGGCCAAGCCCCATAGACCACGCTGTGAAGCGGCGGCCTGTTGGGGTGGAGTCGTGCTTCCGTGTGCGACGTTAAGCCATGTGTGTGCTTTGCAAACGAAGTCGCGGAAGGGTGCGTTGCCTGCGAAATCAAAAAAAAAAACGAATGCGAATTTCATCCAAGTCCTCCTCCTCGCACGCATGCCACGGCAAGACCTGGGAACGCCATCATGGTTCCAAATACATCGATCTTAACATAAAACATGGCCATGTTGTAGCTGATGGTGTTCGGTTTCGTATCATTGGATATCGTCGCGTCGATAAAGTTGCGACTGGGTGTCTGGTCTGACGTGGCCGTGGGTTTGCGGATGGGTATCGGTGCTTGAGTGGTGCGTGGCGTGTGACCACGCGGTGGGGAGATGGAGGCGTAGGACTGTCGGTTACCACTTGGTTAAGGAGAATTGGGAAAATAGTGGCTGAGAGCCGGGGCAGACTGTGCCGTGGTAAGTTGTTGTGTACGTAAAACCTGATGTAAGAGCCAGCCGCATGAAGATGTAGCCAGCTCCGCGACCAACTGAAAAGTAAGGGTTGAGGGTTTGACCATGTGGTAATTCGCCGGCCCAACGGGCCAGAGGCGTGCTAAGATCTCCGGTAACTGCTCTACAATGTTTCTACTTCGCGCGCGCGGGGCGGCCCCTGGGGGTCCCCAGACGAAAAGTACCCCGACCAGGTCCCGGCCGGTCCCCGGCAAGGTCCCCGGCAAGGTCCCCGGCAAGGTCCCCGGCAAGGTCCCCGCAAGGTCGGGCCAGAGATGCCGGAGCCCTGTTACAGGGCCCCAGGACGGGCCAAGAGGCCCCCAAGAAGCCTCCAAGACGGTCCAAGAGGGCCCCGAGACGGCCAAAGATCGCCCGAAGACGCCCAACAGGGCCCCAAGACAGCCCAAGAGGCCTCCAAGACGCCCCAAGGGCCTTCCAAGAGGCCTCCGAAGAGGGCCCCAAGAGGCCAAAATCGTTGATTTTCATTGTTTTTTTCGCTGTTTTTTGCGTTCTGGCTTTTTCGGCTTCCGGACGCTCCAAGACGGCCCAAGAGGCCCCCAAGACCGCTCCAAGACGGCCCATGAGGCTCCCAAGACGGCCCCGGAACGGCCCAGGAGGGCCCCCAAGACGGCCCAAGTGCCGCCCAAGACGGACCAAGAGGCCCCAAGACGGGCCCAAGAGGGGCTCAAGAGGGGAACCGAGAACTGAAAAATCGAGCCCTCCGCCCCAGAAGGCGCCCAGGAGGCCCCAAAAAGGCCCCAAGAGGCCCCCAAGAGGCCCCCAAGACGCCCCAAGAGGCCCAAAAGAGGCCCAAAAGAGGCCCCAAGAGGCCCCAAAACGGCCCCCAAGAGGCCCCAAAACTCGGCTAGCCCACAACTGTGCGACAATATGGGCCGGCGGAATGAGCGAAGCGATTAAATAAGCCGAGAGCCCGAGACTGAGGATAACGCCGCTGACGTATCGAAGTATCCCACATCTCATCTCTTGATGGCAAGCAAAACAAGAGGTAAGCGGTAACCCATGTTATGGGGAACCATATCAAAGATAGACGTGACCCTTGTCTGATGCAGTGATCCAAATAGGGTCGCACACAACAGTTCAACTAGAATATAGGACTGTGCAGAGGTGAGCCAAGACAACGTCGGATATAGCGTTCGCTATACGGCCTTTCCTTCAACTTCGTTTGAAGTAGAGTGCCTTCAGTCGGCCCCGAGAGGGCCCCAACGCGGATTCCAATATCCGGCGATGCTGGGCCTTCTCGGGGGTGGGGAGGGGGCTGGGGGGGGGTACAATTCTCGAGCGCGAAAGATACCCGTACCCTTACCCAGACGGGGTGGCAAGGGGCCCTCGGGGCATCACCCCCCCTGGGTCCGGGTCGGCTCCCGAAACCACCATACATACCCGTACCTAGACGGGGTGACCCAACCACCACCCCAGCTAGGTCCGGGTATGTGTGGTTGTTTCGGGCACCGACCCGTACCCAGACGAGGTGGCGGCAAGGCCGAAAACGCTCTAGCGGGCGGCCCTTTTCACCCCAGCTGACCCCGGGTCCGGGTATGTTTTGGGCTAATGAACAATGCAACGCCTCCCCCCCGCCGTGTGCCCGATGCGCACGGCGGCAGTGCCTGGAGCGCACTGGGGGGGAAGGGCGTTACGTTATTAGAGGCCTCCGAGATGGGGTTCGAGTAGATGGGGTCGAAGGATCGCGCCGCATCGCCGATACATCGGCGATGCATCGGCGATGCATCGGCGATGCATCGGGGATGCACCAGCGATGCATCGTCGACGTGGTCGATGCATCGGCGACGTCGACGTGATGCAACTCGGGCTCCACATCGAACCGCATCGGCGATGCATCGGCGATGCGGTGAGATCTTCCGATCCCATCTACTCCGACCCCATCTAGGTGGCCTAGAGATATTGGGGGTGGGAGGGGGACCGGGGGCTATAATGCCCATTATGCCCCAAGCAATAAAGAAACACGCTCCCAACGAGACCCACAGGGGCGAAGGGGAACTAGGGATACCAGTTCACAAATAAAGCGATGCGCCACACACAGAGGGCAAAACACGAGAGAAGGCCTCCCACCGACCGAGTGCCGGCCTACTGACTGCGCACATGGTAGCGGACTCCTTCAGCGATCGGAGGACGACCCAGACACCTGGCGATGAGACGTTTTTACATCTCGGCCCCAAGGTCTCAAACGCTTTCCTGGGGACGCATTGTCATCCCATATCCATGTTTGATCGCCCCGGAGCGCAGAAACGGCCCCTGGCAGTCTGGAAGGTGGAACAACAGCACGCCGCGATCGGACAAAAAAGCAGTCCTTCGGACGTCTTGGGAGGGGCCAGACTGGCAGCAGGCGGAGGCGGAGGCTCAAAGGCACGCTGACATGGATTGAACAGCTGTGGATCTGGCGCACGGGCTCCGGATTCACGGATCGGGGAAGGCCACCCCCACCCCCGAAGTAAGAAGCCAGTGCTGCATCATCTGGCGACGGAGCGCGTCGATCTCGTCAGTGGAAGACCGGGTCGAACCCGCATGTGCACCGCGTCGGGCCGCATCGCCACGGAGCCGGAAACGAATCGGATCGGCCACGCCAGGATGCACAGCGGCGCCGTGTGGGTATCGGGCCGCCCCGGATCGCTGCGACATCGAGATCGCACTGGATCGGACTGGCCGAAATCGAGATCGAACCGCATCGATCGGATCGACATGGGGCACTGTCCAACTCGTGTCGCTTCTTCAGGGCGGCGGAGCCCGCCCGCGCCGCGCGCGGCTAAGCCGCCCGCAGCAGCGCGGCGCAGCAGGCCGCGCGCAGGGCCAAGGCGGAGCGGCGGGATCCGCGCTGCATGGCTCGGCTCTGCTTCCGGCCCCCGTGGGCAGGCGCTTCGAAGGCCGGGGCTACGGCAACGGCTCTGCGCGCGCAGCGGCGTGGAGCAAAGGCCCCAAACTTCGCGCCGCGCGCTGCGCGAAGCACTTCGCGCTCTCTCGCGCCCTCCCCAGGGAGGAGGAGGAGGAGGAGGAGGAGGAGGAGGAGGAGGAATCGAAGCCGGCCCGCGGAGCGCGAAGCGCGAAGAGCTTCGCGCCCTCGAGGGCGGCCCTGAGGGAGGCGCTGGCGAGGGGGGCGCCGAAGCGCGTGGCCAGGGTGGACCACGCGCGCGCGGGAGAGTCGCGCAGGGGAGCGCTGCAGCGCGCGCGCGCGCGCGAGGCACAAAAGGGGGCTCCGCGGCGCGACCCCCCGCCCCTCGAGCTCGGAAGGAGGAGGGACTGGGGGGGGAATGCTCCGTTTTGCCTCCTCGTCCTCGTCTCCCCCCTCTTTGTCCTCCATCTCCTCGTCATCGTCCTCGTCCATATCCTCGTCCTCGTCCTCGTCCTCCTCCTCCTCCTCCTCCTCCTCCTCCTCCTCCTCCTCCTCCTCTTCCTCTTCCTCTTGCTCCTCTCTCCTCCTCCTCCTCCTCCTCCTCCTCTCCTCCTCCTCCTCCTCCTCCTCCTCCTCCTCCTCCTCCTCCTCCTCCTCCTCCTCCTCCTCCTCCTCCTCCTCCTCCCCCCCCCGCCGTACTGGCACAGGCGGCGCCTTCTGCTTGCAAGCGCGTTTCTTCAGTGCGGCTCGCGCTTGCGGGCCAAGTGCTGATTTCCACGATTCGCTCCAGGGTCTCCTTACGGGGGCCCGTGGGACCGAGCCCGCCCCCCGAGATCCCAGATGTGTTCCGAAGGCCCAGGAGACCCCTTCTGGGCCTGCGGGAAATGCGGGGTGGCGAGCGCTAGCTGGGCATGCCGCGTGCGACGCGCCTGTGGGCAGGAGGCGCCCGCCCGCGTCCGCCAGGCTGCCTGGGACCACCACGAGAAGCGGGAGGCGGAACGCGCAGGAGCTGCAGGAGGGCGTCGACCAGGACATGCTGCCCCAGGAGGTGGCAAGGTCATGGTGCCCAGCCAGGTCGACAAGCGCCTCGACGCAATCGAGCAGCTCCTGCAGAGTGCCGTTCCCAAGCCAAGCTCGTTTACGACAGAAACAGACGGGAAGACAGCTACAGCGGCCAGACCAGCACCCTGGAAGGCTGCAGTGGATTCAGAAAGGAACACGAAGGTTCTTGACACCGACAGTGATGAGGTCGAGAAGTCGAAGTTGGCCACGCAGCTTGCATGCTATGAGGCCAGCATCAAGTCTCTTCCGGGTGGCGATGCCGCGATCGAGCTGCGGAACAACATCCAATCGAATAGTAGCGACATAAAGACGCAACAGAAAGGACTACGGACACCAGCAGTCACGCATCGCAGGGCCACCCAAGACTTGCAGAAGGAGACTGCGGCGGTCAAGAAATTGGAAGCAGATATTGCCGAGACAGAGAAACAGCTCGAGGAGCGCAAGACGGCACGGGCGACCAAAAAAGGCACGTTGGAGGCAAAGCGGATCGAAGTCACTACGTTCCAGACAGAGCTGAGCAACGCCGCCCAGCAGCTTGCGGGACAATCCTGGCTTGACGGAGTCGGAGGTGGTGCCGACGACCCCCTTGACATCAAAGTTGACGAAGTTGATGGTGACGATGAGCAGCGGAAGTTTCTGGACACGCCAGTGTGGAGCAAGCTGCGGGAACACCTCGCGGGCAAGATGCCGACGAAGCGGGGCCCCCAACACTCTGCTGATGACAGTCGTGACCATGTTGATATGCCTGTCGACAGCGGACGCAGCGAGCCCCAGAAGCGCAGCATCGATGAGTTAGTTGGACGAGTCTGAGCACCAGAAGCTCATTGAGGCTGCCAAGATTGAACCTGAAGCTTTCTCGGCCATATTACGCGAGCTGGGCAAGAAGCAGCGATGCGCCTAATGACAGCGGGAGGCCCTTGGTATCAAGACTGAGGCTACGCGACAACGTCCTGCGCCGACCAGCTCAGCCTACACCACAAGGGCTTCTCCGCATCGAGACCTTCAATGCGAGTGGTGGGAAAGCGGCCCTCAATTCTCGATTGGAGCGGTCTGATGCAATGATTATGCGTTGCCAAGAGATTGGGTTTTCAGGTGGCAATCTGGAGTCTTTTTCCTCTAGGGCAAGCGGTCGAAGATTGAACTGTGCTGCCATCCCTGCGAGACGCACCGGTGTCTCGATACCTTCTGGAGGGACAGCGGTCTTCGTGCGTGATGATCTCGGTCTACGGCATCCTCCAGGAGGGCAACTGGTCTGTGAGTAGCGACTGCAGCATGTGATCATAGATCTCCCAGGCTGGCCGCCAATCTCCACACTGAATGTTTACCTGAAAGATTCGATAGGCCCAGTGGGCCTGAACGCCGAGATTCTCGCGGCTGCTGGAAGGTTTCGATCGGGCATCTCTGGGCCAGGTCTCATCGGAGGTGACTGGAACATGGGAGGTGTTGATTTGGAGACGTCAGGATTCACTCAGCAAGCTGCTGTTGTAACTGCGATACCAGAGCATGTGCCTTTCCGTGGCGCCACTGGCATCAGCACCAATGACTATTTCTGTTTCAACAATGCAATGGCACGAGGATACCGAGGGGTTCGAGATTTGACGAAGTGGCACAAGAAAGCTCATCGGCCAGCGCAGCCCTCTCTCTCTCTCTCTCTCTCTCTCTCTCTCTCTTTCGTCGACAGCGGCAGCAGGGTGCAGCACTGCGTCTACACTGTATCAGGGAAGCCGCCTGCTGCCCCTCCGCCTGGCCCCCCCACCAAGCCGGCAGATTGGACGCTTCGCAGCACTCTGGCGCAGAGGGCTCTAGAGATAACCAAAGCTCCCAGCGGCGACCTAGACATCACATGGCCGCTGCTGACCAGAATGTATGGGAACTTCGCTGTATCAGTTGCCGAGTATGTTGCGTAGAATACAGGCGTTGAGTTGAAGCAGTCTGGATCGCGTGCTCGCAATCTGGAGCCACGCTGGGTTGAGGCGACTTTCAATGCAGTGGGAGAGAATGATGTTCAAATTGTTGCGGATGGCTGGCAGTGGCTGCAAGAGAGTACTGTAACCAGCCAAAGGCTGCGCGCCAATCCTGATGCGATGATGACCTGCTCCACAGAGATCGATGCCTTTCTCGCGGGGCCCTACCCAGGGCAGGGGGTCAATGCAATAATGGACTCCACCGTGGTGCAAGCGAGAGGTCTCATCAATGCGGTTCCCATAGATATGAATAGCACTCAATATTTCCTGGATGACGTTGCTGTCGATGTTAGCTTTGCGGTCAAAGGGCAGGTCAAGGACGCGAACACGGCATGGAGCGAATTGTGTAAAGATAGCGTCACAAGGTGGTGCAAGGCCTCTTCATCGGGTTACGAAGGTGCGTGCGATTCCATCTCCAGAAATTGCTCTGGGAGTCCAGTCTGGCAAACCGGTGGTCATTGTGGTGCAGGAGGTGGACATGTACCGTAAGCTGTGGTCAGCATCTGAAATAGCGGCACCTGCTTGGGAGCCAGATCGCACGACGCGCAGGATGCTATCAGCGGATGATCTGCGCAGTGCGGCGAAGTCCTTTCCTGCAGGCGCGGCGACGAGCTTCGACAATCTTCACCCTGGGCATCTGTGCTTGCTGAGAGATGATGGGCTCGCGGTTCTCAGCGCACTGTTGGCAGCATCGGAGGCGGTAGGTGTTTTACCAAAGCAATGCTGCCGGATGAAGATGCCACTTCTTGGGGGGGGGGGGGGGGGGCGTCTGGAGGCAATCGATTGATCATCCTGTATGCAATGGTATACCGCGTTTGGCAGAGGGCTCGGAATCTGATTGCGGCTCGCATGCATGAGGCTCTGGACAGACGTTATTGAGGAGCTAGTAAAGATCGCTCGGCGGTTGACTGTGCGTGGCTGCAGGCGGCTCGATCGGAGAGCAATCAGACGGCGCGCAAGCATGGTGCGGTCATTGTCGCGGACTGGAGTGAATATTATGAATCCATTCCATTGCTAAAGCTGAGATACAAGTTCTTGCGACATGGGGCTCCATCGTCTTGGCTCAAGCTAGTTTTCAACATCTTGTCCTTCAACATGTGGTCCAGCCCCATAGTGATGCGACTTGGGCGTCATCATGCACGAACGCCGTTGATTGCGAGATATGGGCTTTCCTACGGGCGACGGATGCAATCATCTTGCTATCGAAGTGCATGCGGTGGATGCGCTTGACCTGTTTGTCACCAAGGAGCCGTTGCATGGCTTTCAAAATTACATTGGTGACGCCGGTTTGCATGTTTCGTCGTGCCACTATGAGATCGTCAGAGGAGTTGCTGTGGACGGTATGCGCAGTTTCCAGGAGGCCAGCAGATCGTTGAACGCAGGGCCCAACACTGATAAGATATCAGTCATGGCGACGTCGAAGGAGCTGGCCCGAGATATATATGTTCAACGATTGGTCTGCCAGACAGTGTGTGCAAAACCAGTGCGGCGTATCTTGGGGCCGTTGAATCTGCGGGAGCTCGTCGGCGAGGTCAGCGATCACGTCTGAGACAGGAGGGCAGTTTCACTCATGCACAAGCGAATTCGAAAGGTCAGAGCACACCGAAGGTGTTTCAAGGGACCCAAAGGGACCCCTTTAAAGAAGGTGGCCAAACAGGTAGTCGCCCCCGCCTGCAGTTTTAGGGGTGAGGTCCTGGTTCTCGCGGCCTCGGAGTGGCTCGGCCATATCAGGGTGATGGCCCGCAGCCAAGGCCGTAGTCATGGAGGCCTTTCCTTGCGGGCCAAGGTTGCCTTTTTTTTTCTGTGGGACAGTAATGGTAAGTTTGCGGTGCCCCCGCAGTCCAGTGGCGCGGGGCGATCCTGGCCGCAACGCGGCGCCCTGCCCTGCCTCTTGTCTCGCGAGCGGAACTGCTCGAGCTTTGGGATCTGGCCAAACCTCTCGATTGCACAGCGTGGCGCAAGTTCCAAGATCCGATTTCTAGAGCAGTCCTTTGCCTCGGCCGTGCGGGGTGGGGAGCTGAAGGCCCGCTAAAGTGGCATGGCCACAACAGACTGGAGGTCGACATTGCCGCCGCCCCGCCACCCCTGTTTTTCGACGTGATGGGGCAAGGAACGCAGAAGGGACGTGAGCTCGAGCTTTTGCAGCACCTCGGCTTCCTTGCTGGATCACGAGCCACGCTGGACCTGCTGCGCGATGCAGTAGGCCCCCGAGCGAGGCGCTACACACGATGCCGACAATATTTAGTTCAGAGCTGTGGGTGCGATGGGCCGTGGGCGAACGATAGGGCGATGCGTGCGGGTTACTTGTGCGACGGTGTGCGTGCGTGGTCAGTTAGACACAGTCCACCACAGGCTCTGCAGTTGCCAGCTTCCGCAGGTGGTCGAAGCTCGGACTGCCGCGGAGGTGTCTGCTAATTTTCTAGACGCTGCGCGTGCAGATCCAGATGATCTCATTTTCACCTGGGGGGCATGTGTATCAGGATAGCGAATTCCCCTGCCCGTCGGTGTCGTCTGATGCTTACTTGCATGACAAGGCGGGCAACTTGCTAGATATGGCTCCAGCGGAGATAGCGTGTCGAGCGGTAGCAGCACCGCTGCGGTTTGCGTCTGACGGGTCGAGCAGCCGACCTTGCATTCGACCGCTTCAGCGTCCGGCGTGGGCTGTGGCAGTGTGCCCCAGTGAACGCGAAGACCCTGTTGCAATCGTCAAAGGCGTCATGCCGGGATCGTTGCCTCAGGCACCTGCCATGGCTGAGCATGTAGGAATTGCCATCTGCAGTCAGGTAGCCACGCAGTCTGCAGAGTTAGGTGCTAACTGCCTCGCGGCCATGCGCGTGGCGCAGCGGGAAGTTTCCGCCCAGCTCGAGTTGTCTAACAAGTTTGCTGGGATAAAAGCTTTTGCGCAAGAGTTAGAGGCACTAGCTTGATTCGCGCCACCAGGCATGTAAAGGCCCCCCGTGATCAGGATGGAATAGATACCCTTGAAGGGGTAGAGCGGGCTTCTGCCGCAGCGAATGCGGCGGCGGATGCATACGCCAAAGACGGTTTAAGAACGCGCCCTGCTCCGACACCAGATGTTTCACAAGAGCTCGATCTCGCTGGTGAAAGAGTGTGAACAGTCATGAGGTTTGCAAGCGAGGTGGTGCCACTTTTTGCGAGCGAGGTGCGATGGGCAAGGCCTCATCGAATACTCTCGGGAAGGTCGCGGCGACCGACGTCGTGGCACTGCTGGAAAAAGAATGATATCGGAATGCAGTGCAGACAGAGCTTCCGTGTACTAGAATGTGCAGAGGAAGACGCACCCATGGATGGATGTCCAGGGCTCCCCCCTTTTCTCTGGAAGCTGCTCCATGATTCCAATGGTCACACCCTCGTTGCCGTGACTGGGACGCGTGCTCGGGAAGCTGGCGATGTGTCGTCGCCGTGTCGTGACGCGTCCGAAGAGCAAAGTATGTGCATCCGTTGCGGGGGATGGTCCCAAGTGCAGGGAGTCAAACCCAGTCGGAGATGTGAGAACCCCACGCGTAAGGGAATGGACGTCTTGGCGGCTTATCGGAAGGGGAATTGTCCGAACCCGCTTAGCAAGCTACGCCTCTCCGCTGACCCTCCGACCCAGGGCGCTCCTACCGTGGTTCGGACCTCTTTCTCCAGTGCTGAGCCGGCCCCCTCCCATGAGCAACGACTGGCAGCTTTGCCTGAGCGAGCTCGTTTAAAGGAGTTGGCCAGATCGGCCCGATCCCAGGGATAAGTTTGAGCTCAACTACTGCGGGGCATCCCCAAGTTACGCTACTGCTGGGCATAATTTTGAGCCCAACTACTGTCACGCCAGCGCCATACCGCAGGACGCCAAAAAAGGTAACGTGTTTGTCGTGGCGAAGCCTGCAAACAGGTCACGCTACTGCCTTTTGGCAGCACGCCGAAGGTAACGTTTTTGTCTTGGCGCAGCCTGCCAAAAGGTCACGATATTGCTTCGCCGCAACACGCCAAAGGTAACGTTTTGTCTTGGCGCAGCCTGCCATAGGGCAAGAGCCGTAAGTACGCCGCGGTGCAGCGCGCGCTGGGGCCAAGCCACCAGCGCTTCAGGTCCCCAAGTTTTGTTTCAAGTAAGTCTCCGAATTGAATATTTAGTGCTATACACTCCCCCGCGGGTCCTTCCGTTCGGTCCCGTTCCTCCTCCCACTTCTCCCCTCAACCTCCCCCTTCCTCTCCTCATCGTCTTCCTCATCTCCAATCCTCCCCTGCTCCTCCTCCTTCTCCTACCCCCCCTCCCCTTCTCCTAATTATCCTGACCCTCCTCATCCTCCCCCCCCTTCCTATCCCCCTCATTCTCGCCCTCCTTCCTTCTCCCCTCTGGCGCACCTCCTCCCCCAGATCGAACTCTTCACCACCTGTTTCCACTTCCTCCTCTTGCATTTCTTCTCATCATGAATAACGCCTCCCTGTTGCACCCCCGGACGAGTCGGTACGGCGAGCTGGGCGTTTCACTGGAGACTTCCTCACCATTCGTAGCAGTAGCGCCAGCTACTGAGATGGAGGGCAGGTCGTTTTCAAAATGTGGCTCTCGCCCTTGCAGCTGCGCACATCCGACATAGAAGCTTGTACCAGTTTCAGAAGTGGAGAGCGGATGTTTTTCAACATGTGGCTCTCGCTTGGGCGCCGCCCACATTCGACTTACACGTTCGCAGCCGTCTCAAGAATGAAAGGCGGGTCCGTTTCAAAACGCGGCTCTCGCAGTTGTGCCTCGCACATCCAGCATAAACGTTTGCAACATCTTCAACGATAGAGGGCAGGCCGCTTGCAACATATAGCTCTCGCCTTAGCGCCGCGCGCATTCGTCGTCAACTTCAGCGGAAGCTGCAAGGCTGGATGGCGGGCCCTTTTCAAAATGTGGCTCCCGCTTCAGTGCCGCACGCAATCACCTTGAAAGTCTGCAAAAATGTTAGGGTTCGTCTGTTCGAAGTCCCCAGAACAATGCTCTGGGCTGATTTAGGGTGGTCGCAACAGTTGTTGACTCGCGGCGTTGTAGTCCCCAAAAAAGTGGCCGTGCTCAGACAAGGCTTGAGATTGTCAGGCCGCGACGGTCGCGTTGATTCGCGGCGCCGAATTCCGAATACTTCTGTTCTGGCACGATTGAATATTACCAGAAGGCTGTCTTCCAACTGGGCACTTCCCGCAATGAATATAAATGCTTGAAGCGACCGGTTGACGGAAACGTTCACGCATAGTTTATTGCAACATAAATGATGCGTCTTGCGTTTGCACTTGTCCTCCGTGCCCTCGCCCTGCTTCTCCCTCCCCCGCTCGCCCTTACCCCCTCCGCTCGCCCTCGGGGGGGGGTGTCGCAGCACGAAAACAAAATACAACACATGGAGTGCACATGGCGCGTACAGTGCACCACTGTTTGGGGCAAACGTAAGCCAAACCTTATTCAACGCTTATGCCGCTTTGAAAGCCTTTGGAGGCCCCCGAACGTACTCAGGGGTCACCGTGGAACCTCCGAGGGGACCTCCCGAGAGGGCCTGAGAGAGAGGGAGGTAGAGAACGAACAAACAACAACAACAACAACAACAACAACAACAACAACAACAACAACAACAACAACAACAACAACAACATCACCAACTACCACAAAAAAAACAACGGCAACACGAGCAATAGCAACAACACCCACCACAGCAACAACCACGGCAACAACAATAACAGCAACAGTAACATCAACATCAACGCCAACAGCAAGAACACCAATCATGTTAAGACTGTTCGCTCTTATCTGTCCGCGGGCCATCCAACACGCATATCCCACACCCTCAATGCAGGCCCTCTTCGTCTTCGATCGCACCCCTGGTTCGATATATATATATATATATATATATATATATATATATACACACATATACATATACATATACATAATGTGTATATCGTTCTTGCCCGACACGTGTATTTCGTGCAGCCCCTAATGCAAGGAAAGAGGCGACAAATGGAAGGAAGGGACACGGAGGAGGGAGGAGGATGGAGCACGGGATTCGCAGGAGGGGGCCAGGAGCAGAAAACACATGGCAAAACCAGACGGGGTAGACCCTAACGGACGGTTCGGGAAAGCGGGCCCAAGCGACCAGGTCGAGCAGGCGGCTTTTTGAGTGTGATTGCTGCATGAATCGCGACGAAGTCTCAAGCGGTAGCGCGATTCCCAAAGAAATCATGAGGGAAACCACAGCGAGAGCGTGATTCCCGAGTGTCGAGGGCGCGGCGTCTGAATAAACTGTGAGGAGTCCCCTGCGAGAGCGCGATTCCTGTATACATCCCAATGGCCCTCTGGGCGTAGGTGGTGTGGGGCGGCTCCTCTTCCAGACCCCTTTTCTTCCCCTTCGGGGAGGGGTTTACCCCTCTCTCTACCCCTTAACGAGCGGTCAAGGCGGTCAGGGCGTCCTTAACGGCCTCGGCGAGGAAGCCAAAATCATTGGTTCTACAAGGGTTTGGGCTCCATTGTTCTACTAGGGTTTTGGATCTACTAGGTTTTTGGCATGCCTAATTGCCACCCCTCCTTTCTTTGATCGATCTCCTCCAAGATTGCCTCAAAAGGCGCCCAGGAGGCCCCTAGAGGTCCCAACATGGCACCAAGACGGCCCCCAAAGGCCCTCAAGAGGCCCCAGGAGGCCCCCAAGAGGACCCCAAGCGGCCCTAAGAGGCCCCACGAGGCACCCAAGTCGCCCAAGAGCCCCCCAGGACTGCCAAGAGACCCCGAAGACGCGCCCAAGAGATACCAAAAAAGGCTCCGAGTCATCTAAGAGTCCTCTCGCCCTTTTGCTTGCCCTCCTCCTCCTTCTGTTCCTCATTCCTCCTCCTACTCCTTCTCTTCCTTCTCCTCCTCTTCCTCATCATATTTCTCCTCCTTCTCCTCACTTCCTCCTCCATCCATCCAGCCTCCTCGTTCTCCTCCTCCCTCCTTCGCACGGTTCGGCCGTCCACCTCTTTGCTCCCGCACTGCCCTGATCACCTCAACTCGCCTGGACATCGTTTCTGGATGGGCTGGTGGGGATACTTTGTGTCGCAACCGCAGGCGAAGGCGCCGGCGGCGTCACAAGCCGACTCGGACTACGAGAAGAAGTAATTGCCTAGCTGGTGGGGATACGCGAAACGTCTGGAATTGTGACGACGTCCCGCGCGAGAACGCGATTCCTGCATACATTGTGAGGAAGTATCAGGCGGGAGCTGTTGTTGTTGTTGTAAACGGGCCAAGGGCACAGTTTGGTGGCGTCTCGCTTTCACTGGAAAAAGAACAGGGTGCGAGCCCCAGGAGAGGCACTCTAGTGGAATGGTTACCAGGCAGGGGGGATCAACAATAATTATTCTTCATTCATGAACAACAATAGCAACACCACCAACAACAATACCAACACGCATTTTAAGACTGTTCGCTCTTATCTGCCCGCATGCCCTTCAACACGTAAATCCAAAACCCTCGATGACCGCCCTCCTCGTCTTCGAACGTATCCCCTTAGGGTATATCTTTCTTACATGCAGCGTGTATTTCGTGCAGCCTCTAAGGCAAGGGGGAAGAGGACGGATGGAAGGAAGGGACAAAGGGCAGGCGGGTTGCTGAAGCATGCGTCCTGCATGAATCGCAAGGAAGTCTCGAACGATAGCGCGATTCCCAAATAAATGATGGGGAAATCAACAGCGAGAGCGTGATTCCTGAGTGTCACGGGCGCGGCATCTGAATACATCAAAAAATCAAATCCCCAGCGGGAACGCGATTCCTGCATACAGTGTAAGGATGTCCCACGCGAGAGCGCGATTCCTGCATACATTGTGAGGAAGTATCAGGCGGGAGCCGAAGTTGTTGTAAACCAGGGGCCGACCAACACATCATTTTCCTTGTGACAAGCAGGGCGCGAGCCCCGGGGGAGGCACTTTGATTGAAATATGCAAAATGGTTACCAGGCAGGGGGGGTCAATAATGATTATTCGTTGGAAATGAACATTCAACCAACAAAAACGACAACAACAACAACTACTGCTACTACTACTACGACAACGACTACGACTACTACTACTGCTACTACTACTACTACTACTACTACTACTACTACTGCTACCAGTAATAACACGAATCCTACTTCTACTGCTAATACTATGGTTACTACTACTACTACTACTGCTACTACCACTACTACTACTACTACGACTACTACGACTACTACTACTACTACTACTACTACTACTACTGCTACTGCTACCACTACGACTGCGGCTACGACTACTACTACTACTACTACTACTACTACTACTACTACTACCGACTCCGACTACTAACACTAGTACAGCGAATACTACTACTACTACTACTACTACTACTACTACTACTACTACTGGTACTACTACCACTACTACTACTACTACTACTACTACTACTACTACAACTACTACTACTACTACTACGACTACTACGGCTACTACTACTACGACTACTACTACTACTACTACTACTACTACTATTACTACTACTACTACTACTACTACTACTACTACTACTACTACTACTACTACTACTACTACTACTACTACTACTACTACTACTACTACTACTACGACTACTACTACTACTACTACTACTACTACTACTACTACTACTACTACTACTACTACTACTACTACTACTACTACTACGACTACTACGGCTACTACTACTACGACTACGACTACGACTACAAACACAGCAACAATAATAACAACACCAACAACACCAACAACAACAATAACAACACTCATGTTCAAACTGCTCGCACTTATCTTCTTGCGTACCATTCAACACGTAAATCCCAAAACCTCGATGCCCACCCCCTTCGTCTTCGATCGTGACCCTTTATGGGTAGATGTTTTTTACTAGCGAAAAGTATTTCGGGTAACCCCTGAGGCAGGGGGAGAGAGGACGGATGGAAGGTAGGAACAAGGGACAGGCGGGTTGGTGATGCTTGCGTCCTGCGTAAATCGCAAGGAAGTCTCGAGCGATAGCGCGATTCCCATATAAATCGTTAGGATCGAGGGCGCGGCGTCTGAATAAATTGCGAAGGGTCCCCCGCGAGAGCGTGATTCCTGCATACATGGTTCGGAAGTCCCACGCGAGAGCGCGATTCCTGCATATATTGTTAGAAAATATCAGGCGGGAGCCGTTGTTGTTGTAAACCGGGACCCAGCAACATAGTTTGGTGACCCCTCACTTTCTCTAGAAAAAAAACAGGCTCGAGCCCTGGGAGAGAGACTGCAATTAAAACATGCACTGCTTACCGGGCAAGGGGGCATCAACACTAATTATTCTTTGGAAATGAGAATTCGATAACAACACAGAACTCCGATATCGGGCGTAGCGACGAAAAGCGTCGCGTCCCTGACCCGTATCAGCCACCACGGGCCCTCTCTGAACGTCCCAACTCCTAAAACCGAGCACGAGGCTGGAACACGAATGACGACGGACGGTTCCAGGTCCTGCCTCGCTTCGGTCCTTTCTTCTTGCCCCTCCTCCTCCTCCTCCTCCTCCTCCTCCTCCTCCTCCTCCTCCTCCTGCGCCTCCCTACGCTAAGAGGAAGCAGACGAGAGCCGCAGTTGCGCTGGAACCTGCCTCCCTCTCGTGACAGAGCAGCCTGGTGTTTTGCCAATTCAGGTTAGGAATGCGTGAGCATTCCTTTTGTAGTTTGTATGTCGCCTGCCTGGTGCCCTCAGGCCGCGGCCGCGCGAGAGCGAAGGACCCGTTCCACAGGACCCGACCGGTCCATTGGCACTCAAGACACTCCAGACACTCGCGATATTCCCCGTGCTCTGGGCCATATGAGCGCTCCGGCCCCCCACGGACCGATCCAGCCCGATTGGGTCGAGAGATCTGGCGTGATTTTGTTCAAGAGGTCGGATGTCGGCGAGAGGCCACGGAATCGCTGCCGTTGCCGCCCTCACTGCTCTCGCCAGTCGGCGCTGCTGTCGCCCAAGCAGCGCTTGCTCCAGAGAGCCCTTGGGTGCCCTCCCTGGACTTCCGACGGATTGTTTTTGTTCTCGACGCATGATCCCTGGACCATCCGACCCCTTCCCCAAGGCAAGCTGCTCATCCCGAATCCCTTGTTTAGGTCTCACCGTGCAAAAAAAAAACGTTCAGATAGAATCTGGCCCAAGACTTAGGTTGGGCCTGTCCCCCTACAGGGGGATTTTGGACGAACAATAAAAAATGCAAAAAAAACCCAAAAGATGCCCAAACATACTCCAAAAAAATAGTCCCCAGACTATTGTTTTACTATCTTTGAATATTCCCCTGTAGAGGGACAGGCCCGACTTACTCCTAGACCCCGGGGGGTCCCTCTCGACCGACTCTCCACCCCGAGCCGTTCTCTCACGGCCCCAGGGCCCGTGGAAGCTCCTGGGGCCACCCAGGCTGCGAAAAACGCTCCAGGGACCCCCCTCCCTCCATAACTCTTTTTCCTTCACTGAAGGGGCCCTGGGACACACAAATAAATACACACAACTAAAAAGATTCCCCATATTTTCAAATGTTTTCTGGGTTTCTGTCTTCCCCCCCCCACTTTACAGATTTTTACCTAACAGCGAAGACTGATAGGTTTCTAATGGTCTCAAAAGAAAGCATCTTGACTCCTCAGGGGGGTCTGGGCAGATGCCGGACGGGTGCCGGGGAGAATCCGCGGAAATCGTTTTAAGCAAACAGTTACACACTTCGAGGTCTTCGAGGTCCCAGAACTCCATTCCTGGGCATGTTTTTGAATGCCCGGAGCCAACCGTAGGCCACTTCGTGGTCTTCGAATTCCCAGAACTCCATTCCTGGGCATGATTTTGAATGCTCGGAGCCAACTGCAGGCCACTTCGTGGTCTTCGAGGTCCCAGAACTCCATTCCTGCGCATGATTTTGAATGCCCGGAGCCAACTGTAGGCCACTTCGTGGTCTTCGAATTCCCAGAACTCCATTCCTGGGCATGATTTTGAATGCCCGGAGCCAACTGTAGGCCACTTCGTGTTCTTCGAGATCCCAGAACTCCATGCCCGGGCCACATTCTAAATGCTGAGGCAGGGTGAGGCTGAGGCTGAGGCAGGCTGAGGCTGAGGCAGGCTGAGGCTGGTGGCGAGGCTGAAGGCAGACTGAGGCTGAGGCTGAAGCAGGCTGAGCTGAGGCTGAGGCAGGCTGAGGCTGAGGCTGAGGCTTGAGGCTGAGGCTGAGGCAGGCTGAGGCTGAGGCTGAGGCTGAGGCTGAGGCAGGCTGAGGCAGGCTGAGGCTGAGGCTGAGGAGGCTGAGGCAGGCAGGCTGCTGAGGCAGGCTGAGGCTGAGGCTGAGGCAGGCTGAGGCTGAGGCTGAGGCTGAGGCTGAGGCTGAGGCTGAGGCTGAGGCTGAGGAGGCTGAGGCTGAGGCTGAGGCTGAGAGGCTGAGGCTGAGGCTGAGGCAGGCTGAGGCTGAGGCCGAGGCTGAAGGCAGACTGAGGCTGAGGCTGAAGCAGGCTGAGGCTGAGGCTGAGGCAGGCTGAGGCTGAGGCTGAGGCAGGCTGATGCTGAGGCTGAGGCTGAGGCTGAGGCTGATGCAGGCTGAGGCTGAGGAGGCTGAGGCTGAGGCCGAGGCTGAAGGCAGACTGAGGCTGAGGCTGAAGCAGGCTGAGGCTGAGGCAGGCTGAGGCTGAGGCTGAGGCAGGCTGATGCTGAGGCTGAGGCTGAGGCTGAGGGACTGAGGCGAGGCAGGCTGAGGCTGAGGCTGAGGCAGGCTGAGGCTGAGGCTGAGGCTGATGCAGGCTGAGGCTGAGGCAGGCTGAGGCTGAGGCCGAGGCTGAAGGCAGACTGAGCTGAGGCTGAAGCAGGCTGAGGCTGAGGCTGAGGCAGGCTGAGGCTGAGGCAGGCTGAGGCTGAGGCTGAGGCAGGCTGAGGCTGAGGCTGTGACTGCGACTGCCGTTGCCACTGCGACTGTCATCGCGAATGCGACTGCGACTGCGAGAACAGCAGAATTCTACAACTGGATTCTCATCTGAGTCTTAAGGGGAATGCTTCCAGATATGCTCCTACACATCGCTGTTAGTTTGCTTTGCCAGGATAATCCGATTTTTTCCTGGGAATCGACGATTCATAGTGCCTGTGTTTTTGTCCCTCCTGATTCACGTGGAACTCTTTCGAAGAGAAAGAAGACCATCGACTTCACGCTTGTCTGGCGACGACATCAGCATGCGTCTTTTTTAGAGGCATTCCAGATGGTGTCGAAGTTGACGGGGTCAGAGGGTCGCGCCGCATCGGCGATGCATCGCCGATCCATCAGCGACGTCGGCGATGCAACGGCGACGTCTGCGGAGAGGAGATCGGCATCCGCATCGAACCGCATCGCCGATGCGGCGCGATCCCCCACCCCCCCCTTACTCCGTCTCCATCAGTACTGCGAACTGAAAGGTTAGGCGAACATTTCCTCCCGCCAGTTTTGGTAGCAAGCTGGGTTCCCGGGTTCCCGGTTCCAGGTTAACCGGTTCCCGGGTACTGGTTCCGGGCCGATTTCGGTGGGTTCTGGAGTCCCGGGCTCCCGGGTTCCCGGTCGATCTCCTCAGCGAGAACCATCCACCGATTGGGGTTCTTCTCTGGCGTCATGAACGTGCAAGCTTCGTGCGACAGGCGGAACCGCCTGTACATGAAAAGACGACACCAATCTCCCCAGGCCCCCGACGTCATGATTGTTTCATTACGTCGACCCATGGAGGTCTCGACCAATTCCCCTGGACCGGTTTTTCATCCTGAGTCGTTTTTTGACGGTCCCGAGGGCCGGTAAGGGCCCCCAGAGGCCGAAAACAACCAAAAACCTCCCGTCCTGATTTTTTCCTCACCCGAGGGGGGTCTGGGTCATTGGCACGCGTTCTCCCTCCCGGGCTGTGAGTCCCCAAAGTCACAGCACTGCCCAGCTGGCGCTTCCTCCGTGCCCCCTCCCTGGCCGTCTCTGGGCGCCTGCCTCTCCGGGAGCCCCCGGCATCCCACGGGCCCCCTGGGCGGAGGCGGTTTCGCACGGCTCCTCTTCCAGCCCCCGTCGTGCCTTCGGTGGGGGCTCGCCCCCTCCCCCCTGCCCGCCCCCACCCCCGTGGGTCTGGGAGGGAGGGGCTGGGAGGCGCTGGAGCGTCCAAGATGGCCCAAGCTGGATCCCAGACGGCCTCACAGAGCCCCGAATGTCCTCCAAGATAGCTCAAGACAGACGAAGATGGGTTCCAACATGCTACAGCCCGACACATATCCAGGACGGGTCAGATGCGGGCTCCCCAGGACGCGTCCAACAGGCCAACGTCCTTCAACCACGTCGAGGCAATGATTTCAGCCTTCTCTTCTTCGCTTCGAATGGCATTCCGAAGCCTCAAGATGGCCCAAGAGAAGCCTAAGTCGGACCCAAGATGGCCCCAAGAGAGCCCAAGAGCGCCCCCAAGAGGGCCACGGGCGATGCTAATGAAGCACCCCCCGTCTTTGATCAACAAGAACAATCAAACTACATAGTTTTGTTTGAGGATTTCGGCTGTTCGAATGCATCTTTGGAAAGCTTTGGGCCCAAGGGGGCTCCGAGAGGGCCCCACATGTGTTCAGATCGCCGCCAAGATGGCGCAAGATGGTCCAAACTTGCCAAGAATGGCCTCGAAAATGCTTCCAACAGGCCCAGTGATGGCCCCAAGCCAGGTCCAAGTAGCCACGAAGATTTCCACGGACGGTCCCAAGAGGCCCACATCTGTCCAGAACCTGATGGAAATCCATGTAATGTGTCTTCTCGCCTTTTTTTAATGTCGACTGGCCATCTGCGGCCTCAAGACGGTTCCAATATGGCCCAAGAGGGTCCGAAGAGAGCTTCAAGAGAGGTCCCAGAGGCGAGCTTAAGGGCTCCAGAAGGGCGGCGCCAATTTAGATTCTCCAAGACGGTCCCCAAGGCTCTCAGGAGGCCCCCACAAAGGCCCCAAGAGAGCTCTAAAGCCTTACAACATGGCTCCAAGACGGCTCCAAGAGTCACAAAGAGTGCCCAAAACAGCCCTCAAGATGGCTCCAGAGGAAGACGTCTCAAGTCCAAGATCAGCAACCCAAATCGGCGCCGCCCCCTCTTCCTCCTTTTCAGCCTTCTCATCGTCCAACCTTCTCCTCGTCCTCCTCCTCCTCCTCCTCCCACTCTTCCCACCAAGGGTTCACCAGAAGTTGAATGAAAGCATGCTCCATCGAACTAATATTCCTTGTGCCCGCGTTCCTCCTTCTCCTCCTCATCATCATCCTCCTTCTCCTCCCTCATTCTTCCTCCTCCTTCCTCCTCCTCTCCCTCTTCCCGCATCATCCTTGTCCTCCGCCCTTCCTCCTGGTTCTGATCAGGCTGATTCGGAACTTCGGTTGGACCCGCTCCCCAGCTCTCTGTTTGACTGCAAGCTCCCCCAATTCCCTGATCAAAGCAACTTGCCCGGGCATAATGTTTGGATGGACGAGTGGAGATACGCGAAGCGTCAAGACTTGTTGTTTCTCAATCCCGGCAACGTGTCTCCATATGGACTCAGCTTCTTCGTGAGACATAGAAAACGGATTTAGTCTCCCAAGCTGAATCAAACTCCGCGATCGGGATCAAACCTCTCGGTCCTGCACCGCATCCACCCTCCGCAGTGGGGGGATGCCCCGTGGATTCCCAGGACCAGACCTCTTCTCGTCATGGAAAAAGGGGGTGCCTCTTGCAGTGTTCGGACCGGGGGGGGGGCGACTGCCACGCCCCTGGGCCGTCAGCACAACGGCCAGGGACGGAGAGACGGGCCCATGCGAGGGGGGTCTGCCTCTGGGGTGTCCCGTCGTGGAGCAATACTGCCATCGGACATCCCCCGGAGGCGATGGATGTGGATACGTAACTATCTCTGCGCCCCCCCCCCAGTCCCAGAGGCATCCAGATCCACCGCCCTCCTGCTCACCCAGGACAGCGGCTCCCCCAAGTTCCCCCGGGCGGTGGCTCCGAGCATCCTTCCGGCCCGGTATGAGGGCGACCTTTTCTGCAGGGGGTCGGGCGCCTTTGGGCTGCTGCGCGGTCAGACGCGGCTGGCCTTGGCGAGGTCGCATCAGTACAACTTCCTGCAGCTCCAGGGTGTCTGGAACTCTATCGCATCCTCCTCGTGGACCCCCTGCTCGCAATCTGCCAAACAACTGCCAAAATCCGCAATCGTGCTGTAGGCGCTGGGTGGAGTGTCCTTACATCCCTTGGAGGTCTCTGCTCTGTGGATTGTACATGCTCTGAATGGCCCCAGAACCTGGAAGTCAAAGGCAGTTCTTGGCGTTCCCCAGGCTTGTCGCGTGACTTTCTTGGAAGCGTGGTAAGGTGGTCCATATTTCCCACGTGCCTATGGGACCGCGCAGGGGCTGTCGTGAGCCCCTTAGGGTCCAAGACACCCAAAAGAGGCCCAAGAGGCTTCGAGGAGGCTCCCAAGAGAGCCGCAGAGAGGAGGAATTCGAACTGCCATTCCGAGCCCTCCACACCAAGATGCCCCCAAGAAGCCCCTGGAGGCTTTCAAAACGCCCCAAGAGGCTCCCAGTAGGCCCAAAAGAAGCTCCACAATATGCCCCAATATGAGTCCAGGAAGCCTCTTGCCCACGACTCAGAAACAGTAGCGAGGTGGGCCGAAGGCCACTGGATCCGCCGCCCCCTGTGCTTGCCACAAGAGCGTTGGGCGCGCTTGGTTTCAACGCACATCATAGCCCTCCCAAGGAATTCCCGCCGGCTTGTGGCCAGTCCCACTGGCCAACTGTTGGCTTGACCACCGAAAACGGCTCCAAAAGGGTCCCCAACAGGGTCCAGGTCAGCATCAAGCTGGTGCAGGATTGCCAGAGCTGCCTCGTGGTAGGCCCAATAAAACTCCACGGGGGCCCATATCTGTTCCCCACGACGACACAAAAGGCCCCCAAAACGCTGCTGAAGGCTCCAAGCGGTCCTCCAATAGGGCCTATAGAGGCAATGACACTTGACTGTCTGTTGCCTTTGTTCGATGACTTTCGGATTCTCGCCTTTTCGGCCTCCACAGGACGCCGCTTTCGGATGATCGTCCCCAGACTGCCCGCGAGACGCCGTTCTCGAGAGCGCCCACGACATCCCAAGAGGCCCCCACGAGCACCCACGACGGCCCACACGGGCCCCGTCTCCAAGAGGGCCACACGACGCTCCAAGAGAGAGCCCCGAGGCGGCTCCAGAGCGCCCTAAGGCCACAAGGTGTCTGCTGAGGGCGCCAGGATGCCCCCAAGGAGGGCCAAGCGGCCAGACAAGATTTGTTTGCGCTCTTCTCCCAGCGCGCAAGATTCGTGTTGTCTTCGTTTCCCAAAGCAAAATGACACCACAAATGAGGAAAAAGACGCGTCTCAAATGCAACCTCTCTGTTGCACCATGCCGCGCACACCATGCCCCTGAACCCCTTTCAAAGCAGGGATCAACAGAACACGGGTGGCACTACATATGAGGAATAATGGCCAAACGGCCTGACAAGGGCCCCAAGACAACCCCAAGACTGCCCCAAACGGTCCTTCCCCGGATTTCCCCAGTGGTTTCCTCAGCGGCTGTGGGAACGGACAGTCCACTAGAACGGCTGGAAATTGCACCACACAAGCGTTTCCAAAAGGCAGGGGGGGGGGGCGGTGACTCGCCCGAGGCGCCTTCGATAGCTGTTCTTCTCGAAGCAGGAAGCGCCGGCGTCGGCGCAACACGTCTTCGCTGTGCAATCATCGCCCGCCTTCGCGCAATCGGGCTTCGGTGCAGGCAGTGGAATTGTCAAGTTGACAGGGGGGGCCCAGCCTGGCGAGCCGAAGTCGTCCCAGCGGTACCAATCCAGGTTGCTCGGCCGTTGGCTCCACTGGTCACCCAAGCAGCCCTCGCAGCCAAACTGCCAGACCTGGTAGCCTATGAATACCCCAGAGCTGTTCAAGGAGTCGAGGTACTCGTACATTGCCGTCTGGCACTTCGCAGCAGTACCATCGTCGGCCTCGAAAGAGCCAATCTCTGTCATCATCAATTTCTTGCCGTACTTTTTCGCCCACTCAACGGTTTTCGGCAGGCCCCAGTTAGCACCATTGCAGCCGACGGTTTTGCCGTCGATTGTCTGGCCGCACCACTTGTTGGACCAATGTCCTTCGCATCCAGTCTCGACTCCACCGAATGTGAGGTCCATATATTGGTGCACATCGTACGCCAAATTTTCTGCTGGGTCCTCGATCGCAGCGAGGCGGGTGTTACCGGCGCGGTGCGTACCGTCGATATCCTCGCCCCAACGGAACTCTTCCCCCCAAGACGAAGCCCCCGTCCAATCAATATTTCCGGTCCAGTGAAGACCAGGCACCAGCACGAGGTTTGTTGAACCGACCTCGCGAATCTTCAGCAAGGCTGCCTGACACCACATTCGCCACGTTTCTATTGTAACCCCATCGAAATCAGGCGTGTTTGGGTCGAAGTAGTTGGCCTGGCCGTTGGCGAACCCGAAGCGGGGCTCGTTGTACAGCCCGAAGATGGCCATGGGGTTGCTGCCCCACTTCTCCGCAATGGCCCCCCAGAGGCTCACGAAATCGCCCAGCCGAGCATCCTTCCCATTGTATTGCAAGCCTTGGTCGTTGTTGTGGGGGTCTATGATTACGTAGGCGCCAAGCTTCTCGGTTATGAATTCGACAGTGTCGGCGACCCCGGGCACGAGGTCGAGGGTGCTGGCCCCCAGGCTGGACTGCAGCCTCTCCCAGATGATGGGCAGTCGGAAGCAGTTGGCCCCCTGGCGGCGGAAATACAGAATGTGGGCCAGGTCCGGCGCCGTATAGTGACCGTCCCTGCCACCGTGCGCGTCGAGGTCAAACCCAACGGCGTTGATCCCCACGCACCACATGCCCTCTGGGCCGCCATAGTTCTTGGTGTACAGCTTCGCGACGACGTCGTCTATAGCGCCTTGAGCGCAGCTCTTGCGAGGCTCCAGCCAGCGGGGGAAGTGGCTGCGGCTCCTGCTGCTCGTGCTCACGCTGCTGCACGTGCTGATTGTCCTCCCTCCCTCCCCCTCTGCCCGCACAGCCACTTTCCCCGCTCGCAGAAGGCCCTGAACAAAAACACCTCTGGGGCGCGCCTGGCATGCTCCCCTGGACATGCGCCACTGCACGGGCCCGCTGAAGCAGGGCGGCCTCCGCGGGTTCCTCTTGGGCATGGAATAAGCAGGTCCTGACAGAAACGGGTTCTAGAACCTCCCTCCCGGATCAGCATCTCATCTCGAGCCTCTCTCCGAGGGCCCTCATGCCCGTAGAGGGCCCCGAAGGCTCGGGAACGGGGAAGAGCCTCAGGACCTGTTTCCCTCTGGACCCGCTCGCCGCGTAAGGGAACAGGAACATAGCCATACCGCTGCTCCGCGGACCTCTCCCAAGGCGCGGCCTGACCAGAATCCCGAAAGGAACCCACCGTGGCGACGAAAGCTCGCCAGGACGAGCAGCGCCATCGGCATACGGCAATGTCGTGTCGAGCCGACTTCGGCGCTGGCTTCTGAGACCGCGGGGATCGTTCAAGCTTGCACGATCGGCCGCTTCCGCATCGCCCATGCGTTCAGCATCGACCGCTTCTGGGCCGCCAGCGGCGCTCGGCGCTGAATGCTGGCGGCGAGGTCCCCGCTGGCCGTCGCGACGCGCACCCCCTCCACGGAGCTCGCTCCACGGCGATCCTCCGCGGCGCACGCCCCCGAGGGCGCCGGCTCCCGCTCCGGCGCCCGCGCCAGCGCCCGCCGGGGCGCCAGGCACAGCGCCAGCGGAAGCGCGGCGAGCGGCAGCGGGTGCCACATGGCCGGGGCTCGGGCTGGCCACCACGCCGAAGGGCCTGGGCCGAGAGGTCTGGGGCCGAGAGGCACGGGGCCGAGGCTTGTGTCGAGCGGCTACGGGTCATGATGCTGCCGATGTTGGCTAGCGTGCGATGAGGAGAACGAGGGACAGAGTGATAAGGAGAAGAGTCGAGGGATGAGGAAGAAGAGGAGGAAGAGGAAAAGGAAGGAAGATTGAGGAGGGAGGAAGGAGGATGGAGCAGGAGGGAGGAGGAGTAGTGGGAAGGCGAGAAATCTGAAGAAATATAGCCGGACTGCAGTATCCCCAAACAGGGTTTTTAGACCCACTGCGGTTTCCAAGGTCGATTGCGTGCCCGCCTAGTGCGGGCTGGCATGGCATGTTAAAACATGCCTCCTCCTCCTCCTCCTCCTCGTCCACCTCCTCTTCATCCCGAAAGGCATCTCGGAACACAGAGTTGCGAGGATGTCTCCAGCGTAACGGGCTGGACCACCTCGCGCGCGGCATTTCGGACCCCAGAGTTGCGACGATGTCTCGGGCGAAACGTGCTGCGAGGAAGTCTCAGGCGAAACGGGCCGGACCACCTCGAGCGCGGCGTCTCAGAGCTCCGAGTTGCGGGGGCCTCCTGGTGCCTCCTGGGGCCTCCTGGGGACCTCCTGGGGCTTCCTCCCGGGCCTCCTGTGGCCTCCTGAACTCCACCTGAGGTTTCCTGAAGCATCTTGGGGCTCCCAGGGGGGATATCTAACCTGTGGCCGTTTGGGCCTCTCCAAATACAGGGGGGGGCCACAGGAGCAGGAAAAATCAACGAATCGACACCGGATGTGTATTAACTTGACACGTTCTGATAGAGGGCCTCCTGGGGCCTCCTGGGAGCCTCCTGGGAATCTCCTGCGGACCCCTGGGGCCTGTCCTGGGCGTCCTGCGGCCTCCTGAAGCTCTCTGGGACCTCCCCCTCCTCCTGCCTGCTCCCTCATGCACATCATCCGCCTCCTCCTTCTCCCTTCCATCTCCTCCTCCTCCTCCTCCTCCTCCTCCTCCTCCTCCTCCACCTCCTCTTCATCGCGAACGGCATTTCGGAGCCTAGAGTTGCGAGGATGTCTCCAGCGTAACGGGCTGGACCACCTCGCGCGCGGCATCTCGGACCCCAGAGTTGCGACGATGTCTCGGGCGAAACGTGCTGCGAGGAAGTCTCAGGCGAAACGGGCTGGACCACCTCGAGCGCGGCGTCTCAGAGCTCCGAGTTGCGGGGGCCTCCTGGTGCCTCCTGGGGCCTCCTGGGGACCTCCTGGAGCTTCCTCCTGGGCCTCCTGTGGCCTCGTGAACTCCACCTGGGGTTTCCTGAAGCCTCTTGGGGCTCCCAGGGGGGATATCTAACCTGTGGCCGTTTGGGCCTCTCCAAATGGAGGGGGGGGGGGGCACAAGAGCAGGAAAAATCAACGAATCGACACCGGATGTGTATTAACTTGACACGTTCTGATAAGCGGCCTCCTGGGGCCTCCTGGGAGCCTCCTGGGAATCTCCTGGAGACCCCTGGGGCCTGTCCTGGGCGTCCTGCGGCCTCCTGGTGCCTCCTGGGCCTCCTGGGGACCTCCTGGAGCTTCCTCCTGGGCCTCCTGTGGCCTCCTGAACTCCACCTGAGGTTTCCTGAAGCATCTTGGGGCTCCCAGGGGGGATATCTAACCTGTGGCCGCTTGGGCCTCTCCAAATGGAGGGGGGGGCACAAGAGCAGGAAAAATCAACGAATCGACACCGGATGTGTATTAACTTGACACGTTCTGATAGAGGGCCTCCTGGGGCCTCCTGGGAATCTCCTGGGGGCCCCTGGGGCCTGTCCTGGGCGTCCTGCGGCCTCCTGGACCTCTCTGGGGCCTCCTGAGGCTCGCAGGGTCCCATGGAGGATATGTAACATGTGGCCTTCTGGGCCCCCAGGCTGGACCACCTCTTGCGCAGCATCTGAGAGCTCAGAGTTGCGAGAATATCTTGTGCGAAACAGGCCGGACCACCTTGCGCACGGCATCTCAGATCTCAGAGTTGCAAGGATTTCTCAGGCGAGACGGGCCGGACCACCTCGCGCAGGTCATCTCAGAGCTCAGAAGTTCGAGGATGTCTCAGGCGAAACGGGCCGGACCACCTCGCGCGCGGCATCGGGGAGATCAAAGTTTCGAGGATGTCTCAGGCGAAATGGGCCGGACCACCTCGCGCGCGGCATCTTGGAGCTCAGAGTTGCGAGGATGTCTCAGGCGAAACGGCCCGGACCACCTCTCGCGCGGCATCTGGGAGTCAGAGTTTCGAGGATGTCTCAAGCGAAACGGCCCGGACCACCTCTCGCGCGGCCTCTCATAGCTCAGATTTAGGAGGATGTCTCAGGCGAAACGCTCAATCCCGGACAACTCAGAAACGAGAGTTGTGAGGATGTCTCAGGCGAAACGGGCCGGACCACCACATTTGTTTGAGGATGTCTCTGCTTAGCTTTCCCTCGGCCGGAATTAGCTTCTATCACAACAGCACCCCGTTCAGCAAGCTGTTTGGGGAAAAATGACAAAGGATGGGAATGGGGGAGAAGGTGGAGCAGGGGGCGGCAGAGAGAAGCGGTGAGGAGGAGGAGGAGGAGGAGGAGGAGGAGGAGGGGGAGGAGGAGGGGGAAAAAGGACGAGGAGGAGGCTCAGCAGAGTGACGAAGGGGGCGGAGGAACCCCAGCGCAGTCCAAGAAGCATGCAATGCCACCTAGACAGAGGAGGAGGGTGATGGGACAGAGGGGGAGGAGGAGGAGGAATAAGGATAAGTGAGCGGGCCCTGGGACACACAAATAAATACAGACAAATAACAAGATTTCCAGTATTTTCCCATGTGTTCGGGGTTTTCGTCGTCCCCCGCACTTCCCATATTTTCCCATATGTTCGAAGAAATCCACGATAAATTGCGTCTGTGTGTTTTTTCCCTCCTGAGAGGAGGGTGATGAGACAGAGGGGGAGGGGGAGGAGGAGGAATAAGGATAACATTGGAAGGGTGGCGCTATCATTTGAAGGTGGTCGTGCCAGCGGCACGCGGGGGCATTTCAGACCTCCTGTCTGGCATCATGCTGTTTGCTTTTCAGAGAAGAGAAGAGAAGGCCACCCCCTTCCGAAACCAATGTCGAACCATCGTCCTGCTGCTTTGCTCCCCGTGCCCTTGCCGCACCTCGATGACTCCAGGAGGTCCAACATATTGCCCACATAATACATGCAGGACACCCCAAGACCCTCCAAAGGCGACCCACCGAGCCTCCGAAGGCTCAAGTATCGCCCCAATCTGCCTCGATTGACCCAAATACGTCTCCAAAATGCGTACCAAAACGACACCCCAAAAGTCGGAACATCTTGGAGGTGGGGGTGGGGAAATCAAAAAGATCATTGTGTTGCGCCCGGCACTTTTCGGCTCCAGATTGAGGTTCAGACAGCCCCAAGAAGCAGAGACACCTTAAGAAGCCCCCAAAACACTGTTCAATACAACCCCAAGAGATGTCAGAAACGGCCCCAAAACGGCCTCATGGCCTTCGTGGGCGTCCCAAAAATGGTTCAACCGAGTTTTTTGTGGAGAGTTCTGTGGAACCATCACGCCCAAAACAACCCCGAAACCCCTGAGGAGGCCCTAGCGGGCCCCCATGATGCCCCACGAAGCCACAAGATAACCGAACAAACACTCCACATAACTCCCCCAGTAAACCACAAATATGGTTTCCGGAATGAGGGCGGGGGAGGGGGAGGAGAAACAAAAAACAGGAGAATGAGTCTTCAGACAAACCAGGGGTTTAAATTAGCCTGGCGAAGGACCCAACCATATGCAACTGTGAATACCGCAAGTGTGAATATCGTTCTCGGCGGCGCTACCTCTGGGTAGTGGAGACGCATGCGAACACCCCCACTGGGGCCTTCGGTGGAGCTCCCTCTGGGGCTACGAAGCGCTGCCCTGGGTGGGGGAACCGCATGCAGGCAGCCCCACTGGGGCCTTCGGTGGAGCTCCCTGTGAGGCTACGAAACGCTGCCCTGGGTGGGGGAACCGCATGCGGGCACCCCCACTGGGGCATACGGTGGAGCTCCCTCTGGGGCTACGAACGCTGCCCTGGGTGGGGGAACCGCATGCAGGCAGCCCCACTGGGGCCTTCGGTGGAGCTCCCTGTGGGCTACGAAACGCTGCCCTGGGTGGGGGAACCGCATGCGGGCACCCCCACTGGGGCCTACGGTGGAGCTCCCTCTGGGGCTACGAAACGCTGCCCTGGGTGGGGGAACCGCATGAGGGCAGCCCCACTGGGGCCTACGGTGGAGCTCCCTATGGGGCTACGGGCTGCCCTGGGTACGAAACGCTGCCCTGGCTGTGGGGGGGAACCGCATGTGGACACCCCCACTGGGGCCTTCGGTGGAGCTCCCTCTGGGGCTACGAAACGCTGCCCTGGGTGGGGAACCGCATGTGGACACCCCCACTGGGGCCTTCGGTGGAGCTCCCTATGGGGCTACGAAACGCTGCCCTGGGTGGGGGAACCGCATGGACACCCCCACTGGGGCCTTCGGTGGAGCTCCCTATGGGGCCACGAAACGCTGCCCTGGGTGGGGGAACCGCATGTGGACACCCCCACTGGGGCCTTCGGTGGAGCTCCCTATGGGGCTACGAAACGCTGCCCTGGGTGGGGGAACCGCATGTGGACACCCCCACTGGGGCCTTCGGTGGAGCTCCCTATGGGGCTACGAAACGCTGCCCTGGGTGGGGGAACCGCATGTGGACACCCCCACTGGGGCCTTCGGTGGAGCTCCCTATGGGGCCACGAAACGCTGCCCTGGGTGGGGGAACCGCATGTGGACACCCCCACTGGGGCCTTCGGTGGAGCTCCCTATGGGGCTACGAAACGCTGCCCTGGGTGGGGGAACCGCATGCGACACCCCCACTGGGGCCTTCGGTGGAGCTCCCTATGGGGCCACGAAACGCTGCCCTGGGTGGGGGAACCGCATGTGGACACCCCCACTGGGGCCTTCGGTGGAGCTCCCTATGGGGCTACGAAACGCTGCCCTGGGTGGGGGAACCGCATGTGGACACCCCCACTGGGGCCTTCGGTGGAGCTCCCTATGGGGCCACGAAACGCTGCCCTGGGTGGGGGAACCGCATGTGGACACCCCCACTGGGGCCTTCGGTGGAGCTCCCTATGGGGCCACGAAACGCTGCCCTGGGTGGGGGAACCGCATGTGGACACCCCCACTGGGGCCTTCGGTGGAGCTCCCTATGGGGCTACGAAACGCTGCCCTGGGTGGGGGAACCGCATGTGGACACCCCCACTGGGGCCTTCGGTGGAGCTCCCTATGGGGCCACGAAACGCTGCCCTGGGTGGGGGAACCGCATGTGGAACACCCCCACTGGGGCCTTCGGTGGAGCTCCCTATGGGGCCACGAAACGCTGCCCTGGGTGGGGGAACCGCATGTGGACACCCCCACTGGGGCCTTCGGTGGAGCTCCCTATGGGGCTACGAAACGCTGCCCTGGGTGGGGGAACCGCATGTGGACACCCCCACTGGGGCCTTCGGTGGAGCTCCCTATGGGGCCACGAAACGCTGCCCTGGGTGGGGGAACCGCATGTGGACACCCCCACTGGGGCCTTCGGTGGAGCTCCCTATGGGGCCACGAAACGCTGCCCTGGGTGGGGGAACCGCATGTGGACACCCCCACTGGGGCCTTCGGTGGAGCTCCCCATGGGGCCACAAAGCGCTGCCCTGAGTGGGGGAACCGCATGTGGACACCCCCACTGGGGCCTTCGGTGGAGCTCCCTATGGGGCCACGAAACGCGTGAGAGGTGTGCCGAGAGCAGAGGCAAGGAGGGGGAGGAGGGGGAGGAGGAGGAGAGGAGGAGAGGACGCGGGCACCGTCTCTTCAAAACGAGGACCCAACACCACAGGATGGTTGGGAAATATTGGCGCCAATTCTAACAGAGCGCTGCACTGGAGCGGGTCGCAACAACCTCCCAACCGCCGCGCTGCTGCGATGGCGTGGTGGCGGGGGTTTTCCTCATGCAGCTGGACTATGTGGAAATGCCATGGCACATCGGGGCCCCTCTCAACGGATAACTTCGCTGGCGACGGAGCGCGGGGAAGGAGGGGCGCGGATGGGGCCAGCCAGAGAATCCTCGCGCAAAACTTCCCCCCGTGCCCTCCGACGTCAACCATCTCCCCCCCCTCCCCCTCTCCTCTCATCTTCTCTCCCCCCTGCTCTCTCCCTCCCCCATCCCATCTCCCCTTCCCCCTCTCCCCTCTCACCTCCCCCTTCATAATTACTCAATATGAATACGACTCTCCCTCTTCCCCTGATGACGGCCTGGGAGTGTCCGACCCCCCCCCCCCGCGTAGTGTTTTTACACACAAGTTTCCCCGGAGTTGGGTTTTCGCCTGCATTTGTTTCCAAGATGCTGCTTTCGCTGGGGCGCCGGCCTCATTTTCGGGCCCCGCTCGTTCCGAGTCGTGCTCCCGCTGCAGCGCTGGCCTCATTTCCGTGCCCCCGCTCGTTCCGAATCGTGCTCCCGCTGCAGCGCTGGCCTCATTTCCGCGCTTCCGCTCGTTTCGACTCGTGCTCCCGCTGCAGCGGTGGCGTCATTTCCCGTGCCATGCCACGGCGTGCAATGCAATGCTAGGTTGATACTACGCTTTGCGGTGCTCCTCTACGCCATGCCATGCCGTGCTCTACAATGCATCGCGTACCCTTTCGGGGTCATTGCCCTGCTCGACATCCGACTGCGCGAGTAGAGAGGGGATCTGCGCCAACGTAAGGGATGGGAGGGAGGGGTAGGATGTCAGATATGACGCGAACGCACCTAGCTTGCCTCTCCCCTCCCCCCCATCACCCCCCCCCTCCTCTCTCATCTCCCTCCCCCCCCTCTCATCTTCACTGGCCCCGCCCGCCCTGCTTTCCTCCTGGATGTTGCTCTTCCCTCTCTCCGCCTCGCAACCTCGGCGAATCGCAGCTCTTGGCCCTCCTGGGCCATGCCACTCAGGCCGCCTCTCCCCGCCTCTTCCTCTGATGCGGATGCGATGAGGGGCACTATGCACTCTCACGCGGCCCACGGCGCCTCATCCTCTGAGGCGCGAGCTCGCGGCCCGGCAGCTGGCGTGCCTGGGCCGCCTGCGCCCCGCGGCGTGGCAGCCTGCCTGCCAAGGCCGCCTGTGCTCGCGGGGGAGGTCGCGCGCCAACCAGCAATGCTGGCGAGCGCGCGTCGGCCCTCCTTACCGCAATTCGGGACCGGAAGAAATTCCACCGGATGCACCGCCCGCGAATGGCGCGAGCGGGCGCCCCCCCCCTGCAAAAAAAAAAAGCACTGGCCTCGCCAGAAGCCTTGAGCAAATAATGCGGAAAGGCAAGGAGAGGCTACGCGCGCGAGCAAAACCCTCTGATAGAACTAACGTCCAAAATTTGCCCCCCTCTCTCTCTCTCTCTCCTTTTTTTTTTTTTTTCTCTCTCTCTCTCTCTCTCTCTCTCTCTCTCTCTCTCTCTCTCTCTCTCCGCCTCGCAACCTCGGCGGATCGCAGCTCTCGGCCATCCTGGGCGATGCCTCTCAGGCCGCCTCTCCCCACCTCCTCCTCTGATGCGGGTGCGATGATGAGCAGCATCTAGTCTCATGCGGACCACGGCGCCTCATCCTCTGAGGCGCGAGCTCGCGGCCCGGCAGCTGGCGTGCCCGGGCCGCCTGCCCCCCGCGTGGTCTGGCGCTCCCCGCCGCGCCCCGCGCGTCGCGGGCCATGGGCCCACCTCGAGAACCCTGCCCGCCCTGGAGGGGCGACCCAGCCCTGCCTCCGCCTCAGCAGGCGACCGCCCCTCAGCTCCGCGAGGCCCCCCCCCCCCCCCCTCTGCGCGATAGCCATTGGCCTATGCGATTGTGTGAGCCATCCTGCGCCTCGAACCTCAAAGGCCCCTCGCGGCTGCCGCGCCCTTCCCCCTCGGACCATGGACAGGTCCGCGTCTGCCATGCTGCTGGCCACGCCCTGCGCCATGCCCCTGGCCACCCACGGGCAACCGTGGAGAGCGTCGCTGTTCCAGCGCCCCCAGCGCTGCGCCAGCGCCGTGTCAATGAACGCCGCGTGGAGCGCGGATGCCCCGCCAATCCTCAGGCCCTGGGAGCCCGGGCCGTCCAGGTCGACCCCCATCGGCCTCAATGCGTTGCCACGCGCTGGACATCAGCTCGCGCCACGAGCATGGCGCCATTGTAAGCGAAGGTCGGGGCGTGCATCCTCGTCCCTGAGCTCTCGCGCGCCGAGCCCTCGTGGATCGTCGGTGCTTCCACGATGCACGCGCGCCCCTTTTTTGCACTGACACTGCTGTGACCTCTAAGCTGAAATGACTGCGCCACTCGTCAGTCTTACTGGCACTGGTCTTAATGACATTGATGACGACCTCGTTCGCTTCGGGCCAGTTACTGCACGGCTCGCCCGCTGCCTTCGGGACGTTGTCAACACCTCGCAGACCCTCGCCGCTCGCGTGGCCGCTCTGGCCCCCAGACACGTACTCGCTAGCCCTCAACATGAGGAAATAGCCTGTTGTCACCGCCGCCCAGAGATCCGGGCCTTCTCGAGACCAATCTGGCTGCAGCTTCTTCCGGACCCACCGCGCCACCCTGGGGGTGGCCCGCCTCTTCCGCTTGGCGCCCCCGTCTCGCTCCCCGAGGCAATCGATCGCCATGCAGAAAATTCCTGCCCCCGCCGCCAGGTCGCCCAGGCCGAGGGCCAGGCGCTGGGCGCGGACCGCGCTCAGGCACTGCTTGATGTCGCCCGCCTTCTTGCACCCGCGCCTGGACAGGTGGGCGGCGAACTCCAGCAGCAGCTCCTCCTCCACCCCCCCGCTCGTGACCGAAACCCCCCGCGGCGGGCTGATGCCGCGCGCGCGGCGAATGAGGGGCCACCACCTCCAGCCGGGGCTGTGCGACTTGATGGTGGGGCTAGCTAGCTTGTCCCAAATGAGATCCAGATTGGAACCCCCGGTCCGCGCGTGTCTTGAGGTCCGCGAATATCGGGTCGCTTGGCTTGGCCCTGTCCTGGACGGCCTCCGGCCCGAGGAAGGTCGGCGGCTGGTGCTGCGCCGGGTCCCGCTCTTGCCCCGGCGTCTCTTCCTCTGAGAGGTGGCCCCCGCCTTGCGCTCCTCCGCCTCTTGCGGCATCTGTGCCGCCAGGGCCCGCTCGACCCATCCCCCCATCTGATTGGAGTAGCCCCAGGTCCTAACTCCTGATTGGCTTGGGCTTGTCCAGCTGCGCCCGCGCCTCCTCCTGCTCCGGGCGCCCGCTCATCCTGTTGTCAGATGCCTCGCGGCCTTCGTGTCCGCCGTCGTCCGCCTACCGGTCGATTCGCTGGCCGAATATCCCCATGCGCGCGCGGATGCCTCTCGCTCCTGCACCAGCGCCGCCCGAGCACCTGGCGTCGCTGAGGTTGCGCGCCGCAACCTCCGCGTCGATGCTGTCGCCGCCCTCTGGGCCCGGGCCGCCCGAGCCCTCGCCCCCCCCCGCCGCGGGCCTGTGGCTCATGGAGGCGGGCTGCAAAGCCTACCTTCGGCTGGCCTCCCGCTTCCTGGGCTTCTCGGCCGCGCGCGCTCCCTCTCGATCCAGATGGCCCTAACTCGCAGGGCGGCACTCCTCGCTGCCTCCTCCACAGGGATGCGCACAGCCCGCGTGTCCCTCGCGACCCTGAGCTCTGCTTCGGGGCCTCGCTGCCCCCCGTCTCTCCCTGCCTCTGGCATCGGGGGAAGCGCTCGCCCAGCTGGCATCGGGAGAGGCTGGCGCTCGCGCCGGGGGCGCAGCGGCGCCGAGGAGGCGGCCCGCTCAGGGGCGGAGAATCGCCCGCCCTCCTCCAGAGATCGGGGGCGTGAGATCCTGAGCCGCTGACGGGCGGGCGGGGTCTGGGCCGCGATCGCGGGGCCGCTGCTAGCCGCCTTCTGACCCTGCTCGCCCAGTCCTGCGCCCCAGCGCCGCCCGCTCTTGCCATCCTTGCCGACCGTCCTCTGACTCGGGCGCCGCCTTGACGACGGGCCCCGGCCTCCTCGGCGGGGATCCGCCGAGGCCGCGCGGGCCGCATTCCTGCTCGCCCTCCCCTTGGTCGCCGTTGCCTGTGCTGGCGCCGCGTCCGCCTCCTCCTCGCGCTTCCTGCGGGCGCGCGTCTCGGGCGAGGGTGACGGGCGCTCCTCGCCGGTGCCGCTGCTGCCCGGCCCCGCCGCCTCGGCTGCTGCAGGCGCCGGGGGGCCCGCCCGCGCCAGGGCAGATGGCCCGCGCCAAGCAGATGGCGCCGCAGAACCGCTGCCATCGCCGCGATCTCGGCGGCGGCCCGCCGCGGGGGCGCCGCCTAAATATTATCATTAGTATTATTATTATGATTATTACTATGATTAGTATTATAATTATTATTAATCATATTATTATTCTACCTTTTCTTCCTCTTCCTCCCCCCTCGTGCGCCATCGCTGCCCGACTGGGGCGGTGGTTCCGCGTCCAGCCGGTGCGCCGCCTTCTCGCAATGGGAGCGGTGGTTGATCCCTGCGCACTTAACGCAGCGGTCGCGGCCTCTTCGGCCCTCGTTGCCCTCGGGGGCGTCGCGGGCGCTCGGGGCCCCGCGGCTGTCCAGGGCCAGGGCCCCCAATTGCCTTCGCTATCCCGCGGGCAAAGGCCACCTCTGCGGCCGTCTTAGCGGGGCTGCCCTTCCCGGCCCCTGCGCTCGCCAAAGGCCGTCCTTGCGCGCTGGGCGGGCCCCCTGTCCTTCGGCGCGGCGAAAGCTCGGCCTCTTCTCCTCCTCAGGCCTCGGGGTAGTGGAGCGGCCGCGCTGGGCTGCGACCCGATCGGCCGCGCGCGTCGCGCCGAGGGGAACCGTCCTGAACTGTGGTCCTCCCCCTGCAGCACTGGGCACGGGCGCGCCCCCCCTGCGCGGCCTGCGCCTCGTGGGCCTGCGCGTGGAAGGAGCGCGCCCTGAAACGCCGCTCACCTCCGGGGCGTCGCGCGCGCCCGAGATCGCCGCGCCCGCCGCCGGCAAGTAGACTGGGTCCTGGCGGGCTGAGTCTCTGCAGCCTTTAAGGCACAGGGTCTGCGCGCCCTCCTTCCCGAGGTAGGCGTCTCGTTTTTTCGCGCACGTCGACGCTGGACTCCGACTCGGTCTCTGAGTTGGGATCCATTTCCGCTGCCTCACCGCCCCCCTGCCAGGCCCAGGGTGCCTCGGGCGCCTCCTGGAACAACGCCTGAACAGACGCCGGACAAACTTGCCGACGCTCCTGCGCGCCCAAGCACAGCGGACCTGGCCCGCGGCGGCTGCGGGCGCGAGCTTGGCCAGGTCAGACACGTTGATCTGGGCGCTGGCGTTGGCCACGCGCGACGAGCAGGCGCGGGCCACGCCCCCCTCGTCGCCCGGCAGGGTGCGCGGCGTGGCCGCGCAGAGGCGCGCCGCTCCGATTCCCTCCTCATCCTTGGTCGCTCCAAGGTCGTCCCTGAGGCGGTGGTTGGAGCTGCCCTCAAAGCGGCAGACGTGCCCGTGCCTTCCGAAGCGACTACCTTCGAGAGGCCTTTGCTCCGAGCGCCCCACTGACCCGCCTGACTGCGCGATGAGGTCGCCGGGCAACATATTCTCGGCGATGCCTCCTGCCGGCGCGGACCTCGCGCTTCGCGCGGGCCTCGTCCACTGCCTCGACCTCCGAAGGGTCATCCGGATAAAGCTGAGGATGGTTTGCCCTCCAAGGCCACCTGGATGTCGCGCCCTGTCTTGCAAACGCCAGCAAAGGTCCTCAGAGTACTTATAGGACGGAGGAGGCGCATGCCCAAAGCGTTCGGAGGAGCCGAGACACGTCGCCAACGACGGATCCTGCGACGGTGGCCATTGCGAGCGCGGGTCCCGTCAGCGCCACTGCAGTTTCACCCAGTGCCCGCCGAACAAGTAGCTGCCCATGGCGTCGCCCGCCCCCATGATGAAGCAGAGGAGCTGGCGCGGCACCGCGCCCAACGCGCGCCCCAGCTTTTCGCCGAGCCACTTCGAGGCCGCTTTGACGCAGATGTTGACCCACGCCATGCTGAACTGAAATCCTATGGAGGTACCGAGCGGCTAACTGGGCACCTCGCCCCGCTTGCTTTTGTCCGCGGCTCCGGGCGCGCCCCGGCGGCCTCGCTGGGGGGGGGGGGGGCTGCGCGGGCGCAGCCGCTGGCCTGGCGTCCGCGCCGCAGTAGTCCTGGAGGTAGTGCCCGTATTCCTCAGATGACTGAGGGCGCTCGCCCGGGTCGGCCCTGCCCGCGTGCGGATCCGCGGCCCGGGGCCCCAAGAGGGCGGGGGCCGCTGCCGCCGAGCGTGGTCCAGAGTTCCCCGTGGACTCTTCGATGGCTAGCGGCGTCGCGCCGCCCTCGCTCGAGCAGCTGGGCTGGCCATCCTGACTGGGCCGCTCCTCCTGCTCTTCATCATCACCCGAGACGCCTCTGCCCGGGTCTGCCCAAGCGCGGACGCCCCCGGGCCCTACAACCGTGGCTGTCGCGGACAAGCTATATATACAGTCCGACCCCGAGCGACGCGTCAAGCCGCGTCAGCATCGCGAAGGTCGCCGTCGCCACGCTGCATTCGAGCGCACGGATGGGCCGCATCGGGCGGCCGCCGCGAGCCGCGCGACCCCTCCGGTCGCCGCCCGCACTGGAGGGGGTCCTGGCCCAGCCACTACCCAGCACTCCTCGGAATGCCTGGCCCGAGCCGCAGGCCGGGCAAGCGAGCCATGGCTCCGCCCGCCCACCCACCCAACAAAACACTGACCTCGCAACGGGCCTCCAAAGGCAAGGAGACGCTACGCGCGCGAGCAAGTAACGTCCAAAACTCCTCCTCCTCCCATCTCCTCCTCCTCCTCCTCCTCCTCCTCCTCCTCCTCCTCCTTCTCCTCCTCCTCCTCCTCATCCTTCTCCTCATCCTTCTCCTCATCCTCCTCCTCGTCCTCCTCCTCCTCCTCCTTCTCCTTCTCCCTCCTGCTCCTCCTCCTCCTTTTCTTCTCCTCCTCTCCTCCTCTTCCTCCTCATCCTCCTCCTCCTTCCTCTCCTCCTCCTCCTCCTCTCCTCCTCCTCCTCCTCCTCGTCCCTCCTCTTGTTCCTCCTCCTCGTTCTCCTCCTCCTCCTCCTCCTCTTCCATTATCCTCTTCCACATCCTTTTCCGCCTCCTCCTCCTCCTCCTCCTCTCCTCCTCCTCCTCCCGCTTCCCCTCCTCCTCCTCCTCCTCCTTCTCCTCCTCCTCCTCCTCGTCCTCCTCCTCCTCCTCCTCATCCTCCTACTCCTCTTCTTCCTTCTCTTTCTCCTTCTCCTCCTCCTCCTCTTCCTGCTCCTCCTGCTCCTCCTGCTCCTCTTCCTCCTCCTCTCCTTCTTAGTATGATGTGTATGCTTATGCTACTTAGTATGTTTATTATTATTAGTATTATTATTATTATTATTATTATTATTAGTATTAGTATTATTATTATTATTACTAGTATTATTTTGTTTGTATTATTCGTATCATTATTATTAGTATTATTATTATTATTAATAGTCTTATTCTTATTATTATTTTCCTGAACATTATTATTATTATGTTTATCCTCCTCCTCCTCCTCCTGCTTCTTCTTCTTCTTCTTCCTCCTCCTCCTCCTCCCTCTCCACCCTGGCCATCCCCGCCCTTTTCCCTCCACCCTCTCTCCCAGAGGGTCTACGTGGGTCCATGGACGTCCCCAGATGTCTCCAACAGCTTCTGGAATCCCAAGGGCCAAGTACGCCTAGTGAACGCCACCCCGCTGCTCCCTCCCGCCTCCTCATAACTATCATGCTTGCGATGGCCAAACTCTGAACGACGTGGTTCGTAGCATCTGGGACGTCTAACGGCGAAACATACTATCTTATTACGAAGTGCGCGTGTGAACAACAGCTCGAGTTCATAATACCTCGCTAGACGAAGCGGGAAGAGGAGGTGCGAAGAGGGTGCGGAAAAGTTGGGAAGCCCTCGCGGACGTAGACTATCAGTCTTGCAGGCGTGGGCAAGGTAGTCGTCTCCCAACACCCTTCCTGCTGGCACTCCTCCTTCTCCTCCTCCTCCTCCTCCTCCTCCGCGACCCCCGGCGAGCTTCCTATGAAGTCCCTTTCTGGCCCGCTTGCGCCGACGAGGTAATATCAATGTGTGTATGTGTTGGCTTCTGGCTGCCCGCGGCTGCGAGACCCAAAGCGGTCTTTGACGGCCCGGGCGGTTTGACCCAAAGCGGTCTTTGACGGCCCGGGCGGTTTTAGTCCGCGCGCACTTCCTGCTTGTTCGACCTTCTCCGCCCTGTCGCTGCGCGCAGGGGCGCGACGCCAAAAAAGAGAGTGTGTGTGTGTGTGTGCAGGTGTGTCTGTGTGTGCGTGTGTGCGCGCGCGCGTGTGTGTGTGTCGTTTGCCGCCTGGTGGCGGACTGTAACTCTTGCGCCTCAAATGCTTTGCGGCATTTAGCACCTCTGAGCATGGGGTCTTGACTCCGGCCCTTCTGATCGCGCATCGGGCTGGTGCGCTCTGGACGGGCACGGGGGACCTGATCACACCTCAAGCTCCAGAACCGCTGGGGGCGAAGGCCCGGACGAGACGCACACCGAGCTGCCTCCTGCTGGCGTCTGCGGGAGACCCTCCGAGAAACATTGTGCCGAGGACCTTGATGGCCACCCCCCGTCGGTTGGAGGGCAGGCAGGCACACCTCTGACCCTTGGGCGGCCCCTTTGGAGGGAAATCGCAGCTCGAATGCACCGCCTGGAAGGAATCAGGAATGCGCCAAGGGCAAACAAAGACTTCCTCATCCTGTGTTCGTAAAAAACCGAAACGCAATACTGGAAGTTCCCATCGTCGGCGGCGCAGACGGATCATGATATGAAGAGCTACGCACAATGTCAAGCCTACTGCTCAACAGTTGACTCAACTCAATTACCCTGGGCGTCCGTCTGGCTAGCCAGAACTGCACTTTTTAGTCCCAGACAGCGCTCTGGGTGGCACTAGACTCTGCTTCGGCACCGGCACCTGGACGTTGCAGCTGAACTGCCGTCCAAATTGGATAAGCTCAGAAATGCAACTACCAGAGATACGTATTTGAAAAGGCGCGTAGGACAGAATCGCCACCTTCTTGCTGCGAAGCAGCAGCGGCAGAAAGGGAACTGGAAAACATGGCAACTTCCTTCGTGTGTGTCGAAGATGAGGAGAGGCAGCAAAGTCAACCCAGAGGTTGTGAGCCACGAGCGCACAGGGACGAGAACGCGGACGGGGAGAGGCAGAGAGAGAGAGCGGGGCGTAGAGAGACATAGAGAGAGGGAGAAAGAGAGAGCGAGAGCGACCGAGACAAACAGGGAAGGGGAGAAGAGCAAGATAACAAGGGGCGGTCGCGCGCACATCTACGGGTGTGGCGACATCATGGTATCACGGAAAGGGGGTTGAGAGACATGGCGAGGGGGGGGCGGGGCGCGGCATCTTTCTGCTCCTCCTCTGCCTCCTCTACCCGAGCCCTCATGCTCTTCAGCGATCTCTTGATTGTCCTCCTCCTATTTCTCGTACTTGTCTTCAACAGTGACCTCCTCTTCCATCGTCAATGCCGTCTTCATCCTCCTCCTGGCACCCCTTCTGTCCTCCACACCCCTCCTTCTCTTCACCTCTCCTCCTCCCTCTACCCTCTTCTCCTTCTGCTCCTCCCATCTCCTCATTACTCCGTCCTCCATCCTCTTCCTTATTCCTCCCGCCTCTCCCCCTCGTCCACCACCTTCGTTCTTGATTTTCTGACTCCTCATCCAATGTGTTCCTCCTCGTTACTCTATTCATCCCTGCTCTTCCTCCTGCCGCTCTTTGCCCTCCCCCATCCTCCTGCTGTCCCAATCATCCCCCTCACTCAGAATGGTGTCCTCGGCATTAACCTGTCTCTACTCCTACTCATCCTGCTCCTCCTCATCTTCATCATCCTCTTGCTCCTCCCCCCTTAAGCTCTTCACCGCCGCGCTTCTCCTCTGCCTCCTCCATGTCCCTCCTCTTGCTTACCGTTCTTCGTCAACGCTCTCTTCCTCCTCATGGCGATGCTTATCCTCCTCGTCCTCTTCATTCTCCGATCCCCGACCCACCACCTGGCCCAAGCCATGGATTCCCTTGCACTCTAAGTCAATAGAGACCTGGGAGCAAACGGATGGGGGAACGGTGAAAGTGAAGAGCGCCCAGCACGAGAAGTGCTGATGGGAACAAGCTGGCGTTGTGGAGAGGAAACGCCATCTTCGCGCCCTGATCCATACGAGGGGCTGCGGACAACAGATCACACTTGACGGCAACCTGTTGAACAACTCCCTGCAATCACTAACGCACGACGGCCCTGTGACCAAATTAATCATTCAAAACCCGCGTAGAATCCATGGGACTAGACGCACCGTGTGAACTGGTCTACAGAATCGACGTCGGACGTTTGAAGTCCGGGGCGTTGACGCTGCAATTGAAATCTTGGAGAAACGCAGCCAACCGACCTAATGGCTGGTCTGATGATCATTCAAGCGTACACCTGCGGCTTGCCGGCGCTCTGCTTAGCCTCGTCCTTGCGCATATTGTCCAGCGTGAACTCGACAAGGCCTCGCGGGGCAAACAACACATCCTAGCTGCAACGGCCGCTTGAGTTCCTTTCTTGCATGTGGGCAGACACATACCTAGCGAGATTGGAATGGACAACAAAATGCACTGCACGTTATTTTTGTACGTGCCTGCGCGCACGATTAGCCGAGATAAACTGTCGCGTTTGGTAATCATGTCAACGTCCTCTGTGCACGCTGGCGGAGTACGACTGTGTGTGCAGACATCGGCATAGTTCGGTGCCCACTTGCGGAGCCGGAAGAAGCAAGACGAACGGACTCTATACTATAGGGCGCTCTGATCTTATACGCTGTGGGAATCTCTGTGGAAGAAATCAACACACATGTGCAGTGAGTCGGATGGAACGCTGAGGAATGTGTAACTACGAGTAGGTGAAAGGTGGGCACTGTTGATTGGTTGAGGTGGGTGCGTCCTTGAGACAAAGTCAAGCTTTTTAGTACGAGTGATCTGGAGAAGCGCCGTGCAATGGAAGAACAGCATTGTGGAGTCTTGTGGACAACTACGAATAACTTGACTAACAATGCACGAACGGCGTCCATTCATGACCGCCTTCTGTGGGATAATGAGGAGAAGCCGACACGTGCGCATTATTGGATACGCTGCAGCAAAAAACCGGCCGAGTTGAGCATCGAGCTGCCAATTTGGTGTTGCACCGCTGTGTCATGAATATCGTATCCGCTAGAAATGAAGATGTTCGGCTTAATTGTGCTGGGGCCAACTGCGGGTTCTCGGGGTATCCTGGGCTGGACAGGGGTCTTGTCTCTTTTGGGGGGATCTTGGATCATTCTGCGCCAACTCCTGGGATGTCCCGCCCATTCCACTCCACCTTCCTTGAGAGCTGAATGGTAGAAGTCGTAGAGCCCAACCTCCCGGGGAGGTTGAGCCCCACATCCCTGGGACCCAGAGGTCCAGGAGGTGGGACTGGAGAAAGCGGCCTCAAAGCTGCAACCTCACTTCCCCTGGGAAGTCCAGCCCCTGGATCCGGAAAACAAATGATGACTGTCGAAGACCCCTTCCTCCAGGACCCGTTCCCTACGTTCCAGGACCCATCCGCGCCGACGTAGCAGACGCGACGACCAGAATTCTAGACCACATCGTTCACGCGCATTTTTTGAGCTAGGTCGATCCGGGAGGGTCCTGGGGCCCGAAACAGAGCCAATCGTGCTCGTCATGACGGGTTGCCATCCAAGAGCTCAGACTTCCTGTTCGCAGCGCCGACGGCATCTCGCCCCTCAGCGTGCTGCCGGAGTTTTTCCGGCAGGCCGGGCACACACCCTGAGCAGGGACCGACGGTCCCGGTATTCCTACAGGCCTACCACGAGATGTTGGTAGAACCAAAAAAAGTTCTAAGAACAAAGACAATGTTCGTAGAACATTAGCCCGATGCGTGTAAAACAGGACAGTCCCAGCCAGACATGTTCTGAGAAGGCTTCGTGGAGACCACAAAAGGTTATTCGACAATTATTTGGTAGGCCCATAGGCGAGCTGGGACGCTTCGCCACTGCTTGAGCAGCTGCTCCTCCTCCTCATCATCATCCTCCTGATGCTCCTCCTGCTCCTCCTCCTTCTCCTCCTCCTCCTCCCCCTCCTAATGCTCCTCCTGCTCCTCCTCCTCATCCTCCTAATGCTCCTCCTCCTCCTCCTCCTCCTCCTCCTCCTCCGCCTCCTCCTCCTGCTCCTCCTTCTCCGCCTCATCCTCCTCCTGCTCCTCTTCATCCTCTTCCTCCTCCTCCTCCTCCTCCTCCTCCTCCTCGTCATCTCGTTCTTTCTGCGCGGGCGCGGCCTGGGGGCGCGCGCGCGCGCCCGCGACACGCCGCCTCCGCGACCTACCTACCAAGGCGGCTGCGCACGGGGCACCCGCGGATACCCCTCGCGCGCGGGGGGAGGGCCCAAACGGCACCGATAGACCGCCGCTCGCCCTGACGTCCGCCAAGGGGCCCAAAGACACGCACAAATAAATACACACGAATCCCAGGATTCCCAATTATGATTTCTTGTGTTCTTGGTAGTTGTCTTCCCCCCACACTGCCCATATATTTTTCCATACGCGCGCGGGGTGAGAGCCCAAAAGGCACCGATAGACCGCCACTCCCCGGACCTCTGTCAAGGGGCCCAAAGACACACAAATAAATGCAGCCGACCCGTATAATACGGACGCGCGGTAAGGATGCAAGGCCCTCGGACGCCCATCTCGAAGCTTTTCGAGCTGGGCGCGGCCGACGAAATGGTCAAGGATGCACCGAGGAGGCGAGGATGCAAGGGTACCCTTGGGAAGGTTGCCCGTCCTTGTTGTGCGGGTTGACTGTACACACAAATCCCAGAATTCCCAATAAGTTTTCATGTTTTCTTAGTATTTGTCTCCCCCCCCACTTCGCATATACTTTCCCATGCTTTCCTGGGAGTCGACGCCGAATGGTGTCTCTGTGTTGTCCTCCCCCCCTTGCCTCTGGCCGTGGCGAATCCAGCCATGGCGGCCCGGAGCTCCCAGGAGGCCCACAAGGCGAACACGAGGCAAGGGCTAAGTCGGGCCTGTCCTCCTACACGGGGATTTTGGGCGAAGAAATAAAGATACTCAAAAGATACCCCCAGATGGCCAAATATGGTCACAAAACACTCGTCCCCAGACTATTTTTTGACTATTTTTGAATATCCCTCCTGTAGTGGGACAGGCCCGACTCAAATCGGGGATCTTCTGACCCGGGTCAATCCAGACCAGGGTCAGCAGGAAACCAAAAAACTGCAGTGCAGGAAAACAACAAATGCATCGCAGGTCTTCGCGAACCCGGGTCAGCCAATATGCGCGGCCGCCTACCGGCCACGAGCGGCTCGCTAACCCGGGTCAGCCAGAGGGGGTCTTCGCAGGATCCTGCAGGATCCGGCGCCCTGGCTGACCTCTGTTTGCACCGACCCCCGTCTCTTAGGCCCCGATCAATAGGAGAACAAAAAGTGGCATAAACGTACAAACTCGGAGGTCCGCGCGGATTTCTCGGATCGGCGCTGGACCCCCCTCCCTGGCGCGCGGAGCGCGCCAGTGGCGGCGCCGGAGGCGCCGCCGGGGGGCCCCAGCGCGGGAGGCGCCGCCGGGAGGCTGAATTTTTATGTTTATGCCACTTTTTGTTCCCCTTTTTCTGGACTCTTTCTGAATATCCCTCCTGTAGGGGGACAGGCCTGACTCAAGGCAAGGGTGGCGGTATCGGTACCTGCTCCTCCCCAGTGGGTGCGGGAGGGGGCAGCGGCGCCGCCGCCGCGCGCCGAGCTTTGAAGCCCCCTCTCGCGGTCGGGAGGCAGCCGGTTCCTGGCCCGCCGCCGCAGGCGCGGCGAGCCTCCCGAGGGGCCGGGAGGGCGCGGGGCCCTGCCGGGCTGCCCGTACAAATCGACAGTCATGTCGGGCCTGTCCCCCTACAGGGGGGTTGTCGGCGAAAAATACAAGATACCCCAACAATGCCCCAAAGAGGTAAAAAATTATCCTGGCGAAGGACCCAACCATGTGCAGTTGTGAATATCGCATTGCGGGTGCCGCTTTCGGTGGAGCTCCCTGTGGGGCCACGAAACGCTGTGCTGGGTGGGGGTGACGCATGCGGGCGGCACCACTGGGGCCTTCGGTGGAGGTCCCTGTGGGGCCACGAAACGCTGTACTGGGCGGGGGTGACGCATGCGGGCGGCACCACTGGGGCCGTCGGTGGAGCTCCCTGTGGGGCCACGAAACGCTGTGCTGGGTGGGGGTGGCGCATGCGGGCGGCACCACTGGGGCCTTCGGTGGAGCTCCCTGTGGGGCCACGAAATGCTGTGCTGGGGTGGGGGTGACGCATGCGGGCGGCACCACTGGGGCCTTCGGTGGAGGTCCCTGTGGGGCCACGAAACGCTGTGTTTGGTGGAGGTGCCGAAATGGGTGTGCGGGACGCATGCGAGCGGTGGCACTGGGGCCTTCGGTGGAGCTCCCTATGGGGCCACGAAACGTGTGAGGGGTGTGCCGAAATGGGTGTGGCTGACGCATGCGGGCTGGGGCCACGAAACGTGTGAGGGGTGTGCCGAATTGGGTGTGGCTGACGCATGCGGGCGGCGGCACTGCGGCCTTCGGTGGAGCTCCCTATGGGGCCACGAAAGCGTGTGAGGGGTGTGCCGAATTGGGTGTGGCTGACGCATGCGGGCGGCAGCACTGGGGCCTTCGGTGGAGCTCCCTATGGGGCCACGAAACGTGTGAGGGGTGTGCCGAATTGGGTGTGGCTGACGCATGCGGGCGGCAGCACTGGGGCCTTCGGTGGAGCTCCCTGGGGCCACGCATGCGTGGCCGTGCGACGCACTGGCACTGGGGCCTTCGGTGGAGCTCCCTATGGGGCCACGAAACGTGTGAGGGGTGTGCCGAATTGGGTGTGGCTGACGCATGCGGGCGGCGGCACTGGGGCCTTCGGTGGAGCTCCCTATGGGGCCACGAAACGTGTGAGGGGTGTGCCGAATTGGGTGTGGCTGACGCATGCGGGCGGCGGCACTGGGGCCTTCGGTGGAGCTCCCTATGGGGCCACGAAACGTGTGAGGGGTGTGCCGAATTGGGTGTGGCTGACGCATGCGGGCATGCGGGCCACGAAACGCGTGTGAGGGGTGTGCCGAATTGGGTGTGGCTGACGCATGCGGGCGGCGGCACTGGGGCCTTCGGTGGAGCTCCCTATGGGGCCACGAAACGTGTGAGGGGTGTGCCGAATTGGGTGTGGCTGACGCATGCGGGCGGCAGCACTGGGGCCTTCGGTGGAGCTCCCTATGGGGCCACGAAACGTGTGAGGGGTGTGCCGAACTGGGTGTGGCTGACGCATGCGGGCGGCAGCACTGGGGCCTTCGGTGGAGCTCCCTATGGGGCCACGAAACGTGTGTGTGTGATGCCGAATTGGGTGTGGCTGACGCATGCGGGCGGCAGCACTGGGGCCTTCGGTGGAGCTCCCTATGGGGCCACGAAACGTGTGAGAGGTGTGACGATGATGGTGATGATGACGATGATGGTGGGTGATGACGATGATGATGATGATGATGACGATGATGATGATGATGACGATGATGTCAGGCTCCATAGGGGGCTAGGTGCCTTGGATCAGCAGCTCGCGAATGGCCCTCTTGCGCTTGGCTACTGCGCGGGCCCTCGCCCGCATCAAGGCCTCCACCCTAACAGGGCCTGCCTGAGATGACTGTGAACGGATGGCGTTATAAGTTGTGAGTAAAAGATCGTGCATTAGAATGGTACCATGCAAGGCTCGGCTGGACGGCATAAGAGGTCTCAACAGCAATCGATCGAGAGCATTCCACTCGAGAAAATCAGGCGGCAGCGACGGGATGATACTAGGAAGCAGTGGCAGCAGCACAGGACATTGAAAGTAATGCGTTATGTGGTCGGAGTCTGCGGCACCGCAGCCCATGACGCAACAGCGGTTCCCTGAGCGAAATCTGGCCGACGTGGGCCACGCGTTACAAACGGATTTGAGGAGAGAGGAGGCAACGAAGGGGGCTTGTTCGGTAGCGGCGAGGAAAATGGCTCGAAAAATAAAATTGGCGTGGCTTACGGGGGCCTCACTCCAGAACTTCCGAATCCTTGGGAAGAGCAGGACTGGCATCGAGGGACGTCCCTGATTTTTGGCAACGGCAATGGTGACTTTTCGCTGTATGTCGTGCGTATACTCGTTGATCGTCGGGCAAATCGTCGTGAGCTCGTTCCAGTTCTTAATCAGGGAGCCGCACATAGACTCAGCAAGCCAAGATTTATGCCGAACAACAGCCAGCCGTTCGACATCCTCGTGCTCAAGAAAATGCAGACGCTCCTTCACTCTCGCGAAGGCTGAACTCTGGATGGCGATCCGAAACATCGCGGCCTTGTTCGTGGCCTGGAGGTTGCGGGGCTCGACAGGGAACCCAAAGTCCAGGAAGTTCTTGAGGACCAGGGAAGGGATGGCGTACCTCGGACCCATGGTCAGCCTTTGAAGAGCGTTCGTTTCGGCTCGGATCACTTCGGGCCTAACCGGTAGTACCTGCATCAGGTACGTCAAGATCGAGAAAGCTAGCGAGTTGTAGGCGTAGATGTTCTGAACTAAACCGAGCTTCAGCGTCTTAATATGCCCGATCCTGGAAAGAAATTTGACCAGAACAGGATGCCACGAAGCAGCAGGCCCAGTCGGGCCGATCATTACCCCAAGATATTTCCCGTGGGTGCCGACCTGGAAGGGCTTTATGTTGATCCCCCACTTTTTGAACTCTTTATTTAGCTCGGTTCTGTCGAACTCCACGGCAAGGACAATCACGCACTTCTTCAAATTCGGGAGAAGACCTGTCACGATCGAGCTCCTGAGAAAGTGCTTCATCGTCGCGGGCAAGGACTGCCTCAAGTCAGCCATCGCAGCGCCAACGTCGTCAGCGAAAGCGAACGGGGAGGTAGGTGTCGGTAAACGTGTTAAAATCCTTTCCAGCTTCCGTAACACGGGGTCGAAGGCCAGGGCGAAGAGGGCGCCCGAAAGAGGGCACCCCTGTTTTATGCCGCGGGTGATACGGTACCCAGGGAACCTTTTTCCAGCAAAAATGATGAAGGAGTAGAGGTCGGAATACAGCTGGTCAACTGCATGAAGGATAAAATCGGGGATGCCCATGCGTTGCAGCACGCGCTGAATCCACCTGTGGGACAGCGACGGAAACGCCGCTTTCAGGTCCAGCAAGAACAGGCCGGCGAAAGGGCAGTCGTTATAACAAGCGTATTCTAGAAACTTGCCTTCAATATCGAGGATATTGTCGATCAGGTATCTGCCTTTGACGAAGCCTTTTTGCATCGGGTCGGTTGAAAATACTGCCTGCTGTCCCATGGGAACACAGATCGCACTAGCCAAGAGCTTGTTGTCGGTGTTGCTAAGTGTGATCGGCCGAACTTGGCTAGATGGACGGACTATAGACTCATGATCGTTTGGAAGAACATCTTTGGGAAGAAACACCGTTTGCCCGTGATTAAACCCCGAAGGCAAGCTGGCTCCTGCGCATAATGCTTGGTATGCTTCAAATATCACTCGGTGAGCGCGCTCTCCTGCGTGTCTCCAACACGAATATGGAATTCCATCAGGACCACAAGCTGATTCGCGGCGACTAACGACGATCCCTTGGAAGGTCCCGAAGTCGATTTCCCACTCAATACCAGGAGCAGCCCGAGGAATATCTTCAGAAAGCTCGCACAGGATTTCCAGAAATTTCGGGTGACGCCCAGGTCCCTGAGAATGTACCTCGCCCCAATGTGTCGCCAGCGCTTGGGCACTTTCCTCCAGAGAGCCAAGAGGGGAGCCGTCAGGCGCCGAAATGCCGCTCAAGTTGAGACGCCGCCGCTTCGGCGACCAAGATTTCAGACGCTGGTGAAGTCGAGTTCGCTGCTGCTCGACTTCCTGTAAACCGTGCTCAGCGCTAGGCAGCTGCGCGAGATCCTCCAGGATGACCGCGCTGCTGAGCTCATTCAAATGACCATGGAACGCGTTATAGTCGTAATAACTGCAGCTGTCAGAATCAATAAACCTAGCCAACTCGGGATAAGCTTTCATACACTTTTTGACCCAGGAAGAGGATTGGCTCCAGGACGAACCAGGCGAGAGAGCCCGAAGGGCCCGCATGGCTTTTAAACACACAGCGATCTTTTGCTTGTCGGTCAGGACCCCGCCCTTGAACATCCGATGTGTCAGCTCCTCCCTAGCGGCGAAAAAGATGTCCTTCAGCAGGCGCAGCTGCTGAAAGGGGGAGCCGTCGAGGCCTACCTCTTCGATGAGGGATTCAATCAACTGACCGAACTCGGGACGCTCAGAGACCCACCTAGGGATGCTCTGGCTCTTCGAGGACCCAGGAGACAGCAGCAGAAACACAGGAATGTGATCGGACACCTCATCGATGTTGTGTGCGAGACCAATAGTTCCAGATTTGGGGTGCCAGTCTAATATTTCACCGGTGGGGGCATTCGTGTAGATCCTGTCGAGCCGAGCGACCGAGGTGACCACGTTGCGCACTTGAGTCCTGTGGGTGCAGTCCGTCTGCGCAATCTCGCAGAAGGACGGGAAGACGGCGCCGAAGTGCCTGGCCAGAGTGGTGCTCCCTACCGTGGGCTCGCTGCCGTCGAGGGGGATGCGCACATCATCCTCTTCAACAAAGTTGAAATCCCCAGCCAAGAAGGAGAGGCACGTGTTGCTGCTAGGTATACTTCGAGCTGCACGCGACATGAGATCATATTTTGCTTGATGAGGGAGGAGGGGCTCGATGTGTATGTTCATGATCAACATCGTGCCTTTCGCGCCCGTCACCCGTACGGAGAAGCATCGCCCTCCACTGATATGGGTGATCTCAGGCTGGCCTTCAAACCAGTTCATCACAGACTTACGTATTGAAATAGTGCAGCCACCACTAGACGAGATAGAGCAGAAGGAGCCGAAGTGGACGTGAGATGGGAAGTCGCGCTCTAGAGAGCTTAAGTCGCCTTCAGAACCGTGAGTTTCCTGACACAGGACAATGTCATACTTGTTGATAAGCTGTGTTATCATTGCTAGTTTCTTGCTTTGCCGTGCATGTGAGCCGCGCACGCTACCAAACAGAGTGGCCGAATTATATGAAACGATACTTAACTTGTTGCGAATTATGAAAGCTGCACTCTCTTCAGCACCAAATGGAGGAGGAGGCAAGGGAGGAGGAGATCTGCCATCCAGCGGATCTTGTGTGTGGGCACCCATAGCCTGCGAGGCTTCGCCGCGCACACGATCTGCAAAGCTCGGCGAACAAGAGCCGTCCTCCAGACGGCGACGCGAGAGGGGCGGTGCGAGAGTGGCACAGGATATCTGCTCAGGAATTTCCTACTCAGCCAGCAGCGCCTGGACACGGTCCGAGAGCCCGTTCGTGAACGATTCCTCCAGACGGAAGTGTTTGAAGCTCTCAGCGTCGACGTCGATCTCGAAGCGTCCGTCACCGTTGCCGATCACCTCCTTCAGTTTGACCATCTCGAATGGGTCGCCGTTCTCCATCAAGTAGAGGATGCCCTGGAATGGGTTGGTGCCGAGTTTCATGGCGGCTGCGCTCCACAACCCCTTGCTCTTCATCTCAGTCTGGATGATGTTGTAGGCGAGTCCCAGCGCGTAGGCTTTGTGCCGCACGGGCAATGGCTGGTCCTTGCCGAGCCGAAGGTCGTGGGTCAGCGAGGTGCGCGGGTCGATCCACCTCATCGTGATGCCCTTGAAGTGGCCCCAGCAGCTGTCGGCTTGGGCCTTGCTCTCGAAGTCGATTGCGTACGAGTACTTGAAGTTCTGGAATTTCGGCGTCACCTTGGATGCCAGCTCAGATGGAAGATTGGACCTGAGGACCGAGTAGTGCGCCTCAAACTGCGTCTGCATCAGCTTGCGCGGGAAGCCTCTGACCCAGAGGCGGCACGGGTTGCTTTCGTCATATGGTCCGGCTGCGGCAGCGCGAGGACGTCGCACTTGGGAGCCAGACGACGTTGTAGAAGTAAGCGATGGAGGCCGCGAAATTGTCGAGACCTGCGAGCTCAGCGTGGTGACCTGCTCCTGCAGCTTGATGAGGACGTCGGCCTTGTCCGTGGAGATGCCAGAGTTCATGGCGTCCAGCTTGGAGCGGAGTTCGGCGAAGCTTTTGTTGGTGCTCTCCTCGAATAGGGCCATCTTGGCCTCGTTGGCTTGGACTCTTTCGCCAAGTTTCTTGCAATCTGCGAGTCCCTGATCCACGGCGTTGAAACGGGCCATGATCTGAGCTAGAGCATCACCGCTCGCGGCAGGCGAGCCCATGGTTCCAATCGAGTTGGGAATTGAAAGGTGCAAACAGGTGCAACCTGGATGCGAGAGAGATGACTCCCACCCACTGAAGGGCCACTGGTCGGGAGTCGGCGAAAGCGGTCGGGAAGGCCCTGTGCCTCCCAAAGCAGCTCGAGCTCCCCGTCGGCTGCGACCAAGGTCGAAGCGCCAGGGAAACGTTTCGACCTTGAGCCAAAATGGCTACGGATGATGATGATGATGATGACGATGATGATGATGACGATGATGATGATGATGCTGATGGGAAGAGGGAGGAGGGGGAAGAGGAGGAGAGGAGAGGAGAGGAGAACGCGGGGACCGTTTCTTCAAAACGAGGACCCAACACCACAGGATGGTTGGGAAAAACTCGAAAAATAGTCCCCAGACTATTTGTGGACTATTTTTCGACTATTGTGGAGTATTTTTGGTTTTTCATCGAAAATCCCCCTCTAGGGGGGCAAGCCCGACTTAAGCCTACAGTCAATCCGTATCACAGGGACGCACGGGAAGGATGCAAGGGCCTCGGAGGGCCACCTCGAAGCTTTTCGAGCGGGGCGCGAGCGACGAAATCGGCCAGGGATTGACCGATGAGGCGAGGATGCAAGGGTACCCTTGGGGCGGTTGCCCGTCCTTGCTATGCGGGTTGAATGCACCAAACGAGGACCAGAACCAAGACTGAGCGCGGAGACATCGCTGTCGATCTTGGTCATCATCCATCGGGGCCGTCGTCACCTCGAGGATGGTCCTCGCGCAATTGCGACGGCCTGCGCGGACCAAGACCGCGGTCAGCGCCGACGAAATCCCGTGGACATCTTGGTAATCGTAATCGCGCTTCTCCCCCAGACCCCCGACCTCATGATGCTTTTCAAAACGTCGACCCCAAAAAAGTCTCGACCCCTTCCCCAAGACCCGCTTTTCATCCTGAGCCGTTTTTCGACGGTCCCGGGGCCCGGCGATGGCCCCAAGAGGCGTAAAATAGCAAAACACTGATCTCCCGTCGTTTTTTTTTGGGCGACGCGAGGGAGTCCTGGTACTCGTGATTCTTCCCTCGAGCGACGGCGCGAGCGAAAGCGCCGCCGCTGCCTCTGGGGCACCGCGCACCAATGCAACACCAACTCCTCGCGATCCACGGGCGGCTGCCGCTTCCCGGCCGGTCGCTGGGCGCGGGGGCACGTCGGGAGCAAGCCTCCGCGAGGCCTCCCGGCGGCGGATGCGCTGGTCGAAGGCAGTGCTCTCACGCTTCGCAGGTGAGCGCGGAGGGTTGAACTGGACCGACGAGCCCAACCCGTAGCGCGCCGACACGGCTCAACACGTAGATTGAAGACGAAGGTCTGGCGCGATACTTTCGCTCGCGGAAAACGTGGGCCAACACGAACGGAGTAGACGTGCTGATCACGGTACATGTTACGTTTCAACACGTGCGTATCAGGGCAGCTGAGGCGGAGAGGGAACACGCGGGAACAGCTGGTTAAAAAAGGGGGGGGAGCTGGGGGGGGGGCAGGGAGGAGAGCGGGGGGGCATGGGGGAGGAGGGAACGAACTAAGGTATCGGAAAAATAAGCGGGGGGACGGGAACGGGTGAGGGAGAGGGATGGCGCAAGGGATTTAAGGAGAATGGGCCCACGCTCGCCATAGGAATGCTGGCAGGCTGCGTCGCTCGCGCCAGTCCGCCCTCCCACCACGCGAATTAGCAAACAGGGCTCGGACAGGCAGCGGTCGACATCCGCTGGATGGAGGAGGAGGAGGAGGAGGAGGAGGAGGAGGAGGAGGAGGAGGAAGAGGAGGAGCACACTCACCAAAAGAGACGGGAAGAGGGCAAGCGGACACGAAGCGAGAAGAGGGCAAAGAGTCACGTCCCACACCCCTGGGGCGCCTGTCCTGCCAGTGCAGCTAGCTCGGGTTGCCGAGCGATGATCTGGCGGAGACGCGCCTGGCCTATCTCGGACACTCGACCCCCCACGATTCCGATGGGTATGGTAGGCATGGAAACACATATCAAAGAAGAGGAAAATGGAAACCAAAGCTTCGTCTGGCATCGGGAAGAACCGAAACACTTGGATGCGAGAGAGGCCGCCAGCGAGACAAAAGGCGGCGGGAAGAGAGGGCAGGACGGGCATTCGACAATGTGGTGGAGCGTATCACCACCAGGAAGGGAACACATCGGGCAAGACTTCGTCTGCTGCCGAAACCGCCCCGTCGTGCACCAGGCATTGCAAACGGTTTTGAGAAACGACGAGAGGACGCCTGGAAGCCAAGCGTTCGAACGGTCATGGCATGCAGGTCCAGCGTGCTACTTTCATGCGGGAGGCACCAGATGCGCCACCGTCTGATCGATCGACGAGGCTTGCATCGCAAGTAGCGTTGTTGGCTGATAGCTGCGCCACCCGCTATCATCTTCCATGGTCGACGAAGAAAACCATCCAGCAGCCCAACAAAGTGCTCCGCTCCGATGATGGTAACCAGCCGCACAGATCGGCTACGCTGCTGCGCCATCAGAAACAAAGCTCGTGGACAGCGCCCGTCAGCTTGCGGGATTTGAATGGCTTGCGACTCGCGCAGAAACAGCTATCCTCCACCATCTTGGCCCGCCGTTCGACGCTGCGCTCGATGCTGCTGCCGTCGCATCGCCTGCCGCTCTCATGACATCTGCGCCTGTGCTCTAGAAAGTTGATAGACTCCGTGGCAGAACAGTGCTAGGCGGCAAATGCAGTGCGCTGGGGCTTGGCACCACGGAGTTGGCTCGGCCACCCGCAGCATTGGGCCTGAGACCGCCCAGCTCCCAAGCAGCTCGCAAGCCGAGCTCTGGACCGTCGCCAAGTCCCAGCGCCCCAGCTTGAAATGTGCACTGAGAGCCTGCCAAGCGGGCCATACCTGGGCCGCCTGGCTGAACAGTTAGAGATCCGACCAAAGCTGGGGTTGCGGCACGGCACCTCAGTCCCGAGGTCCATATTCACGCCAGCTACAGCCCCGGGCTCTGCGGCGCGAGATTGCTCTGCAGTCAGGTCGACCACCTCGGCGGTCGCAGATGGCTCCGCTGCGCGATCGAGATAGCTGAGGCGCTACCATCGAGCACTCGATGCAGCAACTTGCCGATTCTGCTTGGACGTCGGCCATGCCGAGCAGCGAGCTGAGCAGCGGCCTTGTCGGCCCGTTGGCCATCGAGTATGCCATTGAGCCTACGGCGCTGCCGCTGGCGGCCGAAGCCCCGGGCATCTGATCTCCGACGCGCTTGCGCTTGGCGCGCCGCGCCGCCCGCCCGCCCCCCCCCCCCCCCCCCTCCCCGCGAGCGCCCCGCCAGCCGCCGCTTCGCGTTGAGGCTCGGGGCGCCAGGTCTCTCGACGCGGCGGCGGTGGCTGCGTCGAGGCCGCGTGGATCTGGGGCGCAGCGGGCAGGCGGCTGGATCGTGGCCAGCTGGCAGCTGGCACGCGAGTCGACGCATTCTCTGGAGCCCGCGCCCGATGCACCCTCGCGCCCGCGCCGCGGCAACTCAAGTCCGCCCCGCTGTCGCCTGACAGCCCAGGAGCAGCCTCATCGGCATGTCAGGTGGCGCGACTGACGACGACAGATCGCCGAGGCCGAAGATCTCGAGATCGACGGCGTCGGCACGTTACCCGAAGAAGCATGTGCCCAAACGCGTCGGCGAGTTGGGCTTCGACTGTCCAGCCTCGATCGTCTTCCTGGCCAGCAGGCAGTTCCAGCGCGCACTGCGCGATAGACTGGGGCCGCTTGGCACGCGCAGGTTGCGTTGCCTTCGGGTTAGCTCGCGTTGCATTGCGCTGGCTCGCGCTCGCTCGCGCGGGCGGAGGGCTCCCGTGCCCCGCGGAGACCCTATCGACTGCCCGACCTCGTGGGAGTTTTAGCAATCTCAAGCAGCGTGGTCGACGCTCATAAGAGCTAGCCCGAAGCTGGTTTAAGCTAATTCGAGCTAAGTTGAGCGAGGGCAGTCTACTACCCCAACCAAGCTCAGATGAGCTTAAGTTGTCGTTAGACGTGCTTGAGCTAGGTTTGAGTTTGCCAGGCCATGGCTGTTCAAGCAATCGAGCGCCGCAGACTTCGAGCTCAGATAATGTTGGCGCAAGCGAGTTCGAGCTAATATGAGCTCACCGCTGGAGCTAAGCCGACGCTAATCTGAACTCTTTCGAAGGATAGAAAATCCGGCTCGCTCGCGCTGATCAGCAAGGGCCACGCGCGGCCTTTAGAGTCGACTGTCACCTCGCTGACAAAGCATGCGGCGCTGCTAGAGACGGTTGCTCAAGCTTGACAGCGCTGGCCCTACCCCCCTGCGGCCAGAGCCAAGAATGACGCCGGCGATGTCATAATCCAATGACTCGATGGAAGTCTTGCCCGGGCAGTCTCTCCAAGCAAGCGCGCAGTGGCGTCTGGATCTGCGTTGGGGAAGATGGCCGCTGCTAGCTGCAGATGGACGGCGGCGCGCTGGTTGCGCATCGGCACGATGCGGCATCACATCCGAGGCGGCTCCATGATTCGCTGCGGCCCGCGGCAACCGCGGCGATGACCGGCGCTCTGGCCTTGGGCGACCTGCGCCTTGGATCATCTGGGTCGAAGTTCACGGTGGATCTGTCTCTGCCAAAAGCGATGGCCCTGTTGTCTGCCTGGAGGCCGCCGAGGATGTCTCTGTCGACGGCCCCGGGCCTGGTCTGGAACGAGTGCGCCGAGATGGTCAGATCTGGCGGCGGCCCTGTCGCACTGCTCTGGGAGTCGCTCCTCATGCCGCCCGCCGCCGCTCGGCGCGTCCATCGAGAAGGCCTCGCGCGCGACGCCGCGCGACGTCGTTCGTCATTGATTCGAGCGCCGCGGTCGCGCTGCACGAGGTGATCGCCGAATTGCCGCCGCGCGCCTCGCGCTCGGCCCGGCGCTCGATGGCCCGGCGCGCCGGCGAACAGACCGGCGCGACTTGGATGCGCCACCGGTAAACGCTTGTCCAGCCAAGGAGCTGCTTGGGCGCTAAATCCCAGATCACCCAATTTCTCTTGGCCCCCTTTCAGGATTGGCTGCTCGAAGACGCCGCGTCGCCGCGCGCCCAGTCGCGGGCCGCTGCAAGGCGCGCGCGCAGTCTCAGAGCCCTGGCTGCCTCAGTGGACCTCCCGGCAGCATCGCCACCGCTGCTCTGATATGCCACCGGCAGCCCCGGCAGCCTGGCGGCGCGGAGAAAACCAGCGATCGCAGTCGGCGCAACGCTGCTGCTTCACAAGCCCGCCTAACTCCTTTATGCGATGCACCAGAGGTCAGCTTGCAGAGCCGTTTCATGACCTCAACTGCGCCGGTCGCGACCACGGAGGCCTTGGCGCCGCTTCAACGCAAGCTTGCACACAAAGCTTGTCTGTCCCAAGTCGCATGTCCTATGAACGTCCGTCTCGCAGCAATTCAGAACGCCAGCGGTCTCAATCGACGATCAAGCGCTGCGGCATCTCCTCGCCGCAGTCGGCGCAGCTGCTGGAGCTGCTGCCGCCGCGACCTCGATCGTTCACCGCTGGGCCGCTCAAATCTCTGGTTTCTGACTGGGTTCGAGCCAGCGCGCGCGGGGACAAGAGCGAAGGCAGAGAAATCGCACGAGCCCCGCTACCAGATGGGTCGGCCTGGACGGCGGGGCTAACACCGCAACGCGCTGGACTGATCTGGACTGACGCAGGTCCAGCTGGGCCGACAGGGCTGAGATGCGCTGACGTGGGTCTGGCTGGGTTCGCGAAATGCGGCGTCGCGGCCAACCTAATCGATGCAAAATCAACCAAACAGGTCGTGTTCGAAGATCCTTTGTTAATAGCACTGTGACCTCATGTGTCTCATTCTCCTACCCCGAAGAGGGTCTGCGGATTCGCGCGCGCGTGCCATAGCCATCTGGGGCTTAGCGGCCAGATCAGACAACATCCCATCATGGCATTGCGGGGCGAGGTTGGGCCCGATCGCTCGCGTCGCCGGCCATGGAACAACCGGTGCAACAGTTACCACAGCTGCTGCAGGAGCTGATCGGTCAGCGGTAGCAGCACCGGCAGGACTCGTAGTCGCGAGAGCGGGCCCTCGAGAATATGTTCATTCAGTTGCAACAGCAGTCACGTGGCAAGCTGGCAGCCCAAGAAGCAGAGCTTTTCCAGACCCTGGAGAACAGAAGCAGGGTCCAGTTTGTGGCCACCACTGGCATGGGTAAGCCTGCTGGCTCCGATAGAACAGAAGCAAAGATTGCACCCAGCAAAGTGAAGTCGGAAATTCCTTCACCAATACGTTTCCTGACTAAGAGCCTGTGTTGGAGTGGCCCGAAGAACACGCGGGACAGATCGACGAGGCCGATGTCACCGTGGCTTTCGGGGACCGACAAGATCCCGATTACATTCCGGGCTTGCGGAACAAGGAGGCTCAAAGGTATACGGTTTTTGAACATCTTTGCGCCGTTTGACACAGTGAGCAAATGTGGTCGAGGCAACGGGCTCGAAGCCTGGAGGCGCCTGAACAGGCGCTTCGACCCATCCACCAGCGGCAAGAAAAATAGTCGCCTGAAAAACATCCCCAGTCCAGCCAGGGTGACGTTAGATGAGCTTTCCGGGGCAATGCAAACAAGACCGACAACGTTCGCAGGCACGGGCGGCGAAAAGATAGGAATGGCAACCAGAATTCCATTCCTGATAACATCATAATCTCCGGCCTGGAAGCTTTGGTGCCGAAAGAACTCGAGAAGCACATGCTTCTCAACAGCGGTCGTTCTGACACTTTCGCCAGAGCCATGAAGGAGATTGCGTCTACATCGAAGCCCGCAGAGGAAGGAGGCTGAATGTGGTCGACCACGGGGGAAACGAGAATCCCGACGACATGGGTGTCGGTAGTGGAGAATGACGATTAACAAATGACCGGGGTCGTGTTTACGCGGCGGCGCCCGGGATGACGATTAGAAAAAACTGGCCGCGGGCTGGAAAATTATGTTTTTATCGTTCTCCTTCAGTCAGAACATGATGCAAAAATAACAGAACACTCTTGATTTAAACGTTCTCTCCCATTTTTTCATTAATCGTCATCCCGCATTAGTTCGGCCACGGGCACGCCAAAAGGACGACCGGAGGCCCGCCCACACGAGCGTCCGGGGCCACTGCGACTGCGGGAAGCCGGGCCGCAAGAAGGACTGCTGGCGCCCCGGCGGGGGCGCGCAACGGCCGGACACCGCCACCGGGCCCACGGCCCGGCCGAAGGGCCCGTGAGGGCTGCGGCAAAGGCAGAGGCGGCAGGGGTCCCAAGGGCGGCAAGCCCGTTCTGAAGGGGCCCTGGGACACACAAATCAAGAATAAATGCGTACAAATAACGGGATTCCCTAGACTTTCCCATATTTCCTGGGTTTGCGTCTTCCCCCCCACTTCCTATGTTTCCCCATGCTTTCCTTCGAGTCGACGATGAATTGTGTCTGTGTGTTTTTTTCCCTCCTGACGTTCGCTCTTTGGAGAAGGAGCCCGAGGAAGAGGCAGCCGACCAGGGCTGCCTCTCCCCGGGCCGCTGCAGGAGTGCAGCGCCGGCGACCCCGAGGGGCCCGCACCGGGTGCTTCGCCTGGCGCGGGTCGGCGGGACGAGGGCCAGAAGCCAGGCAGCGGTGCTGGCGCCAGGGTGCAAGGAAGCATCTCCGCGGCGAGCCCACTCCGGATGCACCGCGACACGAAGTTCACTCTCCAGGCGACGCATTCGGACAGGATCCGCTGGATCAGCGCGGCTATGGAGATGGCCGCGGACGAGGGCGAAATCCAGGAGCTCCTGAAGCAGAAGGCCGAGGTCGAGGAGAAGCGCGACTCGGTGAAGGCCACGGCGGAAGCGGACAACCAGCAGCGGCGCGAGCAGTCTGAGAGCTGTGGGCCAGAAATCGTATCAGAGCCACCACGACAGCAGGTACTGCAAGGCCGGCGAGAAAAGCATGCCTCACCACAAGGCGTGGTGCCGCGAGAAGAAACGCAGGTGGACTGCCGAGGACAAAAAGAAGGGCGTGCCGAGGCGCGCGGCCGAAGGGAGAAGCTCGAGGACGAGTGGCACGTGAAGTTCGACTCCACCGCGGTCAAGTAAGGAGGAGGAGTACTTGACGACCCAACAGGTGCTCGATTGCATGGACGGCGCGGTGATCGCCCCCGGCACCGAAGGGAAGATGCGCGTGTACGGCGGCAGCCTCACGGCGGCCAGCGCTGCCGACAGGGAGGTGGACGAATCGGATGCTGTGCTGAAAAAGGAGGTCATCAAGCTCCACAGGCCGCTCTCCTGAGTCTGGGAGGAACTCCAGTCCCTCCTGCAGCACTCCTGCAGGAGGGCCCGTACGAGGCCGAACACATCCCCTACGAGAAAGCCCGGAGGAAGGTCTAAAGGCAGCGCGACTGCGCCGCGCCACCTTAGGTGCTTCTCGGAGGACTGGACCACGGGCTCGGCAGACGCGCGACTGAAGCAGCTTGCGAAGCAAACTGCTGCCAAGCCCTGCTGCGCGAGGATGCTCAAGAGGCGCGCGCAATCACGATAACTGTCCGTTTTCGAACGACCAGTGCGACAAAAGCGACGTCTTCCGCGAACACTTCGAGGGGGGAAGGTGCAAGTGGGGAGACCGCTGCAGGTTGACCCACGACGGCAGCTGCAGAAACCAGTCCTTAGACGATCTGGACGCCAAACGTCGCCGGATGCAGGGCACGTGGAAGGCGGCGGAGGCCGTCGCAAAGGACGAAATACATGCCGGAGCGAGTACCTTGGCGAGAGCAAACAGACGCACAAGGCAAAAGCCATCATCTTCATCACCATCACCCCACTCCATCATCGTCTTCTCCTTCGGCCTCTGCATCGTGGGGGAGAAGGACAGAGGAGGAGGAAGAGGAAGAACAGAGTCGGTGTCACCTGAGCCCTGAAGGTGCCACAAAGAAGCACGAGTGGAAGGGAAAGACTCTGTACTGCAACGGTGTGAAAATGGAACGTCACGAGATTCATCTCGGCGCCAGGGCGGCCATCACGGCTTCCCCGAACATTTCGCAAAAGACTGCCCAAAGGGCGATCTGGCAGTCCGACAGTACAAAACAGCAAATGCCGAAAAGATCTGTGACGAAGCCGGAAAGAAGATGTTCGGCACGGATGCCAACACCAACCCGTGCTCGCTTGAGGGTCGAGTGACAGACGTTGACAAAATCCTTGTCTCTGGCATGAAGATGTGTGAAAACAGCGGCGTGTGGTTAAGGAACGATGCCGGTTAAGTATGCATCCCCGCGTAAAAGCAAACATGCTATTGAGATGCGCAGATTTTTCGAAAGGCTCAGAAAAATATCGTGAAGAGGAGCTGGTCTGCATTACGAGGGGTGTCACTGAGCATTCCATCAACCCGGTAGAAGACATCGCTGGGCCCGAAGGCCCGGTCTCGAGAAACGACCAGCACTGCAGGAGGCAAGACCGGAGGAGGAGAAAGATCAAGCAGAAGAAGAAAAACAAAGGAGCGCCGACGTGCCTAAAAGGCCGGGGGCGCCAACCGAAAGGGAAAGAGAGGAGCGCGAGGCTGCCGGGCACGCGGTGCACCGAAACTGGTCCTTTCGAGATCGACTTCCTGGCGGACGCGACCCGTGAGAAAAGATACCAAAGAAATATTACAAGCGCATCATATTGAAATATGATGATGAACCAGCCACTCTTGCCCTACAAACCAAAAGCCCGGGGACAGCAGACGGACGTAGAAGTTGTCATGGAGGAAGCTCCCACGGGCGATCACCAAGCGAATGTGAGATAGAAGTCACGGTGCGCGAGTTGAAGCGCACAATATGCGTCCTGAAGAGCTGAAGAGCAGCACCAGACAGAAATTGAGAGTGAAACGCAAGGACACAAATTCTCTGCTCGCTTGGATACCGAGACACTCGGCGTTCTTGATCCCTCGATTCATCGTAGGTAAGGACGGGAAGACCCCCTACGCGCGGGCCACTGGCAAGAGGTGGCGACGTCCCCAAGGAACGCTTGTTGTCCAGACCGGTGAGGAACAATTGTCGCAAGCACGACTTCGAGTCGAAGGTCGCGGTCGGTAGCTACTCTGGTACGCACGGCAGGATGCCGATGTGATGCTCATGGCAGAAGAAAGAATCGTGAAGGGCACCAGCATCCACAGGAAACCGGAACCTGACTGGTGCGACATTACAAGACTGTCGGAACTGAAAGGGCTGCCGTGGAAAGTGCGGCAAAAAGAGCGCGAGGTCATGGCAGCGCATATGCCCATCGAGGCGCCAGCCGTAACAGCACCCGCCGTCGCAGCTCCACCGGCCCCTATGGCACTCAAATATGTGGCCAAAACTCGGTACGTCAAGCGTACAGATATCCACAAGTTCGGCATGTGGCCGTCTTGCAAGAGGTGCACGTCCTTGGCGACACGGATGCACCAGCAGGCTTATTCGATCAAATGTCGGGGGGCCTGGATCCAGGAAGAGCTGACGAAGACGGCTGCAGGAAGACAGCGCGCTGAAGAGGCGCAGAAGAGGAAGAGTTCCGAAGAGGCTTCTGAATATGTAGCAGAAGCGAGGCCGAGTCTCCTAGAAGGCGAGGTTGCGGCCAACGAGGCGCTAGGAGCGCCGATGGGCGTAGATGAGGAAAGCCTAGGAGGAAGGAAGGAATGGGAAAGGGAAGGAGAAACAAAGGAAAGAGAGGCGCTGGAAGCGCCAATGGCCGTAGACGCGGCAACCACCGCGGGCGAGGCAGCGGCTCCAGGTGTTTCGCCAGGGGCTGATGCACAACCACAGAATCCCTTGCAAAAAGGAAGCCCGTCAGGCTCAGCAGGACCAGGCTGGAATGAGTCCCATCGTGACGTCGAGATGGGACAAACTTTGATCTTAGGACTGAACCGTAGACTGATGTATCCAGCATGTGTGGTGTCTTGAGAAATGTGGGACATGGCAAGTTCGATGCTGCTGGCATCGTGGATCCTCCTCCCGTTTCTGTGAATGGGAACGATATCCAGTCAGGCATGTTTGGTCTGAGGCCAAGTTTCGCGCTGGACACTGCCGTCTGCGATTCTCTCCGGAAAGGGGAGCAAGGCCAAAGTGTGAGACATGTCCCACTAAGGGCATGTGATTGATCTTCGTTCGGCGGTGAAGGAAAGGCGATCCATACGTCTTGGCGTGGATACCTTCACTGGTAGCGTTCGCCGGGGCAGTGAGCCGCACTGACGCGTCCAGCGTGGAGCGGACAACGCGTTCCACCAGGGTGGCAGTTGGCTTGTGTCTTGAAAAGGCACGGCCAGGGAAGGCACTACATGCTGGAGGCTGGAGGGGCCAACCCGAATGCCCAGGTGGGCAGAGCAGGAGTTCCAGAGAATATGCGCCACACAAAAAACACAGACACCAGCCGACGAACTTTGCATGTGCCTTCGGGGAGGGTGGTCGTGCGGAAAATCGTTGGCTCTCAGTGGTGATTTTTACACACCGCCACGCTCCCTTGAAAACCAGGATCAGTCCATTGGAGGGCGTTTTCGTAAAATGTATATTTATACATGCATACAAATTTATGTAAACATGTATTATGTATATATGTATATGTATATACACTCCTCACCTTCGTGGCCAAGAAAACTACAATCTGACCCACATCCTGAGACCTGCCAGAGCTCTACGAGGGCCTCCATCGCTCTTTGTGCTGGGACCGTAGGCGACCAGGCGCCACGCATTGATCTGAAAGAACAAGTTTGCACGAGCGCATCTGCCAAAGCGAATCCACGAGTGCGAACTCAAAACGCTATCTCGAAACAGTTGCCACAGGAAATGTGAGATGTGCCGGCGGGAGCAGGGCACAGAAAAAAGTGTGGAGGAAGGGGCGCAGGAGGAGCAGACAACAACTTCAGTATATATGAGCGATGGATCGCACCAGACCTGGCCACGACACACGCTGCAAAGAGACATCAGTGATTGCTGCAATCGATACATTCCTAACCTCCGTGGCCAAAGACACTACGGTCTGACCCACATCCTGAGACCTGCCAGAGCTCTAGAGGGCCTCCATTGCTCTGTGTGCTGGGACCGTTGGCGGCCAGACGCCGCGCATTGATCTGAAAGAACAAGTTTGCACGAGCGCATCTGCCAAAGCGAGTCCGCGAGCACGAACTCAAAATGCTATCTCGAAACAGTTGCAATATACGTTGCATTAGTCCAAAGACCTGGCTGACGAAGGGCAGAGAACAAACGATTCGGAAGAGCGGACGAGGCGGCCGCAACAACGCGTTGGTCGCCAGCTGTCAGCTTCTGAAACGCAGCATGCAGACGGGCGTGTTTTTTCATACCGCGACGCACTGCAATGATCTGCCCATTTGCCTCGGCGACGCCCCTCCTCAAGTGCGTAGGCGTGTAGGCTTTTGTCCGCATCAGTCGAGGGGCCACCGTGACGCAGGCAGCAAGGAGACTGCCTGAGGTGTGAGATGCCGAGGCGGTCAGCCGATTCTCTGAATTTTTTAAATTCACGAAGGCCGAAAGGGAAGATGCAACGATCGCCCTGAATGTGTGGATAGACAAGCGCCAGGGAGCCTTCACGATCCACTCCCGACCGCGGACTTCGCCTATCACGATGCTGTCATATAGGCTCCGGTCTTAGAGGGCTGACCCGACTCAGGAGGAGACAGTCGTAGACTCCAGCGATCGTAGCACTCGTGAACCTCAGAGGCCGGTGGCATGACGTTGGAGCGGCGGAGCGTGCAGCCCGCGCCTGGCCGCAGGTAACAGTCGACAGGGCGACCAGGAGGGCGGCGAGCGGCAGCCTGTGCTGGAGCATGTCGTCCGCGATCCACCAGGCCAGCTCCAGCGGCGTTGGGTCGCGCGCACCGCCCCGGTCGAGTTTGCGCCGGCCCGCCAGCGCAGCGCGGCTCCTGATGTAGAGCTTCCTATCCTTGTGAGGCATCTCGGGATGGCGCCGCGCGTGGCCGTGCCAGGCGGAGCGGGCCACGCTCTGCAGCTCCCCGCTCAGGAACAGCTGCTCCACGTACCTTTCCAGCGCCTCATCGACGCGGGCAGGGGCATCCAGGGGCAACCCGGCGCGGCGAGCGAGTGCGACGACCTTGTCATTTCCCTCGCGGCCGTTCCAAAGAGCGTTCCCGGACGCTGAGAGCGTTCCCGGACGCTCTGGGGCGATGTATCCTGGCCCGAGCCACGCCAAAGAAATCGTGCGGGTGGAGCCTGGGTCGGGCGCCCAGCGTGGGGTGCTGTGAGCGAGTGACAGGGGAAGCGGATGGGGCCGAGAGAGGGGGGGTGGGTGGGGTGGGAGGAGGTTGGGAGCGCGCAAACATGGATTGGCGATCCATGGATCTGGCGCGCGGCCGCCAAATCCATGGATCGGGGGAGGTGCCCTCCCCAGCATGCGGCCGGTGCCGCCTCGCTCGGCGGCGGGAATCCGTCCGCGCTGTCCCATGGAAATGGGACCCGTCGCAAATCCACGCGCCCTTGATCCATGTTTGCGATCGCCTGAGAAGGATGGGGACCGAGGAGGTGGGGGCAGAACTGGGCACCAATTTCAGGAGCAGGGGGGGGGGGGTGCTGGCTCCTCGGAGGAGCACCCTTCGGGCGCTGGCAGAACTGGGTTTAGTGGGACCTGGCTTAGTGATGTGCACTGGGGGACGCCCTCCGCCCCGTTCCACTAACGTGTGGAGTCCCAAACCCCGATAGCAGGGCGCCCGACGGGCATGGAAAGGCCTGGCGAAGCACTCTGGAAGGATCTGGAGAGAGCTTCCGAAGGTCCTTCTGGAGCTTGCGGGCACGCGTACTTGGAAACGCTTAGAAGAGGACCTCGGGACACGCTGCAAGTTCAAGCAAGGCGCGCCGGGGAGCCCTGCCCGCCGCCGGAACGACGTCTGGGGCTACTCTGCGGCTCCGGCGTGTTAATCTGGAACCCTCTTAGCTCTCTGCGAGCTACCCGGGAACCGGAACTGCAGTCACCCGAAAAATACACCAATTGCGGCAGACCTGGTTTCGTGATTCTGGCCAACTCGAGGGCTTCAGGGCCCTACCCCTAACCACGTCCCCCTACCTGGGGTCCTGGCTATACCCGAACCTTCTCACCCACAGCGCCCCGCCATGATACTGTCCTGGTCCGCCGCTCCTACGATCCGAGCGGCAACTACAGCAGGCATTCATTGAGCAGGGACCGACCGTCCCAGCATTCCTCTATGCCTACCACGAAATATTCTTAGAACCCAGAAATGTTCTAAGAACTACTGCAATGTTCTTAGAACATAAGCCCGATGTGTGAAAACACGACGGTCCCAGCCTGAAATGTTCTAAGAACACTTCGTGGAAACCACACAAGATTCTCAGCACATGGCTTGGTAGGCCTATAGGCACGCCAGGACGCTTCGCCACTGCTTCAATTCAGGGGCACTCGGCCCCCCCGCAACAGACTGCATGGCAACGGCGAGGGGGCCGGCCGGCTCAGGGGGAGGCGTGGGGACCATCGCGCCCGCATCGGCGATGCAGCGCCGCCATAGCTGGGCGATGGGCCCCCCGCCGTAGTGAATCCGAGCGCTGCTGGGCAGGGTGGGCTACATCGGGCCCCTGTCGGTGATGAACCGGCGATTGGGGATCGACGCGCTGAGTGGGCCCTGGAAACGACAGGGCCGCTTTTTTACCGGTTCCGTTTGGTCGTATTTTTGCTAGTTCCGACGTCGTTTTTTATCGGTTCCGTCGCCGTTCTTCTGCAGGTTCCCGCTCCGGTTCCAATCCTGGAGCCGTTTTTGTTGCCGTTTTCGGTTGCCGTTTTTTTTTCGGGAACGGTGAGAAAACGGCCCTGCCGTTTCCGGGGCCCACCAAGTCGACGCGCCCCCCACCCTGACGTCGCCCCTGCACGCGGCCGCTGGGATGGGGCGCGACCCGGGGCGGCGCCGACGAGGCCAGCGCCGCCGCGGCTAGACGCTCGCGTCGCCCTCCGAGGCGGGGGGGGGCACAGGAGCCGCGGGGCGACGGCACGCGTCGCTCTCCACGGCGGCCGGGACATCCTCGGGCCAGCAGAACTCGACTGCCACCGAGTCCCCTGGGGAGTAGAGCGCAATGGCGCGAGGCGGGGAGTTACTCGTGACCACCGCCTGGGGGGTCGATCTTCGGAAGCATCGGCACGCGGGTGATATGGATGTATGTGCCCCCCCCCCCAGAGCTGGACTGTATGCCCCCACATCCACCGCCTGCTGGGGTCCCCGAAGATCGATCCCTCAGACGGTGGCGATGGACGAGTCCCCGACTCGCAGATGGCCAATTTCGCCGTCGGGGGCGCGATGATCTTGCCCTCCGCCTTCGTGCGCTGGCCCTCCGAGCCTTCCGTCCTGAAGGTCACCTTCAGGTTGCCGTCCCTGCAGCTTTCCATCAAGACCTCGACCATGAGGCCTGAGTGCCATCTGACAGGCTGCTCCGTCAGGATGCCGAAGAAAACCCCAGTGCCATAGAGGCCGATCAAGCCATCGGCCCCCCACTGGTTGGGGTTCGGGAACCCGCTGGAGCTGCCACGGAGAGCGATGCGCTCAGGGTCGAAGATGGCCACCCCAATACCGTTCTGGGGATCCGCGAGCTGGTTGACGAACAGGCGGGTGCACTGGGTGGACGGCTCCACCACCGCCGTGCAGTTCCAGCCTGCGCCCCCGACCTTCTGGATGGTGGTGCTGTGCACCGCCAGGAAGGAGGGGTCGCTCACCTGGGTCGTGCCGATGGGGGGGCGCCTCCTCGTGCACTGCCTCTTGCAAGCCTCGTCGAGGCACGCAATCTCCGGGGCCGCGATGGCAGAAGAAGAACCCAATGCAGAAACAAAACCTTTCGGAGGTCCACGCGGATTCCTTGGATCGTGGCTGGACGCCCCTGCCCGGAGCGCGGAGCGCGCCATGGGCGGTGCTGGAGGCGCCGCCATGGGGGCCCAGCGCTGATCCGAGAAATCCACACCGAACTCCGAAAGTTCATGCTTGCGCCTTTTTGTTCCTTCTTCGGGATCAGCTCCAGCGCCTGCACGTACTTCTCGTGCGGCACGATGCTGCCCACCAGGGGCTTCACCTCCTCCACGAGCTGCTTGCCCGTCATCTGCCCGTATCGGATGCTGCCGAAGAGCCCCTCGGGCCGGGAGGCGCTGGGCAGGCCTGGGGGGTCGGCCTCCTCGACCGGCTCGCCCCGCCTCTCGACGGCGCGGGCTTCCGACTCCTTGACCCAGTGCCTCGAAGGGGACCGCTACAGTGTCGTATGGAAGATCGATCCCGGGGAGGCTTGTCCAGTGGGGTTGTCCAATGGGGTTGTCCAGAACCCCGCTGGGTTGTCCACGCGATTGCTCTGTCCGGGGTAGACCAACTTATCGTCATTACTCAGCATGGGTTGTCTGGGCTGCCAGGGGGCTTGTCCGGGATTTGTTTGGTCTGGGACTTTTCCGATTGAACGCAAGAGGGGGAACCAGCTCAGGGTAGGGAACATCGAGCTGGAGTCGGCGATGCATCGCCGACAGATCGGCGATAGGCCCCCGATGACAAAGCCGCACGTCCCTGGGTGGGGTGGGCTATTGGGCCCCTATCGGCGATCAGTGAGCGGCCAGGGGCCGATGCACCCCCCCATTGAGCCTTCCCCCTTCACGTTGACCTGGTGCCTGTGCCACCGGACCAGCGCCTTGAAGAGGTCGATCTCGTCTATCCTGGCGTCGTCCGCCTCAAGCACCTTGACCCAGACAGACACGTCCAGGTCGAGGGAACCATCCGTCTTCATCACCTGCTGGGCGTGCGTGAGGATGAAGGCGAGGTATCTGTCGACAATGGAATCCTGCTTGTAAGTCTGGGCCAAGGCCAAAACAGCGCATGCCGTCTCAGGCGAGATCGCGTCCTGCAGGTGCTCGGAAATGCTGCTGGCGAGCGCTCCCATGCCATAGTGGTCTGCGCAGGCCATGAGAGGGACCATCTCCGTGAGCTTCACATCCTCGAGCAAGCCGCTGTAGATGAACCGTAGCAACAATCGCATCGTCGCGGGGGCGAAGGTGTTCACCTCGACCTCCCCGGCCGTGCTCTCCCGCATCGCGCCGAAGAACATGGCGTGGAAGACGGGCGAGCGAGCCGCCAGCAGCGCCCTGTGGGCACACATGCGCTCCCCCTGCACGCAGAGGACCACGTCACTGGTCAGCTCGTTGGCGAGCAACTGGCTGGCCAGGTCGCCGGAGAGGCCCTCCAGGTCCTTGAAGGTGGTGGCCAGGCCCGCGTGGCTGGCCTCCATCGCACCCCGCAGAGGGCCCGCACGTGCTGGGGTCTGCAGAAGGAAAAGAGACGGTGCTGACACAAACCTTCTGAAGTCCGCGCAGATCCCCCTGACCGGCGCTCGACCCCGCTCCCGCGCGCTGGAGGCGCCGCTTGGGAGGGCGCCCGAGGCGCCGCCAGGGGGGCCGGTGCCGATCCAAGAGATATGTGCGGAGCTCTGGAAGTTTATGTTCATGATGTGGGTCTGGAAATTGGCACCAACTCTAGCACAGGGGGGCCTCCACTGCCTCCACGGGGGGAAAATGATCCTGGATCTTGGTGCTGGGGATAATCCCTCGGCCGTAGAATCCCTGAGATCACCAACGCCACCGAGGACAGGATCATCCACCCTCGGTGGAGGCAAGTGACCAGCCGTGGTGCCAACCTATGCCTTAGGCCTCCGAACGTATGTGGCGGGCTCCCGAAACCCTGAAACCAAGAACGGTGGGCGCCACCTCTCGGGGGGAGGAGGGGGAGGAGGAGGGCAGAGGAGGAGGAGGAGGAGGAGGAGGAGGAGGAGGAGGAGCATCTTCTGCTCCAACTGGCTTCCGCTGGCGGAGACGCCCCCGTCTGGCTCCCGCCGCCCTGCCGCCGAGGAGGAGGTGCCAACTCCTTCGCGCCTGCCCTGGCTCCCGCGCGCCTGCCTGCCCTGGCTCCCGCCTGCCCTGGCTCCCGCGCGCGCGCCGAGAGCGCACGCCTCGCGGCCCGCGCTCGAGGAGCGGGCAGCCCGCGGAGCGCTGGCCTCTCGAGGAGCCAAGAGGCGCGGCCACGATGGCCGGGCGTGGGCGGCCTCGCAGAAGGCCTGCAGGCCCCTGCACGCCTGTCGCGAGCTCACGCCGCGACGACGCTGGCCGAGGTGCAGCGTCGGGGGAGGGGGAGGGGGTGGGGGAGGGGGAGGAGGGGGAGGGGAGGGGAGGAGGGGAGGGGGAGGGGGAGGTGGAGGGGGGAGGGGAGGGGGGGGGAGGGGGAGGGGGAGGAGGAGGAGGAGGGGGGATCTTCTGACCCGGGTCAATCCAGACCCGGGTCAGCAGGAAACCAAAAAACTGCAGTGCAGGAAAAACAACTGCAACGCAGGTCTTCGCAAACACGGGTCAGCCAATAGGCGCGGCCGCCTCGCGGTCACGCACGGCTCGCTAACCCTGGTCAGCCAGAGGGGGTCTTCGCAGGATCCTGCAGGATCCGGTGCCCTGGCTGAGCCCCGTCTGCATTGACCCCCGTCTCAAGGCTCCCGACAGAGACGCGAAGCGCAGTCTCCGGCCGGCGTGAGGACTGAGGAGGTCGTGGAGGAGGAGGGAAGCACGATGATGGAGACGAGGGTCAGAAAGGGGAGGAGGCGGACTTGACCCTCCCCGAGACAGGTACGTCAACTCTCGCACTCCATCACACCCTCCAATGTCCTTCAACCACACACTCTGTCCCTCTCTATAGGCCTGCTCCCTCCTGGCTCCTCCTCCGCCCAGCCTGAGAGAGCAAGGCGGAACCCGAACTGAGCCAGAGGGACGGCGTGAGGTCTTGTAAGCTTGGGTCCTGCGGGGATGTGAATCTCAGTGAGTATCGTTTAACCGATCCCCATCCCCAGCGGCGTGGCCTGGGCCCCACTGGCCGATTTACCCCCCTAGATGGGGATATAGTATAGGTCGTTCCCTTCGGGTTTCGAGGGGTGTATCCCCAACTGGGGCGGTAATTTGGTGGGGATTTCGAAGGGGATGGGGATGGGGATGTGGATCGGTGAAGCGATAAGTCCCAAGGAGAACCCGATATCCCGCATGGCCCGCTTCAGAAGCCCTGCGCCTCAAAAACATGATTTTCGTCCTGCGGATTGAGCGGGGGCCGACCGTCCCGGCATTCCTATAGTCCTACCACGAAATGTTCTTAGAACCCCTAAATAGTTCTAAGAACAAAAGCAATGTTCTTAGAACATTAACCCTGTGCGTTAAAGCAAGACGGTCTCAGCCAGACATGTTCTAAGAACATCTCGTGGAAACCACAAAAGGTTCTCAGAACACTGCTTGGTAGGGCTACAGGCGAGCCAGGACGCTTCGCCACTGCTTGAGCGGAAGGGCGGCACTCGCCAGCTGGCACCCCGCACGGGGCGCCGCCGCCCCCGCCTGGCCTCCGCAGTGGTCGGGGGAGCGCAGGCCGGCCCCGCCGACCCCTGGAGCGCGGAACCCTGCTGGGGCCGATGGTGGCCCAGAACAGATGGTTGAGCCTGTCTTAAACCACCACCACCACCACCACAGGCTGGATGGGGGGAAGGAGGAGGAGGACGAGGAGGCGGAGGACGAAGAGGAGGAGGAGGCGGAGGACGAAGAGGAGGAGGAGGCGGAGGAGGAGGAGGAGGAGGAGGAGGAGGAGGACCCCCTCCCCCTCCAACTTATGGTGGTGGTGGTGGAAAACACGCTCATCAACAGATGTTCGCGCCAGCGTGTGCTTGCCCACTGGCACCCTTCCATGCGACGCAGGCGGTGAGATGGGGGCCTGCCTGCGTCGGCTGTGTGCCTGCCATCGGCTGAGCTGAAGGGGGCACACACACACACACACTGGGATAACACACGCCCGGAGTCCTGAGGATCATCGAAGCGCCCCGCGTCGCCGACTCATTTTGGGGGCTTGGCTTGGGCGCCCCTCATCCCTGCAGCCTTCCTCTGATTGCCCCCACGGCAACGCAAGCCGATGACGCAGGCTCGGGCTCTCTGAGCCTTGTCACTCGCAACGCACACGTGCGAAAGCGTGAAACTGGAGGGTAGGAGGACGACGACCACGACGAGGGGGACAGGGTGAAGAAACTCTCTTCTGAAGGGGAACGTCATGGGGGGACAGGCACAGGGGGGAACATCGAGCTTGAATCGGCGACACATCGCCGATGGATTGGCGATAGGCCCCGATAGCAAATCCTCACGTTCCTGGAAGGATTGGGCTGCCAGGTTCCTATCGGCGATGAATGTGCGATTGGGGTCGATGCATCCCCCCCCGAGCACATCACCCGTAGTATGAGCCCCAGAGGGAGGGACGGGGCGAGGAAACTCTCTCCATGAACACGAGGAACAAAAATTGCACAACCTTTTCATTCCGGCGGTCCGTGCGGACCTCTTGGATCTGCGCTGGACCCCCTCCCTGGCGCGCGGAGCGCTCCAGGGGCGGCACAGGAGGCACCGCCAGGGGGCCCCAACGCCGATCCAAGAACTCCGCGCGGACCTCCAAGAAATTATGTTTATTATTATGCAGTTCGTTGTTCTTCGACCAGAGGGAGGGACGGGGTGGGGAAAACTCTCCCTCCTGCGAGGCGGGGATTTATTCATATCCACCGCCTGGGAACCGACGTCCTGGCGCCCCGGCGGGCGGTGGATCTGGATACACGTTGGCCCCCGGGGTCCGAACATGTCCATATCCGCCGCATGCCGAGATCCCCGAGAATTGATCCTCCAGGCGGTGGTCATCTATGCCTTCCCGCCTCGGCGCCTCCGGCCTGCGCCCACCCCGGAGGAGGGGCCCCACCCCGCGGGGCGCGCCTTCGCCGAGCTCCGGCGGGTCCCGCCGCGCAGCCTCCGGGGGGGGGGCAGCGGCGAGGCCCCGGGGCCCCTCAGACCATCACAGCTCGGTCCAGCTCGACGCACGCAGCAGAAAGGTGGGGCCTGGGGAGCAGGTCGGGCATGTCCTCCTACTGGCGGACTTTGAACGAGAAATAAAAAATGTCAAACAATACCCCCAAAAGGTAAACAACAAAATTACCCTGTGACGTACCCAACCCATTTGTATCATGGGAAACGAGGAGTTGGCCGAAACTTGCACGGACAATCAAATTGCAGGATCCGTTGTTTGATATGTAAGCTACTTGGGACACGCGCCAATGGCATGATGCGCAGGAGAACCATACAAGAACGAGGGGCGACAACTACAGGCTCGAAGAGGACATGGGGAGTCGGGAACGAAGAGCAGAAAAAAGACGTGCGGGAAGCCCACTGTGCTGGGCCCCCCAGCAGCCCTCGAAAGTGGCGACAGTTTCACAGATCGCAGCCCCCCAGGGATGGCGAGGTCCATTTGAATCCGCCGTGGGTGCCCACTGTGCTGGGCCCCCCAGCAGGCCTCGAAAGTGGCGACAGTTTCACAGATCGCAGCCCCCCAGGGATGGCGAGGTCCATTTGAATCCGCCGTGGGTGCCCACTGTGCTGGGCCCCCCAGCAGGCCTCGAAAGTGGCGACAGTTTCACAGATCGCAGCCCCCCAGGGATGGCGAGGTCCCATTTGAATCCGCCGGGTCACTGTGCTGGGCCCCCCAGCAGCCTCGAAAGTGGCGACAGTTTCACAGATCGCAGCCCCCCAGGGATGGCGAGGTCCATTTGAATCCGCCGGGGTGCACACTGTGCTGGGCCCCCCAGCAGGCCTCGAAAGTGGCGACAGTTTCACAGATCGCAGCCCCCCAGGGATGGCGAGGTCCCATTTGAATCCGCCGCGGGTGCCCACTGTGCTGGGCCCCCCAGCAGGCCTCGAAAGTGGCGACAGTTTCACAGATCGCAGCCCCCCAGGGATGGCGAGGTCCCATTTGAATCCGCCGTGGGTGCACACTGTGCTGGGCCCCCCAGCAGCCCTCGAAAGTGGCGACAGTTTCACAGATCGCAGCCCCCCAGGGATGGCGAGGTCCCATTTGAATCCGCCGCGGGTGCACACTGTGCTGGGCCCCCCAGCAGCCCTCGAAAGTGGCGACAGTTTCACAGATCGCAGCCCCCAGCAGCCCTCGAAACGCAGCGACGAGCCAGGTAAAAGGCAGGGGGGGAGAGAGGGGCGGGAAGGCGCAAGCAGTGCTCTATTCAAAACGAAAACCCAACGCAGGAAGGTTGGGAAAAAAACAAAAAGCGTCCTCAGAGCATGTTTTACGGGGGCCTCAAATTCTCAAATTTCCTGGGCGTTTCCGCGCGTTCTTGGACTGCCTCGCACGACTTTTCCATAGGCCAGAGGGCCCCAAGACGGGCAACGGGGACCCCACAAAGTGCCCAAGAGGGCCCAAAAAGCATCCAAGACAGCCCAAGAGCGCCCCATGACGCCCAAGATGGCTCCAAGACGGCCCGAAAGGCCCCAAAGAAGCCCCAAGAGCGCTCCATGAGGACCCCCAAGAGGGCCCAAAGAGGCACAAATCATGGCGTGTCCTTGTGTTGTTCGTGGTGTTTCGCGTTCTCACGTTTTCGGGCTTCCGACGCTCCAAAATTGCCCCGGAGGCCCCGAACACCGCCCCAAGGCCGCCCAAGAAAACCCCAGGAGGGGCCCAAGACTGTCCAAGAGAGCTCCAAAACGGCCCAAGAGGCGCCCAACAGGCCCCAAGACGGCCACGGGGAACACGAACCGACAATCCGAGTCCTCCGCCCCAAGAGGCTCCCAGGAGGCCCCAAGAGGCCCCCTAGAGGCCCCACGAGGCCCCCTAGAGGCTGGCCTCACGTGTGGAAAAGCCCCCCTGCGCGGATGAAAGGACTATCTTGCCAAGAAGGGCACGCAGGCGAGGCAGACCAAGATCAGGGACATGATCACTTACAGAACGAAGTAGCAAGGCCACGGACGGAAGGCGATCGCAGAGGAAGTTAAGTTTGCGAGGCTCAAGAAGGTTCACGATCGCAAGCGCATTCATCTCGAGATGAACGTGAAACCTGGAACGGACAGAAATCTTCTCTTTGAGGGCGGCCTGCGGGAGCGCATTCTCGGCCATCCCGAGACAAGCTAATCGGGCAGGCTCCACCGGGGGATCTGGAGAGGCAGATTCAGGCGTGGCTCGAGGAGAAAGGCTTCTCAGAGAAGAGGGGCAACAACATGCAGACAGGAAGAGAGCCCTCATTCGAACTTGCATGAACGCCTTCACATACGATGATCTCTGGCTCCAGGCGGGGCGCCTCCATGTGAGCATGCACGGCAATACGGCGGATCCCATCGATCAAACGATTCATGCTTACGTAGGCAGAAACCTGACTCTCGGCGAGCATTGCACGACACGGTGCGATGCACGCGCGGCGGCTCGTCGGCCCGGTGCCGTATCCGAGTTTGCCGCTTCTGGCCATGGCGGATGCGCCCAGCCCCGGGAGGCCCTTCTAGGTGTGAAGGGTGTCCTTCACCTCTCACCGACACGACGCGGCGATCCCAGCCACTTCGGTTTAAACCACGAAGCTGAACCCAGCTAGTTTTTGCGAAGGTGTGTGTGTGGGTCCTCCTGGACCCCTCGAATAATTTGTCTGGGGATGAAGGGGGGTCCTGGATCCCTGTCAAATAATTGTCCCGGGGTGGGGGGGCGGAAGGGTTCGACCCCCCGTAAAGGCTGGGGGGGTTGAACCCCCACCCCCTGCAACAGCTGCAAGAAACTCATTCCTTCCATCCGAGTGCGCCTGACACACGTGATCGCAGCGCTCCTCCTCCTCCTCCTCCTCCTCATCCTCCTCCTCCTCGTCCTCACCCTCCTCCCCTTCCTCCTCCTTGGCTATCCTCCACTCATTGGTCCTCTTCCCTCCCTGACCTCTCCACCTCTCTCTCTCTCTCTCCCTCTATATATACGCATCTATCTATACATATGTTGACCCATACCCCTGATTATGATCATACCCCTCTCCGCACGTGCCCGAAGCGCGGCGCAGGTCTGTGCCAATCGCCGCTTCGGCGGAAAGTTCACGTGGAGGCGACGACCCGAACCCTCTGCCCGAAGAGAAAGTCGAGAGCATTCTCGCGACGGGCTCGGGTGATGATTTACGGGGGAGCAGCGACCGCTAGCAACTGGATGGATTCAATGCTGCGAGAGCGCAAGGCGAAACGGACAATGGAGCTGCCAGGGACAGAGGGGACCTGAAAGACGGCAGCAAGGAACAAAAATCCAGGACACGACCAATACGTGCCAAAATCATCGCGGTTGGCGTCTGGTCCGTTCGGGATGCGCTCGAGCAGACACGCACATTGCTTTCAAAATCTTGTTTTGGTGGTCCTCTGGCGATTGAGCAACCTAAGCACCCTGGACCCCGCAGAAGGGAATGTTTTGGAGATCGTCGCCTGCACCTCGCACCACGGCCGCGTTCTGTTGTCACTTTCGCTGCACGGGAGCCGGCTAGCAGACCTGGCAACACACGCATCCACTAGGGGGTCGGGGAAGTGATGGGACAGCATGGCCGCGGCGATGGCGCCTTGAATTCGAACCCTGAAACGCCTGTTGGGGCCAGGAGGGGGGGGGCCAGGAGAGAGGTCGACAACGGCGGCAGCGGTCGAACGAGCAAGGAGATCACGCGAGGCGCGGGAGGACGCAACCAGGTCAGCCCCAGAAGGTTGCGGAAACGAGTGGGCGGCAGCCTGGAGGAATTCGGCGAACGATGGCTGGTGCAAGAATTGGGGGGGGGGCGATGGGCCTTTCACAACGCTTCTGATAGGCGCAGCGTCGTCTGCGGCAGCGCGGAACTGACGCGTGGGAACCTGCTGGGAGAGAATGGCATGACTGCTGGCACAACCGCCAGAGACTGAACCACCTTTGGAAGCAGGAAAAGGGTGTGGCAAAAAGGGGTGTGGTGCCAATCGAGAAAATGGCGATGTCATCCACGATCGATTACATCGCCAGATTCAGCATTGGCACCACACCCCTTTACACCATACCCCTTTCCTACCTCCAGGCCACCCATCCGCGAGGCGTGTAACAATGGGCCGCGCGCCACAGTCCGGCCAGCAGAGCTGGCCCCTGCTGCAAAGCACCGGCCGGTGGCAGGGGCATGGACTGCGCCGCCGGGTTTAGAGCAGAGTCGACGCAGGTGGAGTAGTTGAAAGACCATGGCGCGGTGGGGGGCGGCACCAGATGCGAGGAGCTGACCGCGTAGCCTCCATCTCTATGGGGGCCGACCAACTCTCGAAAAAAAACAGGGGGCCCGTCCACATGCCCAGATCTCGAAGAGCCGGTGCGCTCTTGAACATCTGATACTCAGAGGGGGGTTAGCCCCGAGACATGCGCGGTGGGAGTGCGAGTTCTGGCGAGCAGTTTCCTGCCTGCGGCAGAATGGTGCGTTCGGGCCCTTTCGGCAATGCGGAATGCCCTGCGCGCGCGCTTGAGAGTGTCACTCCTGGCTACGGCTGCGCCGATGTTGTCCGCGCGCGCCCCTGGGCCCTCGACTGCGACGGCGATGCCCCCCCCCAGAACGGGCCGGTCGGTCGCGACAGTGAAGAGGAAGCCTGACGCGGGCGGGCCCTGCGCGCTATTCCGCTGCCGATGACGAAGGGCGCCTCGGACAGCTGCGCGCCCGCGCCGAAGCGCCTTGCGCTGGCGTTGAGCAGCGCGAACACATCTGAAGCAGCACGGGGGAGAGGCCCAAGTTTGATGCACCAAGAGCACTCTTTTACGTACTGGACACGGGAAGGCCTGCTGACGGTCGCAACTGACAGGAGGGCATGGCCGCGAAAACAATATCCAGCATGGAGAAGATCCTGGAAAGTACGTCTATCTCGTCAATGTGGTTGCCGAGTCAAGGCGTCGCGTGGTCCCGCGGGCGACCCTAGGGAACTCCATGGGAAGCCTCTTAGCGACCACGGGCGCGATAATTTCTTGACGGCGTTTCGAGGCCCAGCGGGCGGAAGTTGCCAGGGCCCTCGCGCACCCGCGAGGGCGAGGGGGGGGGGGGGGGGGGCGTCGCCTCGGAGCCCTCTGGCATGCAAATGTCCGACATCCCGCTGCTGGGAAACCCGCTGAAAAACCCGCCGAGCTGCCGCCGCGTCGCATCGAAGAACGCCTGGTCGGAGACTACGCGGGAATGGCGCGCCGAGTACGGGGGGGCGCCTGGGCCTGGGTCAGCGTGAGCGAGACGTTCCGCCTTCACCCCTCCGAACGGCACCTGGCAACCGAAACGCGCCCGCGCTGTGGCGCGGCGGGCGAGGCGACGCAGTGCGAGGCTCGGGGCGCTCCAGCGCTCCTGGCTGCCCCCAACCTGCCTAGGAGCAGCTGCAACTGCTCCCCGGCGTCGTCAGATTGAACCTCGTCGAGGCGCTCGGCTCAATCGATGAGCTCGACGCCGCGCAGTTCTCTCAGTCGATCTGAGTGGGAGGGGCTGGCCTGGAGCGAGAAGGGCCCAGAGGTCAGGGCGGAGCCCCATGGCGCACGAGCCAAGCCCGTGGAGTACGCGCTTGCTCCTGTCCAGGACCGAGCGAGGAGGCATCTCGCTCGCGTCGATGCCCAGCCGCGTGGATTCGGCGCGTCGAACGAAGTGCGGGCCCAATAGGCACATGGAGGTCGGTTGCTCGCTGATGGGAGGGGAAGGTCGGTTGCGGAGGACGGCAAGAGCGGGGGAGTGGTCAGAAATTCCTCTGCTTGAATGTCTCTGGGGTTTCTCTAATTTCGGCGACGGCCTGCATCGCTGAAAGGACTCGGCGTGGCCCGGACATGAAGATCCGATCAATCGTCGACGCGCGGCGCCTGACGCCGTCGTTATGCGCGTGCTCATCGGGGCCCAGCCCTACCGGCTGCTTGAAGATCCGAGCCCGCGGCGATCGCTGCAATCGCCTCCGCTCGGGTGCAATCGGGTCGGGCAGGCAATCCTCGGGGGGGGGGGGGGGCGCTCGGCCGCGGCGGCCCGCTCGGGGCGTTGCAACCGCCCGACAAGATGGCCGGGACATGCCCGGGGGCCTCGAACCGCTTTCAGGCACTCGTCCTGGATAAGTCCCAAAACAATTACGGTTCGGGTATCCCTGAGCACGTGGTTCCGTACGCTGTGATGAGAGATGACGAGGGGGGCCTGATCGGAACTGTCCAGGGCCGCCCCTGAACTCATCGTGGCGCGAAACGCACGACCACGAACTGGCACCCTGCTTGAAGCGGATGTCCCAGACCAAGGAAGAGGGGGTGGCTCCAGCAAGACAGTCACCACCCCACCCTTGTTATAAGCAAGGAATGAGGAAAGGATGGCCGCAAATCTGGCCCCCCAGAGAAGCAGAAAGTCTGGGGCATCAACATCACGACCGTGCGTTTACTGGACGGCAATAGGACGGAAACCTCGAAACACGGTCGGCAACTAATTATGTTTCTTGGTCCGCACTCGGGCCGGAAAAATTAAAGAGCGCTCGCGCATTCGACGTGCCATATTTGCAATCTCAGGGTGGTGACTACGCCCGGATAGCTGAAACCACGTTTTAACCTGAGCCACTTTACTGGCCGCCCAGCCCGCGCAGCCCCGGACTCGGACGACGAACCTCTTGGCTGCAACGTCGCCCTTGAGCTTCGGCCTCTAAGTCGCTGTCCTCTGAGAGGGGGGTGATGGCCTGCGTGACCGGTTGCATGGTGACCAATGCCTGCGCGCGCAACGAGCATGCACGGGTCCCGTTTTGCGGACGAAGGAGGAGCCCGCGCTGCAATTGACGGGCTTGGGCTTTGTGTTTTGCATAATGCCAAGCGCCTGTCTGACCTCGATGAACTCATCGGCCATGATGTCCACGCGGGGGCTGAATGTGGCGATGGGGGCTTCTTGACTGGCGAACCGATGCTCCATCGGAGAGTTGAGGGAGGCGGAACTCTCGTTGAAAGTTTTCTCGGAGTCTCCCATTGCAGATTGCATCGCGTGCAGCCCAGAATTCCGCCTTTTGCATGATGCCAAGCGCGTGTCTGACCTCGGTGAAATCATCGGCCATGGTGTCCACGCGGGGGCTGAATGTGGCGATGGGGGCTTCTTGCCTGGCGAACCGATGCTTTATCGGAGATTCGAGGGATGCGGAACTCTCGTTGAAAGTTTGCTCGCAGTCACCCATTGCAGACTGCAAAGCCTGCAGCCCAGGATTCCGCCGTTTCGCATGCCGCCCACGTGATGGCGAAATTGTTGAAGGTCCGAACCGTCGCCAGGAAACCACCATCATCATCATCCTCATCATCATCATCATCATCATAACCAGAATCATCCTCATCATCAACAAGTATAAAATTGCCGTCGTGCGCGAGGGCGGTGGCCCGGAACTCCGTGGAGTGGCAGCCGTTGGCGATGTCGCCGCGGGCAGGACCTGTGCCTTTGCACCCAGCCCTCGCCACTTTCTGTTCAGCAGCACCGTCGGCGGCATGGCTTGCTGGTTCGGGCATCGGTCGCCACAGGATGCGCAGGTGCCGGATAATCATATTCAGCAGCCGCACGCGAAAGCGCAAACGGCGAGTCGAGTCAGAGCGGGCCGCGCAAAGACGAATTACCTGAAGCCGGCGGGGCCTCAGGCATCACCACGGCGGGCAGGTGCCCGATGAGCTGAGACTTGAGATTGGCACGGGGCGGTGGCCCGAGCATTGAGGCTGTGCACAAAACGGATGCGTCTGGGCGCCCTCTCGAAGGTTTTCGCACACAACTGAAGCCGAACGTTGAACAGCCCAAGTGGCTTGATCCAAAGTGGCTTGATCCAAACAGGCAACGGGTCCTCCTCCTCCTCCTACTCCCTCCCCTTCCCCTCCTCCAGGGCCTCGTCGTCTATGTCGTCGTCGTCGCTTTCATCCTCCTCCCTCCCTCCCTGCATCCCTGCATCCCTCCCTTCCTCCCTTCCTCCCTCCCCTTCCTCCTGCCCCCACGATATCGCCCTACTCGTCCTCCTCCCCTCCTCCTCCTCCTCCTCCTCCTCCTCCTCCTCCTCTTCCTCCTCCTCCTCCTCCTCCTCATGTTTGTCCATTACTCACGCCACCCGAAAACAAATCGACGTCCTCGATCTAAGGCTTCGCCCTCGCCCAAAAGTGCCCACACCCTCTCCGTTCTCTCCCTGAGCCTCTGTGGGCCTCGGGGGGCGCTCCGCCCCCTGCCCCCTTCTGCCGCTGCTGGAACGGTCCGCCTTCTTGGGCTCGGGCTCCGCCACGGCAGCCTCCGAGAGGCCAGCGGGCCGGAAAGAGGGGGGAAGAGAAGGAGGTTTCGAGTGCCAAGCCTTCTGGACGAGGAGAAGCAGTGGGGAGAAGGGGGGAGGAGGAGGACGAGAACGCTCCCAAGAACAAAGTAACACCACTTCGCATCGAAGCCAACGCGACTGCGTGGCTATTTCACATCTTGGGCCCTTGGAGATCCCGGCCGGCTTTTCATCAGGAAGCCCGGCGAGGGCACCCCTGGAGAGCCGAATGCCATCCGCCGTGGTTTCGTCAAGGCGAACGGAGAGGGAGAGTTTGGGGGTCCGGAAACGACGCCTGGCGTCGGCGTGTTCTGACCAGATCTTCGGAAGGAGGCCTCGCGGAGGCCAAGGAGAGGACGAATAAGACCTCCAAAAGCCTCGACACGTGGTCTGACCCTCGAAGCTCGAGAGGAATGGGCCTGATGGGGGGCAACAAGAAAGGTAGGCAGGTATGTAATGCAGGATGACGATACATGTAAACATAGGGGGAACGATGGAAACAAATACTTGCTATGATCACTATATAAAGAAAACGATTAACACATGTGTCTATTACACGCCTGCTTCGAATCTCGCGTCGAATACTCATTTCACGTCGTCGTCAAATGTTACGTTAAATAATCATTCGACGTCGACTCCAAATGTTAAATCAAATGCCAATTCTACGTCGGTTTCAAGCTTTTACGTCATATACTCGTTCCACGTCGGCTTCAGACATTATGTCTAATGCCCATTTGACGTCGGATTCAAGTGCTACGTCAAATACACAATCCACGGCGAATTCAAGTTTCACAATAAAAACTCAATTCCACGTCGGCTTCATATTTTGCGTAACCGACCGTTATACGTCGGCTTTAGACTTCTGAGCGCGCGCCCGAGGACGGCAGGGGGGGAACGATTAAAAGACAGTTTCCCACCCCGCGGCCGGTTTTTTCATATCATCCTCTGGGGCGCCGCCGACGCAACACGCCCCCCGGTCATGTATTAAGCGACATCCTACATTAGGTGACCTCCTGGCGAGGCGTGCATGTTGGGCCCGCGAGCTCGCGTCCTTTGGCGGTGGGTTGCAGGGCCGGGGCGGGCGGCTGAATCGGCACCGCAGCGTCTGCCCGGGGGAAGGGCGGCCTCTCCCACGCAGGGAGGAGGAAGGGGAGGAAGGGGAGGACGCGGGGGCGACTCCCGGCGGGAGACGGAGAAAGGGGAGGAAGGGTGGGGAGGAGTGAGGGGGTGGGTGGGGAAGGGGGTGAAGGGGGGTGGGGGGAAGGTGCACCGTTCGTCCTCCGTCGGGCCCCTGCAGCCGTCGATCCCCCACCCACTCACCCTTCCCCGACTCCCGACGCCATGACTTCGTTCACTGTGTGTACCCCCAAAAGTCTCGGTCCATTCCCCGGGACTGGCTTTTTCCGTAGTTGTTGGACGTTCCCTGGGTCCCTGCGAGCGCCTGCGGAGCCCAGAGACCGAAAATAGCAAGAACTGCCTGTCGTGATTTGTCATGTCCATCTTTACGAAACGCCCGAGACCATCGAACGTTGTTTACAGGGGGGCGGTAGACGGGAGGGACGACAAACGGGGGTGAGGAGCGAGGCAATGTGCACCTTTCGTGCCCCTGAGGTGCACCAGAAGTGCACATTCGCCCCCCCCCAATTGCGCATTGCCCGAGACGATCTGGACGACGGCGAGCCGGGCAGGGCTGCGGGCCTCGGGGTGGCTGGCCGCATCGGCGGCCTCGCCGCCGCCGAGGGGCGGCGGCGGGACCGCCCGCGGGGGCTCTGACATGAGAGCCACCTCCTCCGCGTCGTCGCTGGGCTCCTGGGGGCGGAGGGGCGCCGTCGTCCAGCGGCGTCGTCCTCGCCCTCGCCGTCGGCGATGCCGTCGAACCCAGACAGCCGACGACTCGATTTGATGCGCAACCTACGGCGCAACCAAAAGAAGCCATTATACTCTGGGTCGCCAATTGCGCCGCCTGTGGCGCAACCAATCGCAAGCCGTTGTAGTAGTGGCCGCCGAGTGCGCAAGCTGTGGCACTACCAACAGCGGTCAGTTTGCATTCTCGGCCGCCAAGTGCGCAATCTATGGCCCAACGAACAGCAGGCCGCGTGATGCTCAGCCGCCGAGTGCACAACCGTATCGTAGCTCTTCAACCGAGTGCGCAACCTATGGCACAACGCGCACCCCGCGGATGGCATACCCCATGGCAGAACCCATGGATCGCGCAACCCACGCAGCCCACGGATGGCGCAACCCGGTGCGCAACCCACAGATGGCGCAACGCATGGTGCAACGGCGCCACCCATAGATCGCGCAACCTATAGGCTGTTGGAAAATGGACGGAGTCTGGCGAGACACCTGGATAGCGCGCCATGGGTGGAGCACTGCGCCGCCCATGGATGAAGCAACCCGCCGAAGGCGTAACCCATGGATCGCGCAACCCATGGCGCAATCCATGGAGCACGCAGCCCATGGCCCATGGCGCGCAACTGGGTGGTGTCACACATCCACACACACACACACACCTGGCAGCTTCTACTGGGCTATCCCCGATGTGTGCCGGCCGTTTGGACTGGTGGTGGGGTCCAGGCGGCAAGCTGTTTTAGAGTCGTGGTGTGGCTAACTAACTTAGCTTCTTGCAAATCAAAGATTATGGGGCCCCGACGCATCGAGTCAAACACTCCACATCCTCGTGGTCGTCGTCACTATCCTCATGTTCCTCTCCCTCCTTCTCCTCCTCCTCCTCCTCCTCCTCCTCCTCTTCCCTTCCTCCTTCTGCCCTCATGATGGCCCCCCTCGTGTTCGGCCTGCTCCTCCTCCTCCCTCCTCCTCCTCCTCCTCCTCCTCCTCCTCCTCCTCCTCCTCCTCCTCCTCCTCCTCCCCCTCCCTCCCATCCTCCCCATCTCCGCACCTCTCCCTCCCGTTGCTGCTGCTGCTGCTGCTCCTCCGTCAAGCTTCGAGCTGCGGGCATTGAATCCGAGGTCGGCGCTGCTGCCCTGCATCCTCCTCCTCCTCTCTCCCTCCATCCCCCTCCCTCCCTCCTCCCTCCCTCCTCCCTCCCTCCCTCCTCCTCCTCCTCCCCCTCCTCCTCCTCCTCCTCCTCCTCCTCCTCCTCCTCCTCCTCCTCCTCCTCCTCCTCCTCCTCCTCCTCCTCCTCCTCCTCCTCCTCCGGCCTCTCGACCCTCTCGTCTGCACCCCACCCCTCTCCGCCAGCGGCGGATGCCTCCGCTCCAAGAGGCCACCCTGACTGGGCCCGAGCGCATGGCATCGCCGACGCGTCGGCGAGGCAGTGCGGTCGTCCGGCCCCGCCCGCCCGGCTTCGGGAGACGTCTGGCCGCGTTCTGAGAGGGCGAAGACCCACCCGTCACCCCCAGTCCCGATTCCGTCCTCGAACCTGCGATCCAGGGGGTCGGGACTGGGGGGTGGGGTGGATTTTCGGGGTCCAGGAATGGAGGAAACCCACCCCCACCCCCAGTCCCGACCCTTGGAACCGCAAGCTCGGGGGTGGGCGTCGGGACTGGGGGTGGGGGTGGGCTTTCGCCTTCTTGGGGCGTTCGGCCGTTCGGGCCGATCCCGGCATCCCCGGAACGCCCGTGACGAGGCGCAGCTGATGCGAAGCATCCCAGGCCCCGAAAACCTCCCGGCAACCGTCCGACAGCTCTCGGAAACCCTCCAGAGACTCTCCGAGACAGTCCGAAGCCTCGGAGCCGGCCCGCCGCGGCGGCCCCCCCGCTCCTGCGGCTGCGGCGGCGGCCGCTGCGGCTGCTGCTCGCGCGGCTGCTGCTGCGGCGGCTGCGGCTGCGGCTGCGGCGGGGCTGCGGGCAGCGGCGGCGGCGGCCTCCGCCGCAGGAAGTCCTCGGGCCGGGCCGGGCGAGCGGAGGTGGCCTGCCGGGAGGCCTCCAGGAGACTCCCCTCGCATCCGCCAGCTCCGCGCTTCCCCGAGAGCGGCGTTTCGGCCCGGTCCCAGGGCCCGGGGAGGGCACCCGGAGGCCGAGAACGGCAGCAGAGACATCCAATCGTGATTTTGCTTCGCGACGAGACGAATTCTGGGAAGGCGGCCCGTGCTGCACGCTCGAGTAGATTCCAAGCGACTGTACGTCGTCGAGTCATGCATGCTGCTGAAGGGGGCCAGACCCGATTCCACAACTTTCAAGCGAAATCCTTGCTCGCACCAGTTTTTCCCAACCATCCTGTGGTGTTGGGTCTCTGCTTTGAGAGAACAGGGCTCCGCGTCACCTCCCACCCGCTGACCCCTCCTCCTCCCACCTGCCTCCTATCCCTGCACAGCCCTCTGCATGACCATGTCGGCAATCCCCTCACATGCTTAGTAGCCCCGCAAGGATCTCCACCCAAGGCCCATGTGGCTGGGCCCGCATGCCTCGTCCACACCAGTTTGGAACACACACTCCTCACACGCTTCGTGGCCCTATAGGGAGCTCCAGCTCAGGCCCCCCGTAGCTGGGCCCGCATGCCTGGTCCACACCATTTCGGCGCATCCCTCACGCGCTTCGTGGCTCCGTAGGGAGCTCCACCTGAGGCCCAAAGCTCCAGTAACTGGGCCTCCACGCCATTTCGGCACACCCCTGACACGTGGCGTGGCCCCATAGGAAGCTCCACCCAAGGCCCAAGTGGCTTGGCCCGCATCCCTGGTCCACGCCGGTTCGGCACACCCCTCGCTCGCTTCGTGGCCCCATGGGGAGCTCCACCCAATGCCCCAGCGCCAATGCCCGCATACCTGGTTCGGCGTCAGTGCCAGGACCCGCATGCGTTCTCCACAACATGTCGGCACACCCCTCACAGGATTCGTGGCCCCATGGCCCCATGCGGAGCTCCACCGACGGCGCCAATACCAAGGTCCACATGTTTTCTCCAAACCGCGTCGGCGCACCCCTCACATGCTTCGGGCCCCCAAAGGGGGCTCCACCTCAGGCTCCAGTGCAGGGCCCGCATGCCTTCTTCACACCCTTTCGGCAAACCCCTCACACGTCTCGTGCTCGTGGTCCCGTAGGGAGCTCCACCTAAGGCGCCAATGCCAGGGCCCGCATGCCATCCCAACACCATTCCGGCACAGCCCTCACACGTTTCGTGACTCCACACAAGGGAACTTCACCGAAGACGACACTCCCAACTACGGTATCCACCACTGCAATCGGATGGGTCTTTCGCCAGGCTAGCTTTCTGGCGCCAGTTTGCTTGTCTCGCGGCAGCAGCGCTGACGTGCGGGCGACAACAATCGTCCGCCAATTTCAATTATGCGTATGACATCGAAGAACCGACAAGCGGACAGCTCGACAGTCTGCCCAGAGCAGTGGTGCTCGAAGCAGTACAAGTCCACGGTGTTCTGCCTACACGTCGTTCATTTCTAATCGTGCTCATTTCTAATTGTGCTCGTTTCTAATTGTTCCTGGCCCCCTAGTGGCCAGGAAGAGGCCCAGAGATTGAAGGATCTTGGCCCCCCAAAAAATCAAACAACTTTCGAACAATGAGAAATGATTAATGTGTAGAGGTTGGGGCATGCTGCGCCTCAGAGGGCGCCCACGCTCACAGTTGAACGCCTACGTGCACGCCCGAGCTCTGTCCGCTGCAAAGAAAACCCAAACATATCGCAAGACCTATTGCGTAGAACGGGGGGGAACTTCACGCAGCTGTTGCAGACTATTGATTTGCATCGCGACTCTGCCCGAGATCCCGCCCCCCTCCTCCTCTTCCTTCCTCGTATGCGATGTAGCGTACCCCGCACTTCTCTGGGGCAAAGCATTCAGCATGCGCTGCCCAAGGCATTGCAGTCGCGCACTTTGCACGCTCATGTTTCCTACCTATGACCCCAGCGTTTTTTGCCGATGCGCCGTCCAAGCGCGGCTCTGTGTGTGTGCGCGGCTGCCGAATGGAAAAACCAGTGGTGCGAAGAGAAAGGTGCACTTTCGGGGCCCCGGGAGGTCACTTTAGGGTTATGATGTGCCCTGCTGGAGTCGACGAATAAACAAAACAATCGAAGTGACTCAGAAGTAACTCGCTGATAGGTGTCGGTCTTTTCGTGAAAGTGACTGAAATAACATTTAGGGGCCCCCTTCCTGCAACCTCCGATCCCCCCCCTCCTGTGCTCATCTACCGCCCCCCGCACATTTGTCTGACCCTGGCGTTTTTTGCCGATGCGCCGTCCAAGCGCGGCTCTGTGTGTGTGTGTGGGCGGCTGCCGAGTGGAAAAAACAGTGGGGCGACGAAAGGTGGTCTTTTTGTGAGAGTGACTGAGATCAAGTTAAGGGCACCCTTCCTGCAACTCCCGATCCCCTCCCCTCGCCTGGCCGCACAGGCTTGAAGGACGGGAGCACCGAGGGCCCGCAGAGCACCCGCCGCTGCGGGCGCGGGGGCCGGCGCCGCGAGGCGCGCCGCGGCACGCCAGGGCGGGCGGGCGGCGGGCCCCCCCGCGGAGTGCGAGGGCGGAGCGCAGCGGCTCGCCCCGAGGAGGAGGAGGAGGAGGAGGGGAACCAGGAGCAGGAGGGGGGGAACCAGGAGCAGGAGGAGGAAGAGGAGGAGGAGGAGGAGGAGGAGGCGGATGCGGATGCGGAGGAGGAGGAGGAGGAGGAGGAGGAGGAGGAGGCGGAGGCGGAGGAGGAGGAGGAGGAGGAGGAGGAGGAGGAGGAGGAGGAGGAGGAGGAGGACGGAGGAGGAACATCACAGGGGGCGGACGAGCTGCTGGGACGCGCGGGCGGAAGTGCTCATCTACCGCCCCCCTTGTGACGAAACGCTTTCGAAGGGAGGGCGCGCCCCGAGGCGCCATTGTGGGGGCCCCGGGGGCAGGATCCGCCAACGCCGAATCGGAAGATCGGGTCGGATCGGTCTATTGCGTATGCATCGAATCGGGCCAAATCGGCACAGAGTTAAGTCGGGCGTGTCCCCCTACAGGAGGTCTTTCGACGAAAAATTAAAGATACCCCAAAAATAATCCAGAAATAATATGGGGACAATGTTTTGAATCTGTTTTGACCTTTTTGGGGCATTTTTGGAGTATTTTTGATTTTTCATCGAAAATCCCCCTGTCGAAGGACACGCCCGACATAAGTCTATTGCGTATGCGTCGACTCGGGCCAAATCGGCACAGAGTCGGAATCGAATCGGCCGCGCCGAGTTCTGCACGGCGCCGGTGGCTCACAATGGCGCTGTTGTGCAGCTGTGGATGCCGATGCGGCCCGATGCCTGACCGGCGGTGCCGCGCAGCACAGCAGCGACACGTCCGCATCGGACCGGGGAGAAATCGAAATCCAATTGGATGGGTGGTCGATTTTTACCTAACAGCTTGTTCTGATAGGTTTCTAGTAGGGTCAAAAGAGAGCAGCAGATGACTCCACAGGGGGGTCTGGGCGGGTGCCGGACAGGGTGCCGCAGAAGTCGTTTTAAGCCAACAGTCACACACTTCGTGCTCTTCGACCTCCCAGAACTCCATTCCCGGGCCACATTCTGAATGCCCGGAGCCAACTGTAGGCCACTTCGTGCTCTTCGACTTCCCAGAACTCCATTCCCGGGCCACATTTTGAATGCCCGGAGCCAACTGTAGGCCACTTCGTGGTCTTCGAGTCCCAGAACTCCATTCCCGGGCCACATTTTGAATGCCCGGAGCCAACTGTAGGCCACTTCGTGCTCTTCGAGTTCCCAGAACTCCATTCCCGGGCCAGATTTTGGATGCCCGGAGCCAACTGTAGGCCACTTCGTGGTCTTCGAGTTCCCAGAACTCCATTCCCGGGCCAGATTTTGATGCCCGGAGCCAACTGTAGGCCACTTCGTGGTCTTCGAGTTCCCAGAACTCCATTCCTGGGCATGATTTTGAATGCCCGGAGCCAACTGTAGGCCACTTCGTGTTCTTCGAGTTCCCAGAACTCCATTCCCGGGCCACATTTTGAATGCTGAGGCAGGCTGAGGCTGAGGCTGAGGCAGGCTGATGCTGAGGCAGGCTGAGGCTGAGGCTGAGGCTGATGCAGGCTGAGGCTGAGGCAGGCTGAGGCTGAGGCCGAGGCTGAAGGCAGACTGAGGCTGAGGCTGAAGCAGGCTGAGGCTGAGGCTGAGGCAGGCTGAGGCTGAGGCAGGCTGAGGCTGAGGCTGAGGCAGGCTGAGGCTGAGGCTGTGTCTGTGACTGCCGTTGCCACTGCGACTGTCATCGCGAATGCGACTACGACTGCGAGAACAGCACAATTCTACAACTGGATTCTCATCTGAATCTTAAGGGGAATGCTTCCAGATATGCTCCTACACATCGCTGTTAGGTTGCTTTGCCGGGATAATTTTGTTTGTCCACAAGGCCTCGGTCACCAAGGTCAACAGGAGAGACATCACCCCTGCGGCTCTTTAGCCTGTGCCAAAGGCCGTGCGACAGGGACGCACAGCAAGGCGTGAACCGCCCAGGTCAGAGAGCAGTGCAGATGCTGCGGATTACCCTGCAGCGTCGACGCCAGAGGAAAAAAACGAATCGGAGGGGCGGTCGAAGTCGAAATCGAGTCGGATGAAAACGGGCCCCCTCATGGGGGGGGGAGGGAGGGACAGGAGCTCGTGTTGGCCAGCTGCCCCTCCCGCCTGCAGGCACCAGGGGCGGGGGGGGGCGGGATAAAACCTCGTCCTCGCTCTCCCTCCTCCTCCCCCTCGCCCTCCTCCTGCACCTCCTCGCCCTCCTCGCCCTCCCCCTCCTCCTCCTCCTCCTCCCCCTTCTCCTCCTCCTCTTCTTCTTCCTCCTCCTCCTCCTCCTCCTCCTCCTGCGCACGCATCCAAGGAACAAGGGAGAGAGGTCCCTCGATTCTGACAGTCCGCGGGGGGCCTGGCTTCCACCTGAGGAGACCAGACCATGCCAGCGCCGCGGCGCTTGCGAGCCCGCCGCCGACGCCGCCGAGGCCGAGAGCCTTCAGGCGGCGCGGCGCAGGTGACCCGTCCGCTCGCCCCTCGGCGCGGGCAGGTCGAGACTTCGTCTCGGTCTTTAACGCCGCCGTCGCGGTGCGACACAGCCCATCTGCAGCTCGAAGCAGCCGAACGGCCGCCGAGCCGCGCGCAAGGCCCACCGCAGCGTGCACCGCCAGCCAGGCCCCGCGGGTCGCGGCGAGTGCAGCACAAGCATCGAGCGCCGCCGACATCGGAGGCCCGCGGCGAGCCGCCCGACGGCGGTCCTGCAGCGGGCTTGACGCGGGAGCGGCTTGAGCCAAACTGGCTACGGACCCTCCTCCAACTCCTCCTCCTCCTCCTCCTCCTCCTCCTCCTCCTCCTCCTCTCCTCCTCCTCCTCCTCCTCCACCTCCTCCTCCGCCTGCTCCTCCTCCTCCTCCTCCTCCTCCTCCTCCTCCACCTCCGCCTCTTCCTCCTCCTCCTCCTCCTCCTCCTCCTCCTCCTCCTCCCTTCTTCTTCCTCCTCCTCCTCCCTCCTCCTCCTCCGCCTCCCGCCTCCGCCCGCCTCCGCCTCCGCCTCCGCCTCCTCCGCGCCCCCTCCGCCTCCGCCTCCTCCGCCTCCGCCTCCGCCTCCGCCTGCTCCTCCTCCTCCCTCCTCCTCCTCCTCCTCCTCCCCTCCTCCTCCTCCTCCTCCTCCTCCTCCCCCCTCCCCCTCCCCCTCCTCCTCCTCCTCCTCCTCCTCCTCCTCCTCCTCCTCCTCTCCTCCTCCTCCTCCTCCTCCTCCTCCTCCTCCTCCTCCTCCTCCTCCTCCTCCTCTCCTCCTCCTCCTCCTCCTCCTCCTCCTCCTCCTCCTCCTCCTCCTCCTCCTCCTCCTCCTCCTCCTCCTCCCCCCTCGAGCTGGGGGACGGCTCCTCCAGCTCGTGGGGCGACTCGACGCGGCCGGCCGCCAGACCGAAGCCGACCCTCGGCCTGACAGGGGCGGGCGGCGCCCAAGCAGGGCCATCGAAGGGGGAGGAGGGGTCGAGGATCGAGAAGGGGTCGAGGAGCGAGTCGGGGCTTCGTGAACGGGGGTTTAGCTAAACGGGGGCTTAGGCTTTTCCATATACCCCCGTTTACTGTACCCCCGTCTACGGCGCCCAGGGCCCCCTAAACGGGGGCATAGCCAAACGTGGAAATCGGCGTTCCCCGTGCCCCCGTTTGCTGTACCCCTGTCTCTGGCGCCCTGAGCGAGGAGGCGAGGGGAAACGCTAGGGGGGGGTCGGCTCAAAGGGGGGGAACATCGAGCTGGCATGAGCGCTACATCGCCGGTAGATCGGCGACAGGTCCCAGATGAAGAATCCGCACGTTCCTGAGCGAGGTGGGTTATCGGGCTCCCGTCGGCGATGAATCGGCGATTGGGAGTCGATGCATCCCCCCCTGAGCCTATCCCCCCTTGACGTTGCCCCTGAGGAGGGTCGAGGATCGAGGAGGGTCGGTGAGGACATCGAGGATCGAGGGGGGGGGGCGAGGGCAGAGGATCTATGCTTGCGGTCGAGGAGGGTGGAGGATCGAAGAGGGCTGGCGGATGAGCGACGGAGGATCGAGGCAGGCGGACGGGGGATGAGTTAGAACAGATGTGCTCATTACATCATGGAGGAGGCCCAGGACCAGCTGTCGAGGATGATCCAGGGGGATCGAATATCGATGTGCTTGGTACTTTTCGGCGTTTCCGGAAATGGACGTGTGGGGGGCAGAGGCAGGCATTGGAGGAAGGAGGATGGAGGCAGGTTGCGAGGCGCTCTCTCACAGGCCAGCCGCGCCTGCGTCCAAGGGAAGGGGAACGTCAGGCGGGGCCGGCTCAGGCGGACGACATCGAGCTGATATCAGCGACACATCGCCGATTGATCTGCGACAGGCGCCCTCTTGCGAATCCGCACGTCCCTGCGAGGGGGTGGGCTATAGGGCCCCCATCGGCGGTCATGGGCGACGGGGGGTCGATGCGTCCCTTCTGCCCCGCCCCCTATACGTCGCCCCCCGGTGAGCCCCCGGGCACCTCTGGGAAGTGCATCTGCCCCTGGCGCCAGGGGGGGCTGTATGACCGCCCCTCCCCCCGAGAGGGACAGCGGGGAGGCAGGCAGGCCCTGTGGCTCCCATCCCCAGCTTTCGAGCGGGCTGGTGTCCGAGGACGGGGCCTCGCGCGGGCCTTCCGAGGCCCCAGGCCGAACGCTGTTCGCTCTGGGTTCGGCGCAGGGCGCTGGAGGTGTGGGTGCTCTCCCTGCTGCTCCTCCCTCTCTGTCCTGCCCTGCCTCCTCCCTGGAAGGCGGAGGAGGGCCCATCGAAATCGAACACGGTGTAGTAGCGGTGGAGCACCGACTGGCCCAAGATGAACGTCTTGTCGCCAATCTCGGGTGGCCTCAGGGTTGGAGGGGCCTCTTCGGAGGAGGAAGACCAGGATGAGAAGTACAGCCCAAAGCGGCCACCATAAGGAATGCTAGAACAGAAGCGACAGCCCCTGTCGACCCAGAAAAGCTTCTGCGTGCATGAGGACCGCTAGCGGAACATCCATGGTAGGTCCAGCGTAACAGCAAACCCCTTTTCCGAGCACAGTGTTCGCATTCCAGCGTCTCTACTGTACAGGAAGAGGCGGGGAATCACATGATAAGAAAGAATACGCCGAGGAGGGGGAGCAGGACGAGGAGGAGGAGCAGCAATATGAAAGTGAAAAGAACACAGGGCAACATAGGGGCATGCGAGGAGCCAGAGGAGGGGGATGCGGAGAAAAACACGTATTTGGAACGAGCACGTGCAACCACAATGGGCGATGGATCAGGGGCGAGGGAAGGGGGCCATGCATGAGTGAAGGGTGGAAGGGAGGAACAGAAACACATATGAATACACCGCACACAAATATAGATGTACATAGATTTCGATGTATACGCATAAATTCATATATCTATAAATACCCAGCGTAGACCCCAAATCATAGTGTACGTAGTGTACCACGGATGGGCTAACTGTGTGATGCAAGCTATGTGGTTACGGCTGGGTGGTGCAGCCTACACGGTGCAGGCTGTGCGGTGCAAACTGCGTGGTGCAAGCTACGCGGTGCAGTCTACGTGCGCGCACGAGGCGCCCACCAGAAACCGAAGCATACCTCTCCAGCGCGGGGCGCCCACGCGGCGCCCCCCAGGCGCGCAGCAGGCGAAACCTCGGCATGCCCCCCAGCGCGGGGCGCCCCCGAGGAGCCCACCAAGCGGACACAAGTCGAACCCACGGCATACCCCCCCCGCGCGAGGCGCCCACGAGGCGCCCACAAAAGGAGAACGAAGCGAAAACCTGGCACACCCATCCAATCCCGCAGCAACGAAAAACATAACCCCCGGAGTGCAAACACTGACATCTATACACATATATATATATATACACATATCTATTGTGCATATGTGTATATATATATATATACATATATGTATCCGCCAGCCCCCTTGCGGGGCCATCAAGCTGCGAGGCTTAAGCTTGCTGCTCCCTGCGCCAGTTCCAGTTTCCAGTTTCCATTGTTACAGTACTGCTTTCTGCTTCCTACTGTAAATTGTTACTGTCCGCGCGAGGGGGGGGAGCCGAAAACCAGCCTGCTTAGCGTCCCCCGGGAGGGTTCTCAGAATTTCTGGGGGGGCGTGGGACACGTAAAAATACAAGAGTTTCGTGCCCCCGAAACCAAAATCCCTCGCACATTACGCTGAATTCGCGTCTCCGAGGCCACGATCCCTCGTAAATTACGCCACGTTCGCGTCTCCGAGGCTACGATCCTTTGTAATTTACACCGCATTTGCGTCTCCGAGGCCACGATACTTTGCAAATTACTCCGCGTTCGCGCCCTCGAGGCCAGGATCCCTTGTAATGTACACCACATTCGCGCCCCCGAAGCCACGATCCCATGTAATTTACATAATTTTCGCGCCCCCGAGGCCACGATCCCTAGGAAATTACAACAAATTCGCGCCCCTGACGCCACGATCCCTTGTAAATTACGTCAAGAAGCGCTATGGTTACCGGAGGGGGGACCAACACATTTTCTTCATCTGAAATGAGATGTCAACAGCGTGATCAACATCAACAACAACCACCAGTTTAAGACTGTTCGATCGTACCAACTCGCGTGCTACTCAACACGTATATCCCAGACCCTCGATACCGGCACTCTTCGTCTTCGGTCTTATCCTCTGTCTTACCTGCAACGTGTATTTCGCGCAGCCCTTAAGGCAGGGGACGAGAGTACGGATGGAAGGGACAAAGGGGAAGGAGGAGGATGGAGCACGAAATAGAGTAGCAAGAGGAAGGCTAGGAGCAGAACACACGTGGCAGAACCAGACGGGCTTATCGGGCGGGTAGACCCGAACAGGCGGGTCGGGAAGGCGGGCCCAGGCGGCCAGGTCGAGCTGGCGGGTTGCTGAAGCGTGCGTTCTGCATGAATCGCGAGGAATTCTCGAGCGACAGCGCGATTCCCAAATGAATCGTGAGAGAATCCACAGCGAGGGCGAGATTCCTGAGCGTCGAAAGCGCGGCGTCTGAATAAATTGTGAAGGAGTCCCACGCGAAAACGCGATTTCTGCGTACGTTGTGAGGAAATCTCGGGCGAGAGCGCGATTTGGGAATAACATGTGTTGTTGTAGTTCGGGTCCCGACAACCTAGTTTGGTGGCACCTCGCTGTTCCCTTGTAACAAAACAAAATGCGAACCATGGGATAAACACTTTAAACGAAACAAGCAACGGTTACCGGGGAGGGGGAAACCACACCAATTTCTGTACACATAAGAACTCAACAACAATAACAACAACATCACCAACAACAACAACAATAACGACGACGACGACAGCAACATCAATCCTCACCTCGGAACCTCCCTTCAACCACACGCCCAAAGACAATGAATGACCGCTTGGCCCCAAACTGATGCATGTACCCTCGCTCTGATACATGAACCCGCACACACTTACATGTAGGTGAGTCTCCTGCCGTGTCCGCTCCTCCCCCTCCCCCTCACCTTCCCCTCCCTCTCATCCACCTTCTCCTCCAAGTTCTGACCCTCCTCCTTTCACTCCCCTCCGCTTCTGGCCTCCGTAGTACTCGTGTATTTCCCTCTCCTACTCCACCTCCTCCCACTCGCCATGCTCTTACTGCTAGCACTCCTCTGTCTCATCCTGCTCACTTGGTCACTCCTGGTAGGCAAGGTAGGCACATACGAGGTCAACACAAAGCGGCACGCACAGGCATCGAACGCGTAACAATGTTCTCACGGTCGCAGAACAGTGCGCGTGGAGTACGTCGGTCTTTTACAATCGCCCGCTCGGCGACATGCTCGCATTGTGTTCCTTACACACAGGTCTCGACCAAATTGAGCGCACTGTCGTCACGAAATCGTCTCACCAGAATCGTTTTAATGTACTGATTGTGGTTGTGTCAATGGTAGCTTGCATGCTCTGCAAACGCACGTTCGAAGTCACGGAAACTTGTATTAGACCGCTAGCTTTACCTTCGACCTTCCTGTCGGCGTGGATGGCGGGAGATCTCTCGCCGACTGAGGTGACAGAAAAAAAAACGAAGAAGCGGCTGGTGAGCTCTTTCGACGTCTCCTGGAGCGCTGGCGGCGTCGGCAAGCCACCAAAGTTCGGTTGGCGTCCTGCTCGGAATGGCGCAACAACATTGGCAGCGGCGGCCATGGATCCGGATGGCAGCGACGGCGCAGAACATGATCAAGGAGCTGCTCAGATCTTCAGAAGCGCACTCGCGCTTTGGACGGACGACTGCTGAGTGCGCGCTTGCTAGACCAGCATTTCCCAGTCAATGCGCAGGCAGCAGCAGCAGCAGTAGCAGCAGCAGCTCAGTTCTACACCCAAGAAGATCAAAATCATCTCCAGGCCAAGCTAGGACAGCCGTCGCTGATGGTAGTCATGGCAAGCTTCGAGTCGATTTTCAAAATGCCAGCAGTTCCGGACGCAGCCCTGAGCAGAGAGGAAATTCGGGGGCTCTCAGTTCTTGCGATGAGGCGTCGCGACGAGAGAATGGAAATTGCAACATAACGTTACAAGTAGTGGCGAGCTGTACCGATCGGCCAGCCTCCGAACAGGTGGATCGTTCCACTCAGTCTCCTGGACACGAAGTGTGATGGGCACATGTTCCACCGCCGCTACCATACGTAGGAGGAGGAAAAGGAGGAGGGGGAGAAGGAGGAGGGAGGAGGAGGAGGAGGAGGAGGAGGATGTCCTGATCCTCCCTTCTCCCCCGTCCTACATATAATATAGACACTGCGTAAACATAGTCATGCCGGCGTATTCTACAACCGCTGTGCATCGGTATGTTGCCGAACATAAACTGTTTACCATAATACCTCGGACGCTGCGGATGCTGAGTGCTGGGGGAGCCGAGTACGCAAACGATGCGGAGGAACGGACGACGCCGCAAGAGAGGACGGGAGTTTGAGGCAAACATGAGGCAACCATACGGACAACCGGTAACTGCGGAAGGTTTACTGTATGTGTTCACTTTTCCGTTGCCCTCGCTTTTTTGGATACCGCAATCGGTTCTAATTGCAAACAAAGGGCTCCGGTTCATAATGCGAAGTTCTGCGCCCACTCCATCCATCCCATTCTGGCTTCCGCCTCCCCACTCTCTCATTTCCTCCTCCTCCACCCGCTCATTCCTCCTCCTCAATTTCTCGTCTCTTCCTCCTGTCACTGCAAACTCATACTTCTGGGGCCCACGGGCGGTGGCCCCCTTCCTCCTCCTCGTCCTCCTCCTGCTCCTCCTCCTCCTTCATCATCCTCACTCTCAGCCTCATCCTTTTCCCCCCGCCTTCCTCCGCCTCCGCCTCCTCCTCCCCCTCTGTTTCCTCCTCCTCCGCCGCTTCCGCCGCCCCCGCCGCCCTTCCGCCGTTGCTTCCGCGCCCCTTCCGCGGGGGAACCTCCTCGCCGCGGCCTCTCCGCCCCGTTTCTTTCCCGCCGCCCCCCTCTTCCCCTCCCCTCCTCGCCGCACCGTCCGTCCTCCAAGTAATATCTTTGTCCCTCCCGCATCCATCCGCCAACCTTCCGCAGAACCAAGAGATGACAACGTTACCAACTCTGGGAGACAAGGGAGTTTTCGAAAACCCGCATGTGGCAGTGGTGGTGGAAAGGTTGCCCATCAAGCTGCCTCCAGCAATTGGGCTCGGAGGTCAAGGCAGGGCCCCCACGGAGAGAGCGACGGGCGAACGGGGGAGTTCCGTAGCTCGTTGGAGACCATGCTCAGGGGTCGCGAGCACCGAGCAGCGGGGTCGTGAGAGCTGATAGCAACGAGCAGCACCGGTCGGAACTGAAGGGCTCGAGGCATGGCATGACTGACTGAGAGGGGACGTGTGAGGTTTCTTGGAGCTTGGGCACCAGAGCCAAATGCTCAGCGTAGGCAGCGTGGCTCAACGGGAAATGGTCGGGGCAAGGGCCGGCAGCAAATTCTTCGGCCGTGCCTGTGACCAAGCCCGTCGGCGGTGAGCACAGGAGGGTACAGGCGGGAGGGCTTCTCAAAGGCTGGCTGCCTTCCCCCTCCTCCTCCTCCTCCTCCTCCTCCTCCTCCTCCTCCTCATCCTCCTCCTCTCTCCTCCTCCTCCTCGTCCTCCCGTCCAGCGCCCCCGCCCCATGGTGCGCGTGGCCGAGCGTGGCGTTTCTTCGCCTGCCTCTGCAGCCCTTTCCCCTGCCCTCCGTATGTCCACCCCTGGCGCGGGCGGGCGGGCGGGCACCGGACTGGCTCTGGACTTTTGCTGCTCTCAAGGGCCAAGGTGCTCAGGAATGGTTCGGGCGCGTTCGCGTGTCCTCCCCTGCCCCTCTCGTCTCCTCCTCCTCGGCGCGTGCGCGTGTGAACTGAAATGCCTGGCCTCTCACTCCTGTTGCCTAGTGCCACCGTGCACTGATCTTTCCATGGACTGATTCCATTGGGCCTCCCGACCTTAGCGTCATCCGCGGCGTTCCCATGATTGGGTAACCCGTCGCGGCGGGAGGGCGTGCCAATGTTGAATTACACTTGACGGAAGTTCATCGTGAAAGCGTATGGCGTTCTCAAAACAATTTCTGTTGAATTGGCGACTATGAGCTGAGTGCCACCACCACCACCACCACCACCACCACCACCACCACCACCACTACAACCACCACAACCACCAACCCGTGCTTCTGGCGCGAGGAGGGGCTCGCCAACGAGAGAGTTGGCGCAAACTGTCGATCACGATTCTGGCATGGACAGCATGGCAAATAGTTTCTGGACAAGGCTTTACGCTCCCCCCGTCTCCTGATCACCTTCCTCCTCATCTTCCTCCTCCTCCTCGTCCTCCTGCTCCTCCTCCTCCTCCTCCACTTCCTCCTCCTCCTCCTCCTCCTCCTCCTCCTCCTCCTCCTCCTGCCTGACGCCCCAGTTTTTGTCCCTTCTCCCACTAGTCTCAAGAATCAGAATGAGGAGGCCGAACGGTCATTCACTGTCCCGTTGTACGTGGCTGAAGTGGGATTCCGCGGTGCGGATTATTGTTGTTGTTTGTTGTTTGTTGTTGTTTGTTGTTGTTGCTGCTGCTGTTGTTGTTGTTGTTGTTGTTGGTGGTGGTGGTGGTGGTGCTGCTGCTGCTGCTGTTGGTCGTCCCATCCGCAACCCGCCCCGCGACCCACCCGCGACCCACCCCGCGACCCACCCCGCGACCCACCCGCGACACACCCGCGACCCACCCGCGACCCACCCCGCGACACACCCCGCGCGAGCCATCCCGCGACCCACCCGCGACCCACCCACGACCCACCCGCGACCCACCCCGCGACCCACCCCACGACCCACCCCGCGACCCACCCGCGACCCACCCGCGACCCACCCGCGACCCACCCCGCGACCCGCCCGCGGCCCGCCCCGCGGCGCCCGCGAGACCCACCCGCGACCCACCCGCGACCCACCCGCGACCCACCCCGCGACCCACCTTCGACCCAAACCTCGTTCAAGGTACAAACCATTATTTTCGACGCTTGCGGCGGGTTTTTTTGCATTCTTTCCAAGTGGAGAGCCCGCGACCCACCCCGCGACCAACTCGCGACCAACCCGCGACCCAAACCACGTTCAGGGTACAAACCACATGTTTCGGCGCCTGCAGCGGGCATCTGTTGCGTTCGTTTCAGGTGGAGAGCCCGCGGCTCACCCGCGACCACGTTCAAGGTACAAACCAAACTTTGTCGGCGCCTCCGGCGGGCATCTTTTGCATTCGTCCCCGGTGGACCGCGGCCCACCCGCGACCCAAACCACGTTCAGTGTACAAACCAAATGTTTCGGCGCCTGCGGCGGGGCTGCTTTTGCATTCCTTCCAGGTGGAGGTGGAGAGCCCGCGACCCACCCGCGACCCAAACCACGTTCACTGAACAAACCAATGCCGCACAAGCGCGGCGGTGGATTTATACATGCCGTCTGAGCCCGCAACGACCTCTTCAAGCCCCGCGCATCCACACCAGCCCGTCCAGCAACTTTGCCCTGGCGAGTTGCCTTGATCAGAGAAGCCGGGGAGCTTAAAGTGGAATTCGCCTGGCGAAGGACCCAACCATATGCAGTTGGGAGTACCGTCCTTGTGAGCAACGCATAAGGTGGAGCTCCCTATGGGGCCACGAAGCGCTGTGCTGGGTGTGGCGGACGCATGCGCCCCCCCCACTGGGGCCTTCGGTGGAGCTCCCTATGGGGCCACGAAGCGCTGTGCTGGGTGTGGCGGGCGCATGCGCCCCCCTCCACTGGGGCCGTCGGTGGAGTTCCCTATGGGGCCACGAAACGCCGTGCTGGGTGTGGCGGACGCATGCGCGCCCCCCCCCAACTGGGGCCTTCGGTGGAGCTCCCTATGGGGCCACGAAGCGCTGTGCTTGGTGTGGCGGACGCATGCGCCCCCTCCACTGGGGCCTTCGGTGGAGCTCCCTATGGGGCCACGAAACGGACGCATGCGCCCCCCCCCCCGCACACTCACAGACACAGACACAGACACAGACAGACACAGACACAGACACAGACACAGACACAGACACAGACACAGACACAGACACAGACACAGACACAGACACAGACACAGACACAGACAGAGACAGAGACAGAGACAGAGACAGAGACAGAGACAGAGACAGAGACAGAGACAGAGACAGAGACAGAGACAGAGACAGACAGAGACAGAGACAGAGACAGAGACAGAGACAGAGACAGAGACAGAGACAGAGACAGAGACAGAGACAGAGACAGAGACAGAGACAGAGACAGAGACAGAGACAGAGACAGAGACAGAGACAGAGACAGAGACAGAGACAGAGACAGAGACAGAGACAGAGACAGAGACAGAGACACAGACACACACACACACACACAAACACACACACACACACACACACACACTGGGGCCTTCGGTGGAGCTCCCCATGAGGCCACGAAGCGCTGTGCTGGGTGTGGCGGACGCCTGCGCCCCCCTCCACTGGGGCCGTCGGTGGAGCTCCCTATGGGGCCACGAAGCGCCGTGCTGGGTGTGGCGGGCGCATGCGCCCCCCCCCCCCCCCCCCCCACACACACACACACAGGGGCCTTCGGTGCAGCTCCCTCTGGGGCCACGAAACGCTGTGCGGTGTGGCGGACGCATGCGCCCCCCTCCACTGGGGCCTTCGGTGGAGCTCCCTATGGGGCCACGAAGCGCCGTGCTGGGTGTGGCGGACGCATGCGCCCCCCCCCACTGGGGCCTTCGGTGGAGCTCCCTATGGGCCACGAAACGCTGTGCTGGGTGTGGCGGACGCATGCGCCCCCCCCCACTGGGGCCTTCGGTGGAGCCCTCTATGGGGCCACGAAACGCCGTGCTGGGTGTGGCGGACGCGCGCGCCCCCCCCCCCCACACCCCCCCAGTGGGGCTTGCGGTGGAGCTCCCTACGGGGCCACGAAGCGCTGTGCTTGGTGTGGCGGACGCATGCGCCCCCCTCCACTGGGGCCTTCGGTGGAGCTCCCTATGGGGCTACGAAGCGTGTGGGAAGTGTGCCAAGAGCAAAGGCAAGGAGGGGGAGGAGGGAAGAGGGAGAGGAGGGAGGAGGGAGGAGGGAGTAGGAAGGAGGGGGAAGAGGGAAGAAGGAAGGAAGGAGGAGAGACGCGGGGCACCGTCTCTTCAAAACGAGGACCCAACACCACAGGATGGTTGGGGAAACAAGATTGCGTGGCCGTTATATTGGGAAAGGAGGGGGAGGCAGGAGGAGTAAACAGGGGACGACGAGGACGCAGCAGAAGAGAGGATGTAAGCAGAATGTGGAGAAAGAGGACGAGGAGGAACAGGAGGACGAGGAGGGGGAGGAGGAGGACGAGGAGGGGGAGGGGGAGGACGATGATGATGGACGAAAGTGGGAGGACGATGATGGAGGCCGATGCGGGGGAGGACGACAATGGGAGGACGATGATGGAAGGACGAGGAGGGGAGAGGGAGCACGAGGAAGAAGAGGAGGAGGATGAGGTGGAGGAGGAGGATGACGATGACGATGAGGACGAAGACGAGGACGAGGACGAGGAAGAGGAGGAGAAGGAGGAAGAGGAGGAGGATATCGCCATCGACAAGGAAGGTGGGGGCCACGAGGTCCGCCGGCTCGACGACGCCCGCGTCGCTCGCGCCCGCCCCCTCACTCTGATCCGCAATTGCGGAGTGCTACGTATTTGCCCCTCCCCCTTTTCCTTCTCTTCTCCCTCTTACTCCCCCTGCTCCACCTCCTCCCCATCCTCCCCCTCCTCATCACAATCGTCATCTCAATCGTCTCTGTCGATGTGATGTGCTTTTAGACCGCAAGCGCTTCTGCCTTGCTGCAGGCAGGTCAAAAGACGGTAAGCCCTCCCTCCGCCCTAGCGTCGGGAGGGCTTGTAGCAGCAAACGGCGTCGGGAAAGGAGGTCGGCGGATGTGGCAGCAGTGAAACTCAACAGTCTCCATTATCCCCCTCTTAATCTTCATCCTCCTCGCTCCGTCCGCCCTGTCCTCCTGCTCCTCGTGCTATCTTCCTTCACGACCCCCTTCCTCCTCCACTGCCTGCCGTCCTCCTCCTCATCCTCCTCCTCCTCGGCCTCCCCGTCGCCGTCCTCCTCCACTCTCTCCTCCGATTCACCACCCCCTCCTCCCCATACCCTCCCTCCTTTCCCCCACCTGCTGGGGAAGAGGTCCTCGGTGCCGCCCGGAGCCCCGAGAGCCAACCGCTCGTCCAAAGAAGTGCGCGCCCGTGCTGCCTTGCGGTGCGCCCTCGCCGCGCGGACGCTCCGATTGTGCCTCGGCAGCGCTGCTGCCGACGAGACCCTATAGATTCCCCAAGCAGTGCTTACTCTTAGGGGATCAGACTTCTGGTCGGAGGAACTGGGCCTGGGTGGCGGTCTGGAGGCTCCGTGCTCGACGTCGCCGCGCCGTCGCCGCCTCGTCACCGCCCGTCGTCTGGGCCTGGGTGGCGGTCCAGCGGTTCCGTGTTCGCTGCCGCCGCCCCGTCCCCGCCCCGTCGCCGCCTCGTCGCCGCCCGTCGTCTGTCCTGGGCCCCGGGGATGTCCACGCAGGGTCGCCGTTTCATTCCGATATGTTTCTTGACAGTCCCAGGGCCCGTGGAGGGCCCCGGCAAGCCAAAGACGGCGAAAAACCTCGAGACCCGGTTCCCTCAGGACCCTCGGGGGCCGTCGACCCTCCGATCATGCCGCCCCCATCTGCGGACAGAGGACGAGGGCACGCCGCTGCCAAACGGCTGCGCGGCGGACTCGCGAGCGCGCACCCGCTTCCCGGGCCAGCGGAAGAGGGGTGCCGCAGCCCCGCCCTTGAGCGACGACGACGAAGAACGACGACGACGACGACGACGACGACGACGACGACGACGACGACGGCGACGGCCCCCAGGACGTCAGGTCCTGTTGCGCCCCCAGCTCGCGCCCCTGCGCCCCTGCGCCCCTCCCCCCACCGAGGGGTGTCTCGCAGGGGGCGGGGGCGGCATCTCGAGGCCTGAACGCATCACGTGTCTTACACTGGGCGCTCTCCCCCTCCCCCTCCTCCTCCTCCTCCTCCTCCTCCTCCTCCTCCTCCTCCTCCTCCTCCTCCTCGTCCCTCCTCCACCTTCTCCTCCTCCTCCTCCTCCTCTTCTTCCTCCTCATCCTCCTCCCTCTCCTACCTAACTGGGCGCTCTCCCCCTGGGCTCGGGCCCGCCAAGGGCCCCGACGTGATGAGATCCTGCCCAAGAGACGCCGCAGAAGGCTATGAGGTCCAAGATCCATGGCGTGGCCGCGATGGCCTGGGGCCACCGGCGCGAGACACGGCCACTCACCAGAAAGCGGCCCTGGGCAAGAGAGCGACCTCTGGAGTGCGGCCTGCCAACCGTTGAGCGCGATACGACACTCGCTGCGTGCGTGCTCGACCTGCCCGTTGCAGTTTACCACGATGTTGCATATCTTCGCGATGTTGGCTCGGAGGGCGTACGGCGGACGGCGACGGCGACGGCGCTCCGAGGGCGCCGCATCGACACGCCCACGACGCGCGGGCGGCATGCCCTTGGGATCTCCGTCTCGTTCTCGTTCTCCTCCTCCTGCGTCGAGCTCGGGGGGGAGGGGGGGGGCCGGCAAGAGGAAGCGAGGGGGGGAAGGGAGAAAGAGAAGGCGGACGAGGGGGACGATGCCCGGCCACTCGAGGCCACGAAAGTGGGCCTCTCGCGTGGCCACAGAACAGTGGCGACTGCTGCGCGTGTCCGTCAGCGAGGAGGCGCCGAGTGGGAGGAGGCGAGGGGGACGCACTGAGGATGCGAGGAAGGGGGGCGGCGGCGGGAGGGGAGGGGGCCCCCACCGCCGCCCTCATCAGACAAGGAATCCTCCAAAGTCTGAAGCCCTCTGGGCGCATTTCTGAACCAACGCCCCCACCGTATGACACTTCGTCCACCGACGCGAGGTCCAGCCAACTTTGACTTGCGATGCCCCGCTTTGGGGACTCGGGGGGGGACGAGGGGGGGGAGAAGGAGGAGGGGGAGGAGGAGGAGGAGGAGGAGGAGGAGGACGAGGAGGGTGAGGAGGAGGAGGAGGAGGAGGAGGAGGAGGAGGAGGAGGAGGAGGAGGAGGAGTGGAGGAGAGGAGGAGGAGGAGGAGGAGAGGAGGAGGAGGAGGAGGAGGGAGGAGGAGGGAAGGCGGGAGGGGATGAGCAGCGGCGCCCTAGCCAGAACAAGTATCACGCAAAGGGGCCATAAAACGCGCCACAGACACTGGCGTGAAAGAGGAGCGGGTCCTGCGGGAGACGGGTCCTGGACCCCGGGAGCTTTCCCCGAGACCCGCCTGTCATGCGGAATCACTTCCTCACGGTCCGGGGGCCCTCGAAGAGCCCGGGGAGCCCCAGAACTGCTGACAGCCTCAAGACACCTCTGCGTCAAGACCCGCTTGCTTTTTTACTGAAAACACAGCTCCTCGTCCTTTTCTGTGCTGGTGGAGTTGCTGGTGCCCGCGGACAGCTGGATGTTCACTGGCACGGGCAACTGGCGCATGTAGTCCTGCGAGGCGAGGGTGGGTGGGTGGGTGGGGGGGGCGAAAAGCAGGATCAATCAACATCGAATCGCGGACTCGGATCGAATCGGAATGAGCGCTGGATCGGCACTAAATCGAAATCGAAGCGGATCGGCTGCGCCCAAATGCAAAACCAGGTCACTGTGCAAGCATCTGGCCGCATCGGAACGTAGCCGCACCCATTAAAGTCGCCGAAAGAGGGCGACGAGGTCGTTTGTAAGTTTCGGCCCGCTTCGCGCCCTCGCGACCGCCCATAATCGATCTGGGATTCAAGCATGGGCAGGATTGGGACTCTGAGAGGCATCTGCAGTCTAGAGGCAAGTTTCTGCGAATTGGGAGGACGATGTCGAGGAGGGGAGAGATGAGGAGGATGAGGACGACGACGAGGAGCAGGAGCAGGAGCAGGAGCAGGAGCAAGAGGAGGAGGAGGAGGAGGAGGAGGAGAAGGAGGAGGAGGAGAAGGAGGAGGAAGGATGACCAATGCAAAACCGAGACACATCAATGATGTTGCAATAAACCGTCTTCCAAATCCCCCCCTGCATAGGTCCCTACACATGATTGCCTTTGCGGGAAATGGCCGATTGGAAGAAAACCGTCTGAGAATCCTCAACCGTGCCAAACAAAAACACCAATTCTGGGATTTCAATGCCGCGAATCAGCGTGACTATTTCGCCCTGACGCTTCTAAACAGTACCATAACTCCATTCCTGTGACTTCAATTCCGCGGATCAGCGTAAGTGGTGCGTCCTGACAATCCTAAGTAGTGTCAGAACACCGCTCTTGGGACTTCAACCATACGAAAACCTGAAACTGTTGCGAACTGTTGAGACCACTGTGCACGGCATCTGGTGAGAACCACAAGCGGCCCGTTCTCCCTTCTTGAAGATGCTGCAAACTTTACGACGAAAGCGCGCGGCGTTAAGGCAAGAACAGTATGTTGAAAACGGCCAGCCCTCCACGTGTTTCAAATTTCCAGCTAATGCTCACAAATGGTGAGAAAACCTAGATCGAAACGCTCTGCCCGCCCTACCGACACGCCTGGTGGTGCGACAGGGAGTTATTCCTAAGAAAAACAGCGATGAAATGCCCCCTCAGATCGAGGGCTCCAGGAGGTTCGACGACAATAGCGCTCGAAGGGTGGAATGGCTTTCTCGCATGCACCAACTCGTGTGGTGACAGGCCCCTGCATCTCTGGCGGCGCCGACAAATCGACCGAGTCGACCGGCTGAGATTGGCAGCCGCCTCAATTCCGCAACAGCCTCTGGGCCTGAAGCCGCCACCAGGCAAAAAAGGCCGGTGATGGCAATGATCAGAGGCCGGTGACTGTTTGCATTAGCTAAATGCGCGCACGGTCAATCAACTTACCGCCTTGCACCGCGATGGATGCAATGCTCTAGGTCCTCCAGGTCGGACTGACTGTCGCTCTCTCAAGCGCCCCTACCTTCTCATCGGCCAGCCCCTCCGGAGCCTCGCCTGTTCCTCGAGACCCTACTCCAAAAGATAGCAGGGAGGAGGAAGAGGAAGCGGGGGATAAGAATGCCAGCAGGGCCCATCCATTCCGGCAAGGCCTCTAGCGCAGCGCGGGTGCGGGGATGCGGGGCAAGGAACGGGCCACACAAGCACGGCCGAATGGCACCGCACACCCGGACCCGAGTGCAAATACTGGTCACTACCCGTTTGACTCTGCGACTAAACCGACTAGAAAACTGGCAGAGCAGATCAAATATCTGTGTGCGCGTGCACGCAAGAAGAATGTGCTGCCTGCCAAGATTCAGCTGCCCATGACAAGCCGTTGCCCGTGGACCTAGCACACAACCAACCTGGCCATGGCTTTACGGGTTGGATCGGCGATCCTTTCGAATTCACCTCGTGCCTCCCGCCTGTCCCTCTTTCCCTCCCGTCTGGTCGTCTAGGATTAAAATCGAATTGCCGCGTACTTCGTTTGGAGCGCAGCTGGAGCTTGGCGCGCACCTGGAAAAGCGCACAACACTTTCTATAATGAACTGTTCCGACTCTCAGCTAGAACCGGGACGTCTACTAACACTATGACATCGGACGCAGAGGGACATACTGATACTATGTGTCCTCCTTGGAGGTGTGCGTCCGACCCAAACGTACAGTATATCCATATTGTAGGATATCGTTTCCCGAACGGGATGGCCAGAAAACGCTAACCACGGAACTTGTACTGTAAAATTTCTCGGTGCGCGCGTCGCCCCTGGAGGGGGGCACGAACTCATAGCATTAGTATGTTGGGGTGACGCCGATGATAAGCCTGGCAGGCGGCCGTGACAGAAAGAACGCAACCCTCGTCCAAAAGAAGACCACTGCCATTGAATGACTTTCTGTCAACCCTTTTCCGGAGAAGTGCTTTTCCTCACCATGCTCCCTCCCTGGGCAGACCAAGCTGCCACAACCCAAAAGGTCATGATGGAAACGGGTCCTCGAGCGCGGGGCTTCTCCTGGAAGCGGCCTTTGATCCGGAGGCGTTTTCTGGCGGCCAGTGGGCGACCAAATGTCTTCAGGCCAGACTTCTGAAACACTGACGTGGGCTCAGAATTCGAAGGGGATCTGAAGCCACGTGAGCCCCTACAGGGGAGTCCATTACCCCAGGGTCGATTGGACACAAAGGGGTAGGGTTGACAACTGGCGGTCCGGAAGGGCCCCATGAGGCCGAAAACAGAGAACATCCTCAGGCCTTCCTTCCATCGGAACCCCTCTTCTGTGAGAAACCGAACTGGGTGACAGCGCCCAGCAAGTATGCTGGGCATGCAGACTCCGAAACTAGCCTCTGTGTGGAGGCCCAGGTTGCGCCTGTCCCAGCAGGCCTTGGAGGCTCATAATCGGTCGGTCCGCGCGCGTGTATAAATTCACCGACTCCTCCAAGGACGCTCTATAGTCGGACGGAGCACGAGCCTGGCAAAGCTTCAGCCAGCAGTTGCAAGTAGCATAGTGTGTGCGAATTCGGATTGGATGGAGGAGGGGGAGGCAAGGAGGGGATGGTCACGTAGCCTGTCGCGCACATGGCACAGAACTGCTGGCGCGAGGGTAATCAGGCTCACCGCTGCCCCAGCTCATCTTGAGCGAGACATTACTGCGAAGGCGACGGCGCCTGGCTCGAGCTCCTCGTCCCGCTCCTCCACCTCCACGCAGGGCTGAGAAAATAAGGAGGGGACCGGGACAAGCCTGTGGTGGGTGGGGTGGGGGGGGGCGGAAATGTCACCATCTGGAGTTTAGACATGTCGCCGCGCGACGGGAGCTATTCCCACTCCTGAGATGCCGCGCCCGTCCAGATACCAAAAACGGCTCTACACGACTCTATGAGCACCTCAGGGCCTGGCTCGCGCGAGCGAGCGGTCGCCGACGCATCACCCCAGGCGAGCACGGGGAGGGGGAGGGCGGGGGCGGAGGCGAGCATGGGGAGAGGGCGGGTGGCGCGAGCACGGGGAGGCGGAGGTGTGGGGGCAAGGGCGAGATTGGGGAGAGGGAGGGCGGTGCGCTCGCGCCATGCCCGACAGCCTGCCTCGCCCACCGAGCCCCCTCCTGTCGCGCGCCTGGGTCTCGTCTCCGTCCGCCGACGGGCGCGAGAGATGGCGGCCCTGGGGGGCACTCAGGAGGACCCCCCTTCTCGTGTCCTGCGCAAGCATGAAACAAAGGGGAGCAGCGTACACTGGAGGAGGTGGCGGACGAGCGGGAGAATGAGCAGAAGGAGGAGGAGGAGGAGGAGGAGGAAGAGGAGGAGGAGGAGGAGGAAAAAGGAGGAAGGAGGATGCACGCGAGGAGGAGCAGCAGCACCAGCAGGAGCGAGTGTGAGAAGCGGGATGGGCAGGATGACCCGGGGGAGGCGGAGGAGGGGACAGGAGGGCGACCACTATGAGGAAACACTCGGATCCAGAAAAGTGGGCCGCGCTGAAGCAACAACAATTCTATTCTGAACGGCGGGAACAAAGCGCCGATCCTGAGATGATGTTGTTACTGCAGCGGGAACACCATTTTGAAACACCGCAGGCACCCCGATGAAGACGCAAACATTTTGAAAGACAAAGCCGCCAACTCCCTTGTGAGATCATCACGCTGCGAGAACTGTAGGCTGTCCTGCTCCCTGCGCCGGTTCCAGCTCGAAGTACAAGTTCTAGATTATTTCGCCGCGAGCCTCACGACTGTAACGACTGAAGTCCGCGCGAGGGGGGAAGCTTGAACATCACACAGTTCCTTTTCTTACTTGGGGTTATCCGAATTTCTCGTAGTCCTCTGGGCCACGAGATGATGCAACGTATTCGCGCTCCTGACGCCATACTCCGTAGTAGCAAGATTCACGCCCCCGAGGCAAAACCCAGTTTAAATGAATGCACATTCGCGCTCCCAAAACGCCACAATCCCTGGTCATGTACGCCATGCTCGCGCTCCCCAACAAGCCACAGCCCCTTGTATGCTACTACAAGTTCGCGCCCACGAAACCACAGCCCCCCGTAAATTACAGCAGGTCCACGCTCCCGATGCCACACTCCCCAACTAATTACACCAAATTCGTGCTCCCCATACCACGATCCCGTTCAAACCGCGCCCCCGAGGCGTCGCCGAAACTCAAGCCCCTGGTAAATTACAGCAACTTCGCACCACCAAAGCAACAATCCCTTGTAAGGTACGCCATGCTCGCGTGCTTCAAAGACAAGCCTTTACACATCCCGCCAGCACTCTTGACGTGAGTGGTTAACAGCGGTTCCTCTTCCATTTTCCTTCACCCCCTTCGCGGAGGGGTTTACCATTGTTCCCTATGAAGAATCCCCTCCCGCACCATCCCTGCCAAAGAACAGTACACACTACACGTTGGGGCAACATCTTTGGCCATGCTCGCGGGTTCCACCAGCACTTTGCATTGTTTGTTGACAGGGACGGCGGGAGTGTTATCATGAGAATAAGGGAGCCGAACGGTCATTCATTGTCCCTGGGTGCGTGGCTGAAGTAAGAATTCGTGATGACGGTTATGCTTGTTGCGTTGAACATTATTACTTCTAAAAAATAATTATTGTTGGGGCCCCTGGTGCACGACCCCCCCGCCGCGCCTAGGCCGCAGCCTCATTTTCATCATTTTCGTGAGGAAGTCTCAGGCAAAACGGGTTGGTCCGGATCCGGTTGTGTTGTTACGATCGGTTTTCCCTTGCAAAAAAAAAAAACTAAAGTGGACATTTCTTGTTCTAACATAACCAAACTTCAAGAATCCCTTGCAAAAAAAAAAAAAGGTAAAGTGGACATTCGCGCGCGCAAGACGAAATCCTTCCAAAACCTTAGTTTTCGTAGCGATTTTAACATAAAAACATCAAAAAACCAATGGTTTTTCAAAAAAAAAATTGTCAAAATTTCATCCCGCGCGCTCTTGCGGATTCGTAGGAAACCCAACACTTTTTAATCATTTCTGTCAAACGGGCTTTTGCGAGCAACTTTTTCGAACTTCTGCAACAACGGTTGCGCACCTGCCAGGGCCATCATCCCTGTCAAATATACCATGCGGGACACATTCGTTTTTTCTTCGCGCGCGCACGCCGTCGTCGTCGGCCGCGGGGCCCTGAATAGTAGCCACGGTCGTCCGCATGCCACGAAGTGAAGTGTCCGAACGTCATAGGGCGGGAAGCTGGGTGTGGGTGGTGGCGAAGAGTCGTTTGGAAATTTGGTAGAGCTTGAACCGGCCCCCCCACAAAGTGGGGGTATTGCCCGCCTCCTATGAAAACCCTGGCGCTGGTGAGAACGGTGTGTCCCCACGTGCTAGTAATTGTTGTTGTTGTTGAACAGTATTACTTCTAAAGAATAATTATTGTTGGGACCCCTGGTGCATGGCCCCCCCGCCGCGCCTAGGCCGCAGCCACATTTTCATCACTTTCGTGAGGAAGTCTCAGGCACAACGGGTTGGTCCGGATCCGGTTGTTTTGTTACGGCCCGCTTTCCCTTGCAAAAAATAAGCTAAAGTGGACATTTCTTGTTCTAACATAACCAAACTTCAAGAATCCCTTGCAAAAAAAAGGTAAAGTGGACATTCGCGCGCGCAAGACGAAATCCTTCCAAAACCTTAGTTTTCGTAGCGATTTTAACATCAAAACTTTTTATAAAAAATGCTTTTTTCAAAAAAAAATGTCAAAATTTCATCCCGCGCGCTCTTGCGGATTCGTAGGAAACCCAACACTTTTTAATCATTTCTGTCAAACGGGCTTTTGCGAGCAACTTTTTCGAACTTCTGCAACAACGGTTGCGCACCTGCCAGGGCCATCATCCCTGTCAAATAATACCATGCGGGACACATTCGTTTTTTCTTCGCGCGCGCACGCCGTCGTCGTCGGCCGCGGGGCCCTGAATAGTAGCCACGGTCGTCCGCATGCCACGAAGTGAAGTGTCCGAACGTCATAGGGCGGGAAGCTGGGTGTGGGTGGTGGCGAAGAGTCGTTTGGAAATTTGGTAGAGCTTGAACCGGCCCCCCCACAAAGTGGAGGTATTGCCCGCCTCGTATGAAAACCCTGGCACTGGTGAGAACGGAATGTCCCCGCGTGCTAGTAATTGAACATTATTTATTCTAAAGAATAATTATTGTTGGGCCCCCTGGTGCGCGCCCCCCCTGCGCGCCTAGGCCGCAGCCACATTTTCATCATTTTCGTGAGGAAGTCTCAGGCACAACGGGTTGGTCCGGATCCGGTTGTTTTGTTACGGCCCGCTTTCCCTTGCAAAAAATAAGCTAAAGTGGACATTTCTTGTTCTAACATAACCAAACTTCAAGAATCCCTTGCAAAAAATAAGGTAAAGTGGACATTCGCGCGCGCAAGACGAAATCCTTCCAAAACCTTAGTTTTCGTAGCGATTTTAACATAAAAACATCAAAAAAAATGGTTTTACAAAAAAAATGTCAAAATTTCATCCCGCGCGCTCTTGCGGATTCGTAGGAAACCCAACACTTTTTAATCATTTCTGTCAAACGGGCTTTTGCGAGCAACTTTTTCGAACTTCTGCAACAACGGTTGCGCACCTGCCAGGGCCATCATCCCTGTCAAATAATACCATGCGGGACACATTCGTTTTTTCTTCGCGCGCGCACGCCGTCGTCGTCGGCCGCGGGGCCCTGAATAGTAGCCACGGTCGTCCGCATGCCACGAAGTGAAGTGTCCGAACGTCATAGGGCGGGAAGCTGGGTGTGGGTGGTGGCGAAGAGTCGTTTGGAAATTTGGTAGAGCTTGAACCGGCCCCCCCACAAAGTGGGGGTATTGCCCGCCTCCTATGAAAACCCTGGCGCTGGTGAGAACGGAGTGTCCCCACGTGCTAGTAATTGTTGTTGTTGTTGTTGAACATTATTAATTCTAAAGAATAATTATTGTTGGGCCCCCTGGTGCACGCCCCCCCTGCGCCGCCTAGGCCGCAGCTACATTTTCATCATTTTCGTGAGGAAGCCTCAGAAAAGAGGGTGTGTACAGGATCCGGTTGTTTTGTTGTAATCCGCTTTCCCTTGCAAAAAACAATAGAAAATGACATTTCTTGTTCTAATATAATCAAATTTCAAGAATCCCTTGCAAAAAATAAAGTAAAGTGGACATTCGCGCGCGCAAGACGAAATCCTTCCAAAACCTTAGTGTTCGCAGCGATTTTAACATAACAACATCAAAAAACCAATGGTTTTTCAACAAAAAATTGTCAAAATCTCATCCCGCGCGCTCTTGCGGATTCGTAGGAAACCCAACACTTTTTAAACATTTCTGTCAAACGGGCTTTTGCGAGCAACTTTTTCGAACTTCTGCGACAACGGTTGCGCACCTGCCAGGGCCATCATCCCTGTCAAATAATACCATGCGGGACACATTCGTTTTTTCTTCGCGCGCGCACGCCGAAATCTCCAAAAACCATTGGGCTTCTTAAGAATTTTAGCACCGCGCATCATAAAATCACACGAATCGCACCGTAGGTCCTCGAAAAACACCTGCACGACTTTTCAAAATTTCTACCCGCGCGCGCTGTCCGAATCCTTAAAAAAACCAATGGTTTTCCAACATTTATGTTACATGAGCTCGCGCGAGCTACTTTCGCAAGCTCTTTCAACGGCGTTCGCGCGCCTGCCAGGGGCCACAATCCGCCAGTGTAGTAGCCACGCGCCAGTGTAGTAGCCACGGTCGTCCGCAGGCCACGAAGTGAAGTGTCCGAACGTCATAGGGCGGGAAGCTGGGTGTGGGTGGTGGCGAAGAGTCGTTTGGAAATGTGGTAGAGCTTGAACCGGCCCCCCCACAAAGTGGGGGTATTGGCGGGCGTCGTATGAAAACCCTGGCACTGGTGAGAACACTGAGCGTTCGGGTAAAGTGATTGTTGTTGTTGTTGTTGTCGGTTGTTGTCATCGTCCCCCCCGCGACCCACCCGCGACCCACCCCGCGACCCAACCCGCGACCCAGCCTGCGACCCACCCCGCGACCCACCCCGCGACCCACCCGCGACCCGACCCGCGACCCACCCGCGACCCACCCGCGACTTACCCGCGACCGATCCACATTGGTTTGAAGAAGAAATCGGCGCCTGCGGCGAGCTCGTTGTGCAATTTGTAAAACGTTGGCGCCTGCGGCGAGCTTCCCCAGAGTCCCGCAGACTACCGACGTCCCCACCGCCCCCTCAATCTTAACCGCATCTGCGGGGTGCTACGTATTTCGCCTTCTGTGCGCACGGCTACCACCCGGTCAGTAAAGAACCTCAGAATACACGTCGGGCGAAACCTGGATCATGCGCGGCCACCCCGCGAACAGTGCTTATGAGTTTTTGACAAGGACCGCGGGGGTGCTGACACATTGCCTGCTGTGTGTAAGCCCGCCAGGCACCATGATGGTCTCCCTGCCGCGATTGTGCATTGGCTTTGGACAAGGATGGTGGGAGCCGACATGTCTCCCGATGGGTGGTGTCATGTGCGCGGGCGCACCTGGCACACCCTGCGCGTGTCCCGAACGTGACGCACCTGGCGCGGCTGGACCAGGCGGCACACATGGTGCACGTGGAGCACGTGGCGCAGCTGGCGCGCCAGAGGTGCCTGGCACGCGTGGGCCCCAGGGGTGCCTGGCACACCTGGCGCGCGTGGAACGCCTGGCGCACCTCGCCCCAGCGTCGCATACATGGGGTCTGCTTTGGCTCAAGTAGCATGCTGAGGCTCGAGTGCGACTTATGTGTGTTGGAGGGCGGGTGACAGTGAGCGAGAGAGCTTGCCGGCAGGGAGGATTTCTTGATCACTGTGATCACTGTTCCCTACTCGTGAAACGTCCACTCCCCCATGCGACCGGCAGCCAACCAGGACCAACGAGCCCCCCCACCATCTCTGCCAGAAAGCCATACGAAATACACTTCGGGGCAACATCTTCGGACGTAATCGTGGGCCCCAACGAACAAGTTGTATTGGTCTTGACAGGGACGGCGGGGGGGGCTCATTGTGCCTGCTGTGTACAAAAGCCACCACAGCCACCACCCCTGTCAAAATATCCTGGCGAAAGGCCCGGCCATATGCAGTTGTAAAGATTGCCGTTGTGGGTATCGCCTTCGGTGGATCTCTTCATGGATCCACGAAGCGTGTAAAAGGCGCGCTGAAATGTGACGGGGACGCATGCAGGCGCAGCCATTGGGACCTTCGGTGGTGCTCCATATGGGGCCACGAAGCGTGTGATGGGTGTGCCGAACTGGAGCGAGAACTGGAGCGAGGCCGACATGCGAACGTCGCAGCTAGGGTTTTCGGTGGAGCTCCCTTTGGGGGCACGAAACGTGCGAGAGGCATGCCGAAATGGGCGGGGAAGGCGCGTGCGAACGTCGCCACTGGGCCTTCGGTGGGGCCCCATTCTGGGGACACGAAACGTGAGGGGCATGCCGAAATGGGCGGGGGGGCGCATACGAACGTCGCCACTGGGGCCTTCGGTGGACCTCCGTATGAGGCCACGCAGCGCGACACGGGTGTGCCGAAACGGGCGGGGGGGTACGCATGTGATCACAGCCAGTGGGCCCTTCGGCGGAGCTCCCTATGGGGCCACGATGCGCTGTATTGGGTGGAGCCGGGCGCATGTGGTCACAATCGCTGGGGCGGCCACGAAACGCCGTTTTGGGTGGTGCGGGACGCATGTGGTCACAACCACTGGGGCCTTCGGTGGAATTCCCCATAGGGCCACGAAGCGCTGTGCTGGGTGGTGCGGGACACATGCGGTCATAGCCACTGGGGCCTTCGGCGGAGCTCCCAAGGGGGCCACGAAGCGCCGGGTGGCGCGGGACGCATGTCGTCACAGGCCTTCGGCGGAGCTCCCTATGGTGCCACGAAACGCCGTAGAGGGGTCGCGGAACGCATCTGGTCACAGCCACTTGGTGTTTCGGCGGAGCTCTATGGGGCCACGAAGCGCCGTGCTGGGTGGCGCGAGGCGCATGTGGTCACAACCACTGTGGCCCTCGGTGGAGCTGCCTATGGGGCAGCTAAGCGCCGTACCGGGTGGCGCGTGACGCATGATGGGGCCACAGAACGCTCTGCTGGGTGGAGCAGGACGCATGTGGTCACAACCACTGGAGCCTTGGTGGATTTCCCACTGGGGCCACGCAGCGCCATACTGGGTTGCGCGGAACGCATGTGGTCACAACCGCAACAGCCGTCGGTGGAGCTCCCTATGGGGCCACGAAGCGCCGTGCTGAGTTGTGCGGAACGCATGTGGTCGCAGCGACTGGAGCCGTCGGTGGAGTTCGATATGGGGCCTGCGGTGGAATTTCCTATGGTTCCAAAAAGCGCCGTACCAGGTGGCACGGGACGGATGTGGTCACAGCCACTGGGGCTTTCGGCGGAGCTCCCTATGGGGCCACGAAGCGCTGTAGTGGATGGCGCGGAACGCGCGTGGTCACAACCACTGGGGCTTTCGGTGGATTTTCCTATGGGGCCACGAAACGCCGTACCGGGTGGCGCAGGACGCATGTGGTCACAGCCACTGGGACCTTTTGTGGGGCTCTCGATGGGCCATGACATGCTGTATTGGGTGCGGTGAAATTGTGGACATGCGAAGGGCAGAAGGAAAGGTAGAAGGAGGATGAGGAACGCGGGGCGCTGCCTCTTCAAAACGAAGACCCAACTCCACAGGATGTTCGGCAAACTACAAACCATCAACTACCACTCGTGGCGGAAACTGACTGGATCACGCGCGGCCACCCCCCCGCAATCACTGTCCATGGCTGTTTTTACAAAGGCGACGGCGGAGCATTCATATTGCCTTCCGCGCGCAGGCCCAACAAGCACCATGATGGCCGTCCCGCCGCGAGTGCGCGGTGGTTTTCGGAAAGGATGGTGGGGGCCGACATGTTTCCCGATGTTTGCTGTCACGTGCGTGGGCGCACCTGGCACGCTCTGCGCGTGCCCCGAACGTGGCGCACCTGGCGCGGCTGGGCCATGCAGCGCGCACGGCGCACGTGGGGCGCGTGGCGCACCTGGCGCGCCCGGCGCGCTTGGCCAGGGGTGCCTGGCGGACCTGGCGCGCGTGGCGCGGGGAAAAGCCCGCAATCGGAACAGCCCGGCCCGTTAGGCGAACGCCAGAGGTCCGTCACACGAACGGCTCAACGGAACAGCCCGGCCCGTCTGGGGAACAGAGCCCGACCCGTCAGGCGAACACCCCCGAGGCCGCCCCCGAAAACCCAGAAATCCAAACGCCAACTTTGGAACTAAAGGCGTCAACAAATCGCCCTTCCGAACCACCGCCTGATCGCACCGAGCACTGGAATTCCCCCAAACAACCCACACACACTCCCAACACGGGTGCTGAGCCCTTAAACCCCCGACCAGAACGGAACGGAACGGCACACAGTCTCGTGCAGCGCCCGGACCTGCGAAGTGTGGGTGGGTGGCACCGCAATGCCTCTGACGTGTTCTCCTGGAAGGGGCCAAGACCCTCCTCTCTCCCCCCTCCTCCTTCCTCCCCCCTACTTCCCCCTTCCTCCCTCCTCCCTCCACTCTCCTCTTTCTAGGAGGAGTCGGCTTGCGGGGGGGTCGGGCGCGCGGGAGGCGGGCGGAGGCGTCGCCGGTGCCCCGCGCCCCCGGGGGGGTCCATGTTGGATTTCCCAGGCTGCGCCAAGCGCGCGCACGCGTTACTTGCCCGCGCGCTCACATTCGCGCAAGCGCATCCTAAGAAACTACGATTAGGATCGGAACCGGGCGACAACGGGCATGGGGCGCCTGTCATGGAGCGATTGCTGCTGGCTCGACACGCGCGATATGCATGTAACGACTTTTGGAGGACAGGCGCTGCGCCGTCCAATCCAACGCGGCAATGGCGCGGTCCGGGGCGCGCGGCCGTCGCGGCGCACGGCGGTCGACATGACCGCATGGGGCGCGCGATCGGCCGCGCGGTATTTGCGGGCCATTCGGCCGACGCTGCCGGGTCGCCCTCAAACAGCCCGCCAGGAATACGCAAATGCGCAATGCGCCAACGCGCCGCCAAGATATCGCCCTGAAAACAACCTGTTCACTCTGAGCGCCGACTGCGCGCCTCGCTGAACCAGCGAAGTCGCGCGGCGCGCCCGCGCCGCGGACCCGCCGCAATGCACTCGCGGGAAAAAGGCCTCTCTCCATGGGTTCTGGCACCGATTCTGGCCTACTTCCCCGTTCTGGCCGATTCTGGTTCCATCGCCGAAACCCTCTTTTGATCCCGTATCGATTCCGTGCTGATTCTTTTGATTCCGCTAAAATCAGGGGTCGCAGTTGGGCCGATTCTGCTTTGATTCTGTACTGATTCGTACTGATTCCTTTGGTTCCCCTGTGCCCCAGGGATCATCAGGCCGCGGCCCGAGCTCCTGCCTCGGCGGCGTGGTTTTTCCAAGAGCGCGGAAGAGTTTTGAGGGGGAGGGGAGCGGGGGGGGGGGGGGGCGGAGCGACTTTTGGGGCGCATCGGGCGGTCGAGCCACAGATTTCCGGGCCCAGCGCGCACGCCCAACATGGCAGGCGCAGGCGCGCGCGAGTTCTCGACCGTCGGCGCATCTGTAAGTTCATGCCCCGCCCCGCGCGCGGGAATAGAAACTTGCGTTGCGGTTTCCAATTGAACGCGCGGCCGTCGCAACTGCATCGCATTGCTCAGCGCGCAAAGCGCGCGAGCAGCATGGGGGGCTTTGCGTTCTCGCATGAGAAGTGCGCGGAACCGAACCGAACGGTCGGCGGCGCCCGCTCCTGCGCCGCGCGCGAGGCCATCGCGTCAGCGCGGGAGGCTACAAGGGCCTGGGCCGTCGCCCTGGGGCGCGGGCACAGCGCGAGGCCCGCGCGGGTCTCTCGCGCCAAACATGCGCAACAAGGTCGGCCCGCCCGCCGGCTGGCGCTCGCGGGCGACGCGACGCCGGCGCCGACTGCGAGGCCGACTGGTCCCGGAAGAGTCCTCAGAGTCCAGGGAAGGCGCGGACGTTGGCGCCCCCCCCGCGCCCGCCCCCCCCTGCAAGCCGACTCCTCCCACCTCTTTCCTCCCTCTTCCCTCCTCCCTCCTCCCTCCCCGCCCCTCCACAATTACTCAATATGAATACTACTCTCCCTCTTCCCCTGATGGCGTCCTGGGAATATTCGACCCCCCCCCGCGTATTGTTTTTTTGCACACAGGATTCCCGGGAGTTGGGCTTTCGCCTGCGTTTTTTTCAAAATTTCAAAATGCTGCTCTCGCTGAGGCGCCGGCCTCATTTCTGCTCCCGAATCGTTCCGAATCGTGCTCCCGCTGCTGCAGCGTGGGCCTCATTTTCGGATCGGTGTTTTGCCTCCGTCGTTCAGGATGGCGTTCTCGCTCCAGCGCGGGCCTCTTTCTCGCGCGCCCATCCGCCCGCCACCACCGCGCCGCACCACGCCCCGCCCCGCCGCACGCACACCCACCGCCACTTCCACCCACCAACGCACGCACGCACGCACGCGCACCACCACCGCGCACCGCCACCACCACCACCGCACTACCCCACCCACCACCACCACCACGCTACACCGCGTCACACCACATCACACGCGCGCACACACAGACACACACGCACGCACGCACGCACACATACACACACATACACACACACGCACACACACACACACGCACAGACGCACACAGACACACACACACACACCACCACCACCACCGCCACCACCACCACCACCGCCATCACGCACGTACGCACCTGGCCCACCACCAAACCACCAAGACGCCACACCACGTCACCACAGCAGCACAAGCGCACATACGCACACACACACACACCACTACCACAACAACCACAACCACGCACACACGCACGCACGCACGCGCACCACCACCCACTACGCACACGCGCGCGGAGCCACAGGTCCGCTACGACACGCGTCCGCGGATAGAGAAAATCAGCGCCATGGTAAGGAATGGGAGGGAGGGGTAGGATGTCAGATGTTGACGCGAGCGCGCCTAACTTGTCCCTCCCCCCTCCTTCCTCCCTCCTCCCTCCCCTCTCTTTTTCCTTCCTCCTCCTCGTCCTCCTTTTCCTCCTCCTTTTCCTCCTCTTCCTCCTCATCCTCCCCCTCCGCCTGGGAGGCGAGGCGAGGTAAGGCCGATCGTCATGCGAGCGAAGAGGATTCGGCAGAGAGCCCCTGGTTTTCGCCCTCCTGGGGCCTCCTAGGAGGCCGTCGGCGCCACGGCTGGATTCGCCCCGAAACTCCAAGCAAAACGGACCCGGGGGAGATCCGTGCAAGCGTTGGACATCCCGGGCCTCGGGGTCATGGAACGGGGAGGGCGTCTCAAGCGAAGCGCCCAGCCCGCCCAGCCGACGCATGCGGTGTCCGAACGAAGAGGAGTAGTGCTACGTAGAAGGAAGAAGGGGACGGTGAGCACAGGAGCGGATGCGCGCCAAAATTTGGCCAGAAAGGACCTGTGGGTGCCCAGTGGTGCTGTGGTCTTTCCCTCTCCCGACGGAAGTGGCGGTGAGGCTTCTGACGCAACAACCCACGCGAAGTGAGATTCGGTTTGTCGCCGATTTTCGCTGCACGCCCGGGTGCCTGGGTGCCCGGGGTTGCCCGGGGTTGCCCGGGGCCCGGGTGCCCGGGGGGGGCCCGGGGGTGCCCGGGTGCCCGGGTGCCCGGGCGTGCCCGGGGGGGCCCTGGGGGCCCGGGGGTGCCCTATAGGGCTATATATAGCCCTATAGCCCTATAGCCCTATAGCCCAATAGCCCAATAGTCCTACAACTCTTCTATAGCCCTATAGCTTTATAACCCTATAGCTCAATAGCCCTACAGCCCCCTAGCCCTATAGCCCTGATTGGGTTTTTCTTCGGTATCCTATACATAGAGAGAGAGGGGCGCCCAAATTTGGTGATTTCTCCACGCTCCGCCCACACTCAACACGCAAACGAAATCACCCAAGTAGGGCGGGCCGGCCAGGGAGTCGCCCGCTGAAACCAACGGTAAAGGACAGGGTGAGAGAGAGAGAGAAAGCGAGAGAAGAAAAAAAGGAGATCGAGAGATAACCCCTAATCGGGTGATTTCCCCGAGCGCCAGACAGAGGAATCGAAACAAAGAAAGAGAGAGAGAGAGAGAGAAAGATACAGGGAGTAGGATATATATATATATATATATATATATATGTATGTATATAAATATATATGTATAGATATAGAGAGAGAGGGAAAGAGAGAAGAAAGAGAGAGAGAGAGAGAGAGATGCGCCCTAATTTGGTGATTTCTCCACGCTCCACCCACGCACAAAAAAAACGACATCACCCAACTAGAGCGGACCGGCGTGGAAATCGCTCGCTGAAACCAGCAGTTGAAGACAGGGTGAGAGAGAGAGAGAAAGAGAGAGAGAAAGAGAGAACAAAACAAAGAGCACAACATATACGTGGAGAGAGAAAGGCAGAGAGAGAGGGAGAGACTGAGGGGAGGAGGGAGGATAAGGAAGAGGAGGAAGGATACAGAGGAGGGAGGGTAATGGCTCAATCATGGACCATGGCCCCGAAGCCCAGGGGCCCCCAATTGCGGCAGAGTTAAGGACCCACTCGGGTGCCCTGGGGCCGAAGTGGAGGGGGCAGAGAAGGGAGGAGGGAGGAGAGGGAGGGAGTGAGAAAGAGGAGAAGAAAACGACCGAACCTCGCTCCAGGCACCTCCACCATCCTCCTTGTCTCCCTAGAACTCCAAGCCTATAATTTTCCATATCGCACCCCCCCTCCCACAGAAGACGACGAGCTACAGTGGTAAGCACCAGAGCTGAGGCCAACGAGTTCGGCCAACGGTCGCCAGGTGTTCGCCTGACGTGCGCGGCCCCTGTTCCCCTGCCGGGCCACCCCGTTCCGCTGACGGGCCTCGAGTTCTGCTGACGAGCCCGTGTTCCGATTGCGGATCTGTTCCCGTGGCGCGCCTGGCACGCCTGACACGCGTGGCGCACCTCGCCCCAACGCTGCGTACATGGGGTGGGTTTTGATTTCAAGTAGCTGCCCGTCCATATACGACCGCTGAACATGCTGAGACTCGGCTGCTACTTCTCTGTGTTGGGAGGCAGCTCGCGGGCGGGGATGGTATCTTGGCCCCTCGTACCCCCTCCCCCCGGACGAGATGCCCCGCGACCGAACGGAGCGTCCAAGATGGCCTCTGCGAGAAGGCACAAATCAGTGGTGATGATTGAATGTGGTCGAAGTTTGGCCTCCTGGTGGGATGGAGCTAATTTACTACCCCCCTTCTTCGATCGACCTCCTCGAAGATGGCCCCAAGATGGCCCCCGAGGCTCCCAAGAGTGCTCCAAGAAGGCCACAAAGAGCCCAAGAGGGCGCCCAGGAGGCTGCGAGAGGCCCCCACGAGGCCTCCAAGAGGCTCACACGAGACCCTCAAGAAGCCCAAAGAGGCTCTCCCGAGGAACCAAAAACGCTCGCAGAGGCCCCCAGGACCGCCAAGAGGCCCCCAAGACGCTCCAGTAGGACTCCAAGAGGCGTTCAAGAGACATCCGAAATATGCGTCCAAGATGCCTCTGGCCTTTCCGTTCGCCCTCCTCCTCCTCCTCTGCCTCATCCGCCTACTCCTCCTCCATCCTCTCCCTCTCCCTCCCCCTCCCTCTCCCCCTCCGATTCTTCCTGCATCCTCCCCCCCCTTGGAGTACGACGACATCCCCGGCCCTTTGCTCAACTGCATGCTCCTCCTCCACATCCCGTGATCAGGGCAACTCGCTCGGGCATCGCTTCTGGACTGCCTGGCGGGGCTCCGCGAAACGTACAAAGGATCAGGCCAGATTCGCGCTGCCGAGGCCACAGCCCTCTACATGACTGCGCACTGGCGCTCCCGAGGCCACGAGCCCCCGCCACCGCGGCCGCCCAGAAGCCCCAACCCTCTCCAGAGCAGAAACGCTCGATGGGCCTGTTTTCCACCACCACCACCTTAACTTGGAGGGGGGAAGGAGAAGGAGGACGAGGAGGAGGAGGAGGAGGAGGAGGAGGAGGAGGACCACCTGCCTCTCCAACTTGTGGTGGCGGTGGTGGAAAACAAGCCCATCAACGCTGCCATTTCTGTCTTGGGATCTGTGTTTTGGGGGGGCGCTTTTCGGGACCCCCCCGCTGTATCCTGAGAATTCCGCTCGGGGCTCGAGGCCAATCGTCCTCGTAAACCGCAGGAAGTGCGCGCTCCCGAGGCCACCATGCCTTCCTGTCCCCTATTGATGCAGTGCAGTCAACCAGTATAGCAAGGATGCGCGGTGAGGATGCAAGGGCCTTGGACGCCCATATCGAAGATTTTCGAGCGGGGCGCGGCCAGCGAAAGCGGCGAAGGATGGACCGAGGAGGCAAGGATGCAAGGGTACCCTTGGGAAGGTTGCCCATCCTTACTATGCGGGTTAACTGCATTGATAGACGCGCGCAACAAGACAGCCAGCAAACAGCCCAAGTTCGCCGACAACAGCACGCCACCCAGCCAAGTTGCCAGCCAGCCAAACGACAAGAAAACCGACCAACCTGCAAACCAAGCGTGGCCATGCGAGCAATCTCAGGGAGGGCCCGCGGCAAAGAAAGACACCGTTCAGAGACCACGACATCCAGTATGCAAACAATGCGCGGGAAGGTGGGGCATCTCCCAGACATAGCCAGGGGGGAGAGGAGACCAGTGCTCATACTGGGTCATTGTATTGTCGGGTGGGAGAGGCGAGGTGAGGGAGAGCGTCAGGGGGGGAACGGTTCAGGAGAGGACAGATCAAGCTGGAATCGGCGAAACGTCGCCGTTAGATCAGCAATAGGCCCGACAGCGAATCCGCGTGTTCCTAGGCGGGGCGGGATATCGGGCCCCTATCGTCGATCGATGAGCGATTGGGGGTCGATGTATCGCTCCTGAGCAGATCCCCCCCATAACGTGGCACGGGAGAGGAGAGGTGCGGGGGGAAGGGCCACAGAATCATGCCGCGTAGAGGGAGTCAACGCCCCGCGTGAACGCGTGCCAGCGCTTCGCCTTCTGCATCATGCTGTCGAGCGGCGACAGGATCTGCGACTCCGCCTCCGAGTAGTCGGGCGTCTCCACGAGCAGCATCTCTGGGAGAGCCGCTGAGCTCGAAAGATTTTTGAGATGCCGTGGCCACGAGCAGCCGTCATGTAAGCGTGCGGCCCACCCGAGCGTCCCGCATCCCGACCGGCAGTCCCCGTCGGCCTCGGAGGCCTCGCCGAAGCTGCTCAGCTCCTGCAGCGTGCCCCTCGATGAGGTCATCGGCGTGGTGTGGGCGCTGCGAGGGAGAACGGCACGGGGAGACCGGCTCACGGGGGGGGAGACATCGACCTCGAATCGGCAAGACATCGCCGACAGATCGACGACAGATCCCCGATGGCGATTCCGCAGGGTCCTGGGCGGGCCGGGCTGTCGGGGCCCCTCACCGCGATCCCTGGACGACTGGGTTCGACGCGTCCCCCCCCCCCTGAGCCAATGCCCCCCCCTAACGTTGCCCCTGATGCTGCCGCTCTGGCTGGAGGCCCCGCAGAGAGCGCCGGCCAACCCGGCGGGCGTATCGGCCACGGAGCCCGGCACGCGCGGCACCATCAGGGCCGTCTGGTTGAGAGGCGCGGGGCGCCAGCTGCGGCGCATGGTGGCGCGGGGGCGGCGGACGGCCGCGGGGCGGGGCGACGGGAGGTCGATCCCTTCTGTGAGGGGGGGTGGGGCGGGGGGGCGAGCAGTGCCACGCAGCGCTTTTCGGGCTGAAGTGGCTCGTCGGCGCTCGGCGTAAGCGCGGACAGGGCGGTCCCCGGGAGGGGCCAGCCCTTTCGGGCGTGAGTGGTTTGGCGGGTTTCCTCTTCCTTCCAACCTCCCTGTTCCCCCTCGGGGCCCCCAGGACCTGGACGGTGCGCCCCGCGGGTCGTTAGAGTGTCTCAGATGGCCTCGGCGAGAAACCCCAAATTCGCCGACACTGTCGGCGTGTCTGTGTGTGTGTGGTGGTGTGGTGTGTGGTGTGTGGTGTGTGGTCTGTGGTGCGTGGTGCGTGGTGCGTGGTGCGTGGTGCATGGTGTGTGGTCTGTGGTGCGTGGTGCGTGGTGCGTGGTGCGTGGTGCGTGGTGCATGGTGTGTGGTGTGTGGTGTGTGGTGTGTGGTGTGTGGTGTGTGGTGTGTGGTGTGTGGTGTGTGGTGTGTGGTGTGTGGTGTGTGGTGTGTGTGTGTGTGTGGTGTGTGGTGCATGTGCATGTGCATGTGCATGTGCATGTGCATGTGCGTGTGCGTGTGCGTGTGCGTGTGCGTGTGCGTGTGCGTGCGCGTGCGCGTGCGCGTGCGCGTGCGCGTGTACGCGTACGCGTGCGTGTGCGTGTGCGTGTGCGCGTGCGCGTGCGCGTGCGCGTGCGCGTGCGCGTGTACGCGTACGCGTGCGCGTGCGCGTGCGCGTGCGCGTGCGCGTGCGCGTGCGCGTGCGTATGCGTGTGTGCTCGCGTGTGCGTGTGCGTGTGCGTGTGCGTGTGCGTGCGCGTGCGCGTGCGCGTGCGCGTGCGTCTGCGTGTGTGCGTGTGTGCGTGTGTGTCTGTGTGTGCGCGTGTATGTGTGCGTGAATGTGTGTGTGTGTGTGGGGGGGGCTTGTCTGTGCTAGTCGTCGTCTTTGTCAATCGTCGTCTTCGTCGTCCGCTTTCGCTGCACCCTCCTCCTCAAGTCTGTCAACGAGAGAAACCTGGCAATGTCGTAATCGAGTCGAGGGGACATATGTTCCCTTTGATACCCGCCCCGTGGGGGGGGGGTCCCAGAGGGGGTGGAGGGGGGTCCTGGGGGGGTAGGGGGGGTCAGATACGTATTCCCCCCCGGGGTCTGCTTTGAAAATTCTAGACAGGCCACGAGTGCCGCCCGAGGCCGCCGAGACGGTCCGAGAGGGCACCCAATCGCCAAACGATCGGGCCAACACGCCTTCACGCCCTCCAGACTGCCCAAGAGGCCTCCAAGAGGCCCTAAGAAGTCTCCAAGAGCACTCCCGAGAGAGCCCCAAGAGGCAAAATGAATTGCGCTCCAACGCGGCCCAAGAGGCTCCCAAGATCGCTCCAAGACGGCCCAAGAGGACTCCAAGAGGGCCCCCAAGCAGCCCAAGAGGACACCAAGACAGCGCCCAAGAGGCCCCCAAGAAGGCTCCAAGAGCGTGCCAAGACGGGGGACCAAAGCGGACATTTCGAGCCCTTGGCCCCGAGAGGCTGTGCTCTTGGAGGCCCCCAAGAGGTCCCAAGAGGCCCACAAGAGGCACACAGGAAGTCCGAAGAGGCAGGCCCCTAAGAGGCCTCCAAGAGGCTCTCAAGAGGCCCCAACATTCCTCCCCAGAGGTCCCCGAGAGCCTTCCGAAGAGACCCCAAGAAGCATCCCTGAGGACTCTGGCCAATGTCAGCGTCGTCGTCGTCGTCGCCGCCGCCGCCGCCGCCGTTGTCCTCGTCGTCCCCCTTCAGGGTCGGCGGCACCAGCCGTAAGGCCTTCGCAATCATCAGGTTTTGGGCGAATTTGGTCCTCCTGGAGGGGGGACCCTAATTGGACCCCCCCCTCTTTGATCGATCACCTCCGCGATGACCCCAAGATGGCCCCCGAGGCTCCCAAGAGTACCCCAAGAGGGCCCCACGGGGCGACCAGGAGGCCCCAAGAGGCCCCCACGATGCCCAAGATGCCCCCCAGAGGCCCCAAGCGGTTCCCCCGAGGCACCCAAGACGCTTCAGGAGGCCCCCGGGGCCACCAAGAGGCCCCCAAGACGCCACAACAGGCCGACAAGAAGCTCTCGAGAGACATCCGAAGAGACTCCGAGAGGCATCCAAGAGGCATCTGGCCTTTCTGTTCATCTTCCTCCTCTTCCTCTTCCTCCTCCGCCTAATCCTCCTCCTCCTCCTCCTCCTCCTCCTCCTCCCTCTTTCCTTCACCCTTCTCCCTTGTCCCTCCTCCCCCTTCCCCTCCACCTGCTCCTTTCTCCTCCTCCTTCCTCCTCCTCCTCCTGCTCATCTTCCTCCTCCTCCTCCTCCTCCTCCTCCTCCTCCTCCTCAGGTTACGCCTTCATCCTCCCCCACCTTGGTGCATGAAGAGTTCCAAGCCGGTGTTCCACTGCGTGCTCCCCAGCATGCCGGAGTAAAACAACTCGCCTGGGCATGGTTTCTGGACGGGGGGGTGGGATTACGCGAAGCGTCTAGAAGGCCAATGAGCTCGGTGTAGAGTCGCCCCAGCGTCCCACCCCCATGGGACGCTGGGGCACCTGTACTCTCTATTCACCACACTCCTCCACCGAACTCCTTGGCTCGCTGGTCGACCAAACAACGCGGTGTACGCATCGAGTCCCTCTGGGTCGAATGCCGAAGCTCTGGGAGATTCGTTCCGCGATTCCTTCGGGCCTCCCAAGGGGACTCTCGTCGCCATGGCCGGATCCGCCTCGCAACTCTGTGCGAGGCGGGGATTTATCTGTCGCCACCGCCTGGGGGATCGGTCTTCGGGTGCCTCGGCGGGGGGCACGGCCGAGGCCCCCGAAGATCCATCCCTCAGGTGGTGGCCAGATCAATCCACCCCCGCCTCGGAGTCTGGCCAGAGCGCACCGCCCTGCCCCCCCCCCCCTGAAATGGGGGGGGCGGGCAGCCGCGTTTCGTCGGCCCCGGGCGCCGTGTGCCGAGAGCGCCCTCGGCGTGCGGCCGCCCGCGGCGAAGGCTCCGCCTGCCTCTGGGGCCCCGTCGGCGGGGCCGGCCGCCCCCGCGGCGCTCTCACCTGCCCGAGGACACGGGCGAGCGTGCAAGCGGCCACCGTGCGCCCCGCGATGCGCAAAGCAAGACGTCTTCGCCCCGCGGCCACCGCGCCCTCGCGAGGCCGCCTCGCGCCCCGCGACGCGCGGCGCGCGGTCGTCGTCTCGCCCTCGCGGAAACGCCCTGGAAGAAGAACACCTCTTCGGCCCAGTCCGCGACGCACGAAGCCAGACGATTCGCGCCTGGCAGACATTTGGACACTGGAGCAGCCGATACTTCATTGTAGTCAACGGCTCTCACGTCTGCTCCCGCTCGAAAGCGGGGGGGGAAACGTTAGGGGGGGCGGGCTCCAGGGGAGGAGACATCGAGCTGAGGTTGATTCAGCGATACATCGCCGTCAGATCGGCGATCAGCACCCGATAGTGTGTCCGCATGGTCTTAGGGAGGGAATGGCTACAGCGGCGTGACGAAAGTTCCTTTGAAATTTGGAGGAGCCGTGGACGTGCCAAAATGGCATCAACCACCACCTGCCCCCCTTAGAATCCTAACAAGAAAAAGTTGTTCGGGCCTCTGCCACGGGCGGGATAATTACCCCCTGGTGTGCTGGGGCTTAATAAGAAGAAGAAGAAGAATATACTTTAGATCCCGGACCGAAATTATCCCATTGGCTTTTTACGAACAAAAATAATTATCCCGGCATCTCCCAAATCTCGGCCGAATGATCCCATCGATTTTTCACATGGGAAACAATTATCCTGGGGTCGTCCCTACGGTCCTCATTTGGTGATTTCGGTTTTCTGCCTTTCAAAGGAAACTTTTGTCACGGCGAAGTATTGGGCCCCTTTCAACGATCAATGGGCGATTGGAGGTGGATGCATCATCCCGTCAACCTGTCCCCCCTAACGTTGCCCCTGAAGTATGGATCGCGGAATATAGATCTCTCTTGCGACCCTCGGCAAGAATGACCTCTGGTGCCGCTGTGGCGGAACACCTGTGTGCCCGTGCCCGCACCAGAAAGGTCACTCCGACGAAGGGCTACTCTTACGGAGGGCCACTCCGTCCTGCGGGGTACTGAGATCACCCGGCTTGGCGCAATGCGCCCCGCGATCTGCGACGAGCGGCAATGTTCAGGTGCCTGCGCTGCGAGAAGAGAAGAAGAGAAGAGCGCGCTGAGTCCGCCGGACGGCCGGCGGGCCCCCTAGGAGCAGCGCGGGTGGGCCGGAGCCCGGTTATTGCATGTGGTGGAGGAAGGCGCCTTCCCAGCTGTCCCATAATTTCTGGTCACAAGCATAATATAACCAATGTTTGGTGATACTCCCAGTGGTAATTTGTATAAACTGTGATATGTCGTCGCACCACCGCTTGCGTTGTCGTCCATGTCTGCGGTTTGCTGTTCGATTGTCGTGGACTTCCGGCTCCCACGCTGCCGCAAGCCTTGTCCATCTAAGGTTCGAGTGTGTTGCCACTCGCTTTGCCCACCGCCATTTTCGTCTGTAGTATACTGTTGTCCACTCGTCCACGTGGGAGCGGGCAGCGAGATCTGTAGCCACATGTGTGGCTCTGCGAATGAACTCCTCCCATGGTTCGAGTCCTGTATCGTCTTCGATGTCGTCGAACTCGAATTCCCTTCTTGCGTCGGTCGTGCTGTCGCTGGTGTCATCGTCGGTGCGAGCAGGGTTGGACTGGGCGTCGTCGTCGGCTGCTGCGTCCTGTCGGGTGCTCCCCCGTCGCCTCGGAGTGTTCACAATGAGTCGTAGCATACGTCGTTGTGCACGTCGTAATGTCAACAGCAGGTCTTTGGTAAGAGTCCACGAAGTGCAGCCATACATAACTGTCGGTGTTACGGCGCCGCTGAATAGCCGGAGCCTGCTGTGGAGCGGGTACCGTTTGCTCGTTAGTTCGTCGCGCAATTGGTTGAATTTGCGCCATGCCATTGCGATTCTGTTGGCGAGCTCGGTGGGGTGGTAGTCGTGGAATGTAAGCTTCCGGCCGAGGTACTTCGTGCTCTGTTCGTCGCTGAGGATTTCGACTCTGTCGCCGTCGATATCAACATGAGTAATCGTTCGCCCCTGTCGCCGGCTTATGTTCGTGAGGATGTTCGTCTTGTCTGGGTGTATCTCGAGCCCACATTTTGAGGCTGTTTGTTTGAGATCACGAAGAGTACATTTCAGTTGTCTCAGGTTGGGTGCGAGTAGTAGGACGTCGTCTGCAAAGCGCAAGTTGGTAAAAAAACGTCGGTTTGGTATGTCCCAATTTAATTCCAAAGCCCTTTCGTGTCCAGACTGGCTTGAGTTTCCGGAACACGTGCTCGAGCAACGCGTTGAACAAGTAAGAACTTAGAGGGTCGCCTTGTTTGACGCCCCGTTCAATACTGAATCCTCTGCTGTTGACGTCGGTCCGCACTGTCGCAGTCTGTCTATTGTATAATTTCTGGAGCATGGTGATGTAGGGTGCAGGCACACCTTGATCGCGGAGAGCTTCCCAGAGGCAGTGGTGATATACGCAATCGAATGCCTTCTTGAAGTCTATCGCTGCCGTCCATAGATTCATTTGCAATTCGTTGGATTGTTCGAATAGCATCGTTGTGGTGAATAAGTGATCCTCCGTGCAGAAACCTTTTCGGAAGCCAGCTTGGTCAGGTGATTGTTGTGAGTCGAAGTGCGCCTCGAGTCTGTTGCAAAGCAGTCGGGCCATCAGCTTGTACAGCAACGGTATGATGGCAATTGGTCTGTAATTATTGGGTAGTTGTGGATCCCCAGACTTGTGTATGACGCTGATTGTAGTCCGTCTCCATTGCTCTGGCGGTGTCTGCTCCGGCGCCAAGATGCCGTTAAAGAGCTTCAACAAGTGCTGTTCGATGATGCGCCCTCCTGCTTTCAGAAGCTCTGCGGTAAGACCTGCCGTATCTTTACACCTGCCGTTTCTCAGTTGCTTCACTGCCTGGTGTAGTTCGTCGTCGGTGAAAGGTGGGATACTCTGTAACATGTGAGTCGTCGTGTTGTTATTGGTGTGGGAGGTTGCACTCTCCTGCGCTGGCGGATGAGCTTCGGGGGGGCACCGGTACAACTTCTCGTAGAAATCGGCGAAGACGTCAGCAATCCCAGGAAGACGCCTGCGCTGCGAACCACGGAGAAAGCACCCCTTTAAGGCCCTGGCCTCGATCCCTCGATCCCCTCTTCTCGCACAGGGCGTCCACAGCAGCAGTGCGCAAACGGAGACTGACCGACCCGACAGCGCAACCGAAACCGACCGTGACCGACAGGCCGGCCGCAAGCAGCCCAGAAGGGCGTGGCACCGCAACAACGACACACCGACCGACGGAAGGGACTCGACCGAACGCAGCCGACTACGACGCGACTGAGTATCGTTTCACCGATCCCCATCCCCAGCGGTGTGGCCTGGACCCCGCTGGCCGATTTACCCCCCTAGAAGGGGATATAGTTCTCTTCGGGCTTCGAGGGGTGCATTCCCCAACTGGGGTGATCATTTGGTGGGGGGCTCGAAGGGGATGGAGATGGAGATGGGGATCGGATAAACGATACCGACGACCAAGCTGACCGAACCACGGACACCCCTGCCTCCACCTCGGCACCAAGCGAGCGCCCACGAGCTGCGCTGGACGTGCCGATCTTGTCTGCCCCGTCCTCCGGGTACAGCGTGAGGTTGAAATCACGCAGCTCGATGATTATGGTAGGGTAGTTGTCCAGGTGCCGGCAGTCTGGCGAGCGGGGCGCTGGGAGGGAGGAGGAGGAGGAAGAAGAGGAAGAGGAGGAGGGGGAGGAGGAGGATGATGAGGAGGAGGAGGCGGAGGAGGGGGAGGATGAGGAGGAGGAGGAAAAGGAGGAGGAGGAGGAGAAGGAGGAGGAGGAGAGGAGGAGGGGGGAGGAGGGAGGAGGAGGAGGAGGAGGAGGAGGGTCAGGGGGAGAAAGGGAGGGGAGGAGGAGGAGGGGGAGGAGGGGGAGGAGGAGGGAGGAGGAGGAGGAGGAGGAGGAGGAGGAGGGGAGGAGGGGGAGGAGGAGCAGGAGGAGGGGGAAGAGGAGGAGGAGGGGGAGGAGGGGGAGGAGGAGGAGGAGAAGGAGCAGGGGAGGAGGGGAAGGAGGAGGGGGAGGAGGAGGAGGGGGAGGAGGAGGAGGAGGAGGAGGAGGAGGAGGAGGAGGAGGAGGAGGAGCAGGAGGAGGAGGAGGCGGCGGCGGAGGCGTCAGCGGCGGCGGATCGACGATCGAGGCCCTAGGCTCTTGGACGTGATGTGCCCGATGTGGGCCTCCAGGGGCTCGTGGAGGCCTCCTGCTGGGGGGAGGGAATCCTGGGACCTCCGTGGAGTCGCTGGGGAAGACCCGCGTCGTGTTCCGAGGTCCCTGGGGACCTCCAGAGGCCTCCGTGGAGTCGCTGGGGAAGCCCAGCGCGGCAGCTCTGCAGGTCTGCGGCTCCCCACTGCGAGCGGCACCCGGCGCCAGACCAAGCAGCTCGCGTGCGCGACACCTGCGGCGCACGCCTGCCGAAACGCGCCAGGATCTGATGGCGCAGGCGGGGCCGCTGCGGTCGGCGAGGTTCCAGCAGCCCCGTGCCGAGAGATGGGCCCGCGGAGGCCACAGGACACCTCCGAGTGCCCGAGGACAGGCCGAAGTCACCACTCACACAGCAGCAGCAGCAACAGAGCAACAACACGATCGCCTCTGGCGGCGTCCATCGCCTCATCCATCCACGAGCCCGGAAAAGGCAATAGGACTGCCCCAACTTGGGTCATGATGGGAAGTGGCGCTGCTGAAGATACCAATGGTGCTGGCCCCGTGCCAAGGGCTGTGGTGCGGTGCGCTGTGCCATGCTGTGCCGTGCCGTGCTGCACTGCGTTGTGCCGAAACGGTCGTGTCAGGGGACTTGCCAAGGGACATGACAAGGGACGCGCCAGGGGACGCGCCACGGAAATGCCAGGGGAAGTGACAAAAAGACGAACCAGGAAACGTGCCACGGGACGCACCAGTGGACGTGCCAGGTGGCGTGGCAGTGGCCGCGGCAATGGAAGCGCCAGGGAACATGCCAAGGACCGTATCACGGGACGTGCCACGGGATACGCCACGGAACGTGTGCGGGGACGCGCCGCATGCGTGCCACGGAATGAGCCAACCAGGGGACGTGCAACGGGACACGCCAGAACATATGCCACGGAACGTGCCATGGGACTAGCCAAGAAACATGAGGGGGCGGCAACGGGCTCATCTTGGACAGGCGTGCAGAAACGATATGTCGCCGCACGGACCAGTTCAGAAACCACTCGCATCAGCTGTGCGATGTGCGATTGGCGCGACGTGAGCAGCTCACCTCAAGCATGCGGGACGTGCGAGGTGTTTGGTGCGACGGCGACGAGAGGCTGGCCAGACAGGTGGCCAGCGCAAGTTGCGCAGGTGGGCGAGCGGTGCGACAGCGACCAGCGGGGCTGCGACAGATGGACCCTTTACTTGCCTTCGCGCGGTGCGACGGTGAGTGTGGGGGGGGCCAGACAGATGGCCAACACATAACAACACGCGATGGCTGGGCCAACGGTGCGACAGCGACCGGCGGGACCGCGACGTATACACATGTTTTTCCCTACGCGCCACGCGCGGCGCGACGGCGACGGAGGTTGGTCAGACACACCGCGTGATCGAGAATTGCCACGTCAATGCGCGGTGAAGCGTGCCCCAAGAGTCTGCTAGAGCTGAGCCAAAGGTCCTCTTGGAACTATCTTGGGTCAGGGCCGCTTGGGGCGCGGCTCTTTCCTCTCCTCCTCCATCTCCTCCTCCTCCTCCTCCTTCTCATACTCCTCTTCCTCCCGCTCGATTCACCCGTCCCCTTCTACTTCCCTCCTCTCTTCCCTGCTGCTCCTCGTTCAACCTCCTCGTTTCGTTCTCGTCCTCGTTGTCGTCGCAACTCCTCCTCGTCCTGTTCGCTCAAATTTCGCCTTTCGCTGGCCGCTTCTCTCTCCCTCATCACATTCGTTATCGTCGCACTTCCTCAACTTCCCTATACTATTCCTTCTCGTTATCGTTGCCGACGCCGGATGCGCATTCGTTTATCGTCCTCAGCCTCTCCTTTCTCAGCCTCCACTTTTCCTGTCTGCGTGAAGTCCCCTTTTTTGTGCAAAGTCTGGCGCGGCACCAGCTGCATCCCAGGTGAGGGCTGTCGTTGCCCAGGTTGGGGCTTGCGGCTGCAGATCGCACTCTGGAAACATGTCCCCAATGAGCCAGCAAGGTATCTCGCTCAACGGTACACGTGTGGCGCTGCTGTTCGCCATCGGTCGCAGCAGCGTCTGGAGAAGCACAGGGCACGTAAGTTCGGAACGCGGAATGGACGACTCCAGACGTAAGACACACCCATCCCAATGACAAGCGTGGGATTCGTTTGCACCGCGGGGATACTTGTTGATCATCGCCTGCCTGGATGCCAGGGCCAAGGGCGGAAGAGGGGCCGTGCCATGATAGTCCAAAACCGCAGTGTGGCGTCTGAGGGTCATCATGAGGCCTTTGTAGACGATGCACGGCCTCGCCCAGGGACGCCGTGCGGCTACTGCAGCCAAAAAGTAGGAGATCCCAGAAATCGTCAACACGCGTAATGACTGTCTCAGGGGGTGGACTGATTCAAACGATGCGACGGTCCTCTTGATACGACGATAATGCCGAGGGAATGGTAAGGAAGCCGAGGATGATGAACAAGAAGTTGAATATCGAAGGCGTCTGCGGCGAATCCCCCCCACCCCCTGCCTGTGGCATGAACCTTTGCGGCCAAATGCTGGGGGAATGCAACGCACGTGTGGACGATAATTAACATAATGCTCACTTGACTGCGGTTGACGTCTGGGGCCCGCTTGGGCCGTCTTGTGGCTGTTTCGGGAGGCTCTCATGGTCCTTCTTGGGAGCCTCATGAAGCTGTCTTGGGCCGAATTGGAGCCTTCTTGGGGATCCTCGGGGCCGTCTTGGGCTCTCTTGAGGTCCTCCTGGGCCCCCTTGGCGCCCTCTTGGGCCGCCCTGGGCCCTCTTGGGCCGCTCTGGACTCCTCTAGAGCATTCTTTTCGGCCAGCTGGGGGCCCTCGAGGCGAGAATCGAGGAGTGGGGGGGAATGGCACGCGTGCAAACAAGAGCGAGCAATCGAAAAATAATTGATGTTGTGACCCTGGCTTGAACATAGATACGGTGAGCCGTCTACCAACCCAGGAAGTGTATGCAGCGTGATCTACTCAAACAAAAACTTGCGATTCATTAAAACGTTCCGAACTCAAATGGAACACACAGAATTCGCCGGCCCAACGGGCCAGAGGCGTGCGAAGATCTCCGGTAACTATTTAACAATATTTCTAGTTCGCGCGCGCGGGGCGGCCCCTGGGGGGCCCCAGACGAAAAGTACCCCGGCCGATCCCCGGCTGATCCCCGGGCGATCCCCAGGGGGGAGGCTGTTTTTCGCCACCACTCACGAAGATCGTGGCCTCCGAGGGGGGGGCCGCCAACGACTACCCCCCCTCCCGCCCCAAGGGGCCCCCAAGAGCCCCCCAAGAGGCCCCAGGGGAGCCCAATACGCCGCCAAGGAGCCCCAAGACGCTCCCAAGAAGCCCCTAAGAAGCCCCCAAGACGGCCCCAAGAGGCCCCAAATAGCGCTCCAGGGCCGGCGGAATGAGCGAAGCGGTTCAATGAAGATCCCGGTGGTCCCTCATCCATTATTCAGCCTGTCTAGGACAGGGCTGCTCGCGAATTAAGACAAATAATACCTCACCGCCCATTAAAGGCGAGAGCACGAGGCTGCCAGTCGAGTGGTCTTGGCAAGCAGCGCCGTACACTAACGGGGTCCATTGAGATCGCGCTCGCGCGCGCTCAAACCTTTTGCCACTCACAACACTCGCAAGTTCCGCATATGCCCTCGTTCCTTGTCCCGATTGTCGCCTCGTCCTTCAAGAACATGACGTTGGAGTTCCCATCGCCGTCACATGGCTCCTTCCATTCGCTGGGGTTGTCATCCTTTTGACAATAGCAATCGCATGCAGGGAAAGGAATGGGGCACATGCAAAGGAAGGCGCAAAAACACTTTTCGCCACATGGCATTATGTATGCCCAGCAGCACCCACCACACTGCTTCCAACAGCCCTTGTAGTCAGACGAGTGCTGCCCCAACGGCACTGCTGGTCTAGACGCACTGCCACTGCCGTTGCCCATAGTCACAGGAGTGGGAACGGCCATGGCCCCCTTCCCGGACATCCTTTGAATCGCCCGAGGGTTTCTTCAGCTACTGTGGCAAGCTGCCCCTGGGGGCAAAACGTTTGGCCTGAGCCTACGTGGCTACGACATAAGTGCACTCAATGAGCTGTTCTCCAGAATGCACTACTGTTTTACAAAACCTTATGTGGAAATATGCACCGCACAAGTTCCAATCCTATTGCGGGACAGGTTCGTCGCTGTGGCCGCCGCTGTGAACGTCGACGCGATTAGCCAATCAGGCCTCGCCTAACGAGTTCTCAACTCTTTTTGAAGAAACTGAGGAGTGCGACGTGGTTGGTTCCTAAAACAATGCCTTCCACAGGTTTCCCGGTGTCCTCAAGGAGGGCCAAGCAACGCCAAGCAACGATTTCAACCAACGCCGAGCAATGCCAAGCAATGTGGCGCTCTGCCAACGAATGCCACACAGCGATTCCGAGCAATGCCAAGCAACGCAGAGCAATTAGCCAATGCCAAGCACAGATTTGTATCACACTGCTTTGCATTACTCAGAACTGTTTCGAACGGCGCTGAAAGGAATAATGCCCCTAATTAATTGGTGTCGAGCTGTGTTCATTGTCTTTTGGCTCTGGGATGTCCATGCACAAACAGGGGCCACCACAGCGAGCACCCAAAGGCAATCCACACTCCTCCTTCCACGTCGAGACTCAGTACTGCATCATGGCGAGACAGCAGCGGGGGGGCAAGGAAGGGGGCGTGGGGTAATGCCGTTTACGTTGCACTTGTTGAGTCTGGGGGGAGGGGACGCGTCCACTTGCCAAATGGGTAGGGTGCCATCAGCGGTGGCGAAGGCAACAACAGCGATGCTGGATGTATAAGGCCTCCGCACGGAGGCCTCCGAAAGGCGTCTGGAGGCACCCAGAGGTCCACAAAAGACCAGGGCACACACACACACATACGCACACACTTTTTGTTGCGTCGGCGGCTAGGCAGAGTGACTGCGCTGGCGGATAGGGCATGTGTAGGGCACACAGATGCGAATTATGCCGCAATGCAGGAGAAGGAAGAGGAGGAAGCCCGGCACGGGCTGGACGGAGGGGAGGCCGGGCCAGCTCAGAGCGGGGCCAGGCCGCGGCAGGGGCAGCGCCGGGGCAGCGGGGCGGCGGCCGCAGGCCAGGGCACACACACACACACACACACACACACACACGCACGCACGCACGCACGCACGCACGCACGCACGCACGCACACAGACACACACGCACACAGACAACACATACAACACACCAACGTCGACCTCGATTCACGAGCCTCCAGGGGGAGAGCCCTTACGGGGGAACAGGAAAGGCCCCAAACCGCACCTGCATCTCCAGGTGTGCCCAGAGGCCTCCAGGAGGGCTCTCAGGTGCCCCGAAGCTCCAGGCATCCCAGGTGGGGTCCGAGCAGATGCGGCCCCGGCCCTACGTCTATAGAGAAGGCCCGCGCCGTCTGAGAAGCAGGGGTGCTTCCAAGAAGCCATCCCCCCTCCTCCTACCCCTCTCTGCGCGTGGCCGAGACATGGGTCCTGGACCCTGGGGCGTCTCCCCAGGACGTCTGCACGAGTAGTTTTCCTGCGGCCCTGGGGCCGTGGGAGGGCCCCGAGAGCCCAAGCTGAGCGCGCGCTTCCCTCAAGACTCGCTTCCTTGCTGGCAGCTGGACCGAGCTCGCGGGAGCGGCCTGAGATGTCGCCGGCGGCGACCGCCTCCGGATCGAGGGTCAGGAGGTCCACCACGTCCGACTCGTGCGGGCTGGGGATCGCGATGTGGGAGGTGCCTCTCGTGAGCGGGCCCCGCGCTGCCCGCCTGCGAGCCCCTTCCTCAGCGCCCCCGCGGCGTGCGCGAGGCTCGGCGGGAGCCCGGAGTGGGGTTTGGGAGGGCAGAGGTTTTTCTCCCAGACCTCCTCGCGTCGCAACAAAAAGATCACGGCTGGTGGTGGAAGGCCGTCTTCAGGGGAAGGGGTCTGGACCTCTGGGGGTCCAGGCTGCGACACGGTCACGACGTCGGGTGGCTTTGGCTGAGGACCCCTCAACAAAATCCGAGAGGATGGGGTCGGACGACCGCACCGCGTCGCCGCTGCATCGCCGACGCAGTGGCGCCATCGGCGAGGGGAAACACGGGCTCCACATCGAGCCGCATCGTCGATGCGCCGGCGATCCTCCGACCCCCTTCGCTCAAACAGCGTTTGGGAAACCTTGCACTTTGGGGCATCTGGGAGCCCTCTGGATTCGGGGGCGCGCAAACATGGATTGGCCAAGGAGGTTTAGGCGCGCGCGCGCGAGTCCCGCTTGGGAACGTGTTATAGAAAAGTTGACAAACCGATAGTCTTCGAAAGATTTCGCATGAGCGCGACCGCAAGTTTCCCGTGGAAATCCCTGTTGCGCAACCACATGCTCTCACATGTTTTCGGCGCGCTCGATTTTCAATTGCAAGCGACACCTCAGATGTTTAAAAGACGTCGGCGCGCGCGACGACACGGGCGCGTGCACTTCGCCCCACGCTTTGAAAGATATTCTTGAAAACTGATGATTTGTGATCAACGAGTGCGCGCATAGTATTGTGCGCAGAGGGCGAGGGGGCAGCCGTCGCAGGTTTGGCCTGAATGACAGGGGTTCATATTTAGGATGGACAACGGGGCTGAAGCACATGCGAATCGCAATACGAAAAAAAACGGTTAAATCCGGAGGGGGGGGGAGAAGGGGGGGTAGACCCTGGCGCTCTTTTAGACATGAGAAAAATATTGATATGCTTGGAAGCGTCAATCCCACTTCTCGCGCTATCATCTCACCCACAAGCCCTCAACTTGGTCTGCAAAACCCATGCGGCGGTAATTGTGTTGAGTGCTTGGCGTTGGCTGGTGCGTCGCTGCGACCGCGCTAGCGCGCGTGCTCGCGCGCAGAACGGCCGGCTAATTTGGCGCGACCGACGCGGCCGCGGTTGCGCTGGCTGCTGGGCACTTCCCAGCAGGCACTTCAGGTGCGAGTCGGTGGCTTGGGCGGGCGCGTTATCATGGCGACGCCGACGAGAGTGAACGCCGCGATGGAATTTGCGACGAAGGCGGCGATGATGACTGGCGACGGCAAGGGCAATGGCGGCGCCGATGCTGATCGCGCCGAGAACAACGACAACGAGGTTTTGAAAAAGAATTCGACACGCGCGCGCGGCCGCGGCGCGCGCGTGGCCCGCACTATTTTGACAGGGGTCGTACCCCCCAACACGCGCGCAGGGGCGTTCGAGTGCCTTCGACGGGAGGAAGGAAAAGCCCAGTTGGTTGAATTGGCTGAACACGTTGAGGAGCCCATGGTGCTCTTGAAAATTCTCGAGCGCGCGGGCACTAAAGTAAGCAACGCGTTGTGACGTGATGTCGAAACACTCGCGTATCAAATCCTTGCGCAACCTCGGGTATTTGAATGATTTCGGCCCGCGCGCGCGACGACGCGAGCGCGCGCTTCGTCGAATGCGTTCTGAAGGTTTCTCGCGCCAGGGCGTTCGATCCATGTCGACGCGCGCGCGACGGGGTGAACGTTTGGTAACAGTTGGTGAAGGCGCTTACAAACCGTTGGTTCCCTAAGAGCCGCAGGAACGCGAACGCACGTTTCCTGTGGGAACGTTCCCGTTGCGAGCCTGTGCGTTTTTGCCTGTGTTTGCGGGGCGCTCGACGTTGGAAGGATAACGAATCCAAAAATGTTGAAGGATTTCGACGCGCGCGCGACGACGCGAGGGCGCGCTTCGCCCCATAAGTTGCGAAGGGTCCTTGGGATTGATGACTTTGATTAACAAGAGCGCGCGCATTGTATTTTTTGACGCCGGGCGCGTGCGTGCGCGCGGGAGGGGGGTCGACGAGGGGCTGCATGGGATGGCGCGAACTCATCTTCAGCATGGGCGAACGCGCAGACGTCTTAGCAAACAAATGCAATGCGAAGAGGTGCGCCGTTAAGTCCGTCGGGGCGGGGGGGGTTCTAGTGCCATTTTGGGAAGGAGAACCTATGTGGCGCCATCTATGCTGCGCGAAGCACCATGCCGAAATTGAAAATGCCAACTCCAATGACCGCGATCCCCCCGCCCACCCATCCGCATGTTGGTTTACACAAAAAAACATGCGCTGGCGATTGCGATAACTGCTTGGCGCTGGCTGGCACGTCGCCGCGGCCGCGCTAGAGCCGGCGCGCGCAGGCGCGCGCGCAGAGCGACCAGCTAGTCTGGCGTAGCCGACGCGGCCGCGGTGGCGCTGACCACAGGGCACTTCCCAACGCGTCTCGCAGGCAACGGTGACGCGCGGGCACTTCAATGCGAGTCGGTGGCTCGGGCGGGCGCGGTATCATCGCGACACCGACAATGGCAGGCTCGACGTTAATATTAGCGATGATGGTGGCGATTTTGACAATGACGATGGCGCGGACAATGACGGCGCCGATGCTGATCACCCCGATGACGATGGTGGTGTCCACGTGTCGGTGAACAGAAGTTTGGGGGGTGATTTCGACATGCGCGCGCGGCCGACGCGCGCGAGTGGCCCGCTCTGTACAAATTGTCAGGGATCGTGCCCCCCCCCAACAATCGCGCAAGGCGCATGAATGATCTCGACACGCGCGTGCGAAAGCACACGCGCTTGGTTAAATGTGAGGAACATGTTAAAACACACATGGTATTCTTGAGAACTGTCAAGAGCGCTAGCGCACTGATTTGGGAAACCAAATAGAAAAAACTATGTATTTGCATGTTTCGAAGACAATCGTTTTTGCAACCCTTACGGGCCTTTGTGCACTGTTTCGTTACAGTCGTTGTTGAAACCCTGAGCGCGCGTGCACTTCGTCCACTGTTTCAAAGGACTCTTGCAAAGGGATGTTTTTTTCTAAATACGACGGCGCGCGCACAATATGGTTTGGCGAGGAAGAGGGGGAGTGTCGAGATCGGCTTGGCAGGGATGGTACGAAGTCGTATTGAGACTGGACGATGGGGCATAATCACATATAAATTCTAATGCGCGAAGCCAGACGGATAACCCCGGCGGGGTGGGATGGTAGATCGAAGTCTCTTTTGCTCGGGAAGGACAGTTTATGTTGTGCGATCTACGAGGTGCACTATACGTTGCGCAATCTAAGAAACGCAACATGCGTGGTGCAATCTACGTGGTACCATAATTCACTTGCCGGACTTGAAGTTGACAACTCCACTGCTCGTGCAATCATCTTACCCACTCACCCGCAATTTGGTTTGCAAAACCCATGCGGAAGCGAGTGCGATGAGTGCTTTGTGTTGGCTGATGCATCCCTGCGGCCCCGCATGGTATTTTTCACAAGCGATTGCGGCCCTGGCAGGCGCACGACCGATGTTGAAGGCGTTCGGCGCGCGCGCATAAGTTGCTTGCGTGACAGAAATGTTCAAAAAACCATGATTCGGAAAGCGCGCGGGTATTTTTGGGCCTTCGCAAATGTATTCAAGGATGTATGGTACGATCCGTGTGATTTCATGAAGCTCGGTCTGCAAATTGTTGAAACCACAGTGTGTTTGGAAAGATTTCGACCTGCACGTGCGGCGGCCGCGCGCATGTGCCCTGCATGGTAGTTTTGACAAGGTATTGCGGCCCTGGCAGGCGCGCGACCATTTTTGAATGAGATCGACGTGCGCGCAAAAGTTGCCCAAGAAGCTGGATGTGTCAAGGAATGTGAAACAACCATTGGTTTCTGAAGGATTCGCCAAGAGCACGCGGGCAGATTTTTTTGCAGAATTTGTGGGTGAGGAAGTCGTATGTTGTATTAGGTATTCTTGAAGCGGGCTGTTGCAATTGTTAGAAACACCGTATGTTTGTAAGGATTTCGACATGCGCGTGCAGCGGCCGCGCGTGTGTGCCCCGCATTGTACGTTTTCCACAAAACTCGTGGAAACAATTATGTTATAACAAAAAATGCCACCGTATAATAGTTTTTGGAACCGAGGGGGGGCCGATACCGGCCTGGACAGGTAGGATGGACAGTGGGTCAGAACCATCTGCGTTTTGCATAGATTCCCGGGGCATCGATAAGTCCGGGCGGGGAGGGTAGTAGAACCTATCTATCTCCTTTTTAAAAGTCAGACTTCGTTTGACTCAATCTATATGGTGCAATCGACAAGCGCAAAGCAATTCAGACCAATGCATTGTAATGCGATTGCACTGCAATGCAATGCAATGCAACGCAATGCGGAACAATGCGATGCAATGCGACGCAATGTAAATCAATGCGGCTGCAATGCAAAGCGACGCAAAACAATGAAAGGCAATGCATCGCAAGACAAGACAATAGAAAACATCGCTAAGCAATGCAACGCAATCTGACCTAGCGCAAAGCAATTCAACGCAACGCGATGAGATGCGATTGCAATGGCCGGGGTGCAAAGGGGCGGCGGCGACAGGGCGTCGACGTGGGGGCGACAGGGCGGCAACGGCGACAACAATGCGGCGGACCCTGAACCAGAGCCCAGACGACGGGCTGCGATGAAGCGTCAACGGAGCGGCGACGGCGACAAAAAGGCGGCGGACCCGGAACCAGCGCCCAGACGACGAGCTGCGACGAGGTGGCAATGGAGCGGCGACGGCGACAACAAGGCTGCGGACCCGGCACCAGAACCCAGACGACGGGCGACGAGGCGGCGACAACAAGGCGGCGGACCCGGCACCGGAACCCAAACGACGGGCGGCGACGAGGCGTCGACGAGGCGGCGATGGGGCGGCGACGGCGACAAAACGGCGGGTCTTGTTAAGATTACATTCTGATCCCAGTGGGATCCCGCACTGGGGGTTCTCGGAGCGGGATATGACTCTTTAGGGAGGATAATGCCATAGTTTCGCCGAGAGGGGGCGGATCGATAAGTTCCAACGATTGCAAGGGCTCGATCCTGCTGAAAGGAATAAGAAGAGAACTAGGACGATGATGACACGGAAGGCTGGGTGAAGAAGGGGGAGCGAGGAGAGGGAGGTGGCGGAGGTGCACGACGACGCACGGCCCGGTGGGCCAGCGCCGCCGTCGAGTTACTCCCCACCCGCAGCTCTACGAGATCGTGGTGGTGATGAATACGATGACGACGGCGATCGAAGGGGGGATGAGAGGAGGAACGTGGAGCGGTCTGCTTCAAAAAATCGGCATGGAATCGGCGATGCAACGGCGATGATCGGCGATATACCCCCGAAGCGAACCCGCACGCTCCTCCGAGGGGGGCAAGGCTATCGGGCCTCCATCGGTGACTCGTGAGCGACTGGGGGTCGAGGCGCCCCCCCTGCGCCCACGCCCCCCAGAACGCGGCCCCTGAACGGGGGGGGGGAAACGGGCGCACATCTTTTGAGCAGGGACCGACCGTCCTGGCATTCCTGTAGTCCTACCACGAAGTGTTCCTGTAGAGCCCCAAAGTGTTCGAAGAACAGACACACTGCTCTCAGAACGTGAACCCGATGTGCTTCAAAACGAGGACAACATCATCCAGCAGTGTTCGAAGAACACGTGGTGGAAACCACAAAAAAGGTTCTTAGAACATTGCCTGGTGGGGCCATAGGCGAGCCAGGACGCTTCGCCACTGCTTGAGTCTTGGCGTAGCCCGACGGGCTGCCTCCGCCGAGGCCGGCGGAAGGCACGGAGCCACGCGGCTCTGCACGGCGCAGGCCGCGGCAGCGACGGAGCAGGCGGCGGAGCGGCGCCCCCCGCTGCGCGTCGCCTGGGAGTCGACGGATTATTGTGTCTGTGTGTTTTTTCCCTCCTGACAGAAACCCAACCAGAGGAAAACACTGCCACGACCTCCAGCACCTTGAACATGTTCCAGGCGCACATCATTTCGGAATGCTTGTCGGCCATCAAAAAACGATCCAAGATGAACAGTCAGTCCCCCTGAAGGAGTCGGGAGATCCGTGGAGGTCTGAGGTTCGGAGTGAGCGAGGGAGCGCGATCTACTGCGGTTATGCTGAAACAAATCACTGAGGGGGGGGTCAGAGAACCTGGGCCCCCTCCCCCCCCCCGAACAAAAATCCTTGAGGGGGCTTCTGAAACCGCCCCCCCCCTCCCCCCCCGAACCCCCTTCCCTGCACAACCCCCCCCCCCCCTTCCCCCCAAAAGAACCAGGAGGTCCGAACCCCTCCCCTCCTCCCCCCCCGGCCCCCCCTGCGGGTTCCGAATCCCCCCCCCCAGCCGCCGCAGCCGACGACGACGCCGACGACGACGACCCGACGACGACAACGACGACGACGACGACGACGACGACGACGACGACGACGACGACACTGACGACGACACATTCTTGCGCCAAGGGGGGGGAGGGCGAACCCACCCCCCTCCCTAGGCCCTCCCGGGGAGTGGTTTTCGAAACCCCCCCCCCCCGTACCCGGGGGGGTTCGAACCCCCCCCCCTACGCGCCGCCGGCAGCCGCCGCCGCCGCCGCCGCCGACGACGACGACGACTACGACGACAACATCGACTGCGGCGGATCCCCCCCTCCTGGTGCAAGGGGGGGCGTTCGATTCCCTCCCCGCCCCACCCCTTCTCGCCTTCAGCAAACGACGACGGACGTCGACGACGACGACGACGAAGACGACGACGACGACGAAGACCACGACGACGACGACGACGTCGACAACGACGACGACACGACGACGACGACGAGGACAACGACGAAACAACGACGACGACGACGGCGACGAAGACGACGACGACCCGACGACGACGATGACGACGCAACGACGACGACGCCCAAAACAACGACGACGACGACGACGACGACGACGACGACGACGACACGACACAACGACGATGACGACGAAAACGACGACGACGCAGACAACGACGACGACGACGACGACGACGACGACGACGACGACACGACACAACGACGATGACGACGAAAACGACGACGACGCAGACGACGACGACGACGACGACGATGACGTCGACGACGTCGCCGACGACGACTGGCGGACCGTATCGGACGGGTCGGGCGGGCCGACCCTATCGGGCGGGTCGGGTCGGGCGGGCGGTACACTAAAGTCTGAAGCGTACAAAACATGACACATTAGAACCCTATCAGGCGGGTCGGGACGGGCGGACCTCTATCGGGCGGGTCGGGTCGGGCGGGCGGGACACTAAAGTCTGATGCGCATACAGCATGACACATGAGAACCCTAACGGGCGGTCGGGATGGGCGGGCCCTATCGGGCGGGTCGTGCGGGCGGACCCTATCGCGCGGGCCGGGTCGGGCGGGCGGGAGACGAAAGTCTGATACGTATACAGCATGACACCTGAGAACCCTAACGGGCGGGTCGGGACGGGCGGACCCTATCGGGCGGGTCGGGCGGGCGGATCCTATCGGGCGGGTCGAATTGGGGGGGGGGCGGGACACTAAAGTCTGATGCGTATACAGTCTGCCTCCTCTCTCCTCCTCCTCCTCCTTCTCCTCCTCTCCACCTCCTCCTCCTCCTCCTCCTCCTCCTCCCAAGCTCCTCCTCCTCCCCTCCTCCTCCTCCCTCCTCCTCCTCCTCCTCCTCCTCCTCCTCATCATCATCATCATCATCATCATCATCATCATCATCATCATCATCATCATCATCATCATCATCATCCTCGACCTCCTCCTCCTCCTCTTCCTCCTTCTCCTCCTCCTCCTTCTCCTTCTCCTTCTCCTTCTCCTTCTCCTTCTCCTCCCCCTCCTCTTAGCGTTCTCTCGCCCACTGCCGTTCCCAACCCTGAACCAAAGCCCTCCTTCTCCCCCGCTCCTCTCCCTCCTCCTTCTTTTCCAACGCGGGTGGACGGGCGCCGGCGCAGATCTGCGACGACGTCGTCGGCGTCGGCGTCCGCGTCGGCGTCGTCGCCGTCGCCGTCGTCGTCGTCGTCGTCGTCGTCGTCGTCGTCGTCGTCGTCGTCGTCCGTCGTCGTCGTCGTCGTGGTCGTGGTCGTCGTCGTCGTCGTTTGCCGGCGGCGGGTAGCGGGGGGGAGGTTCGAAACCCCCCAGGAGGGCCTGGGGAGGGGGGGGGTTCGAACCCCCCCTGGCGCAAGAATGTGTCGTCGTCGATGTCGTCGTCGTCGTCGTCGTCGTCGTCGTCGTCGTCGTCGTCGTCGTCGTCGTCGTTGTCGTTGTCGTCGTCGTCGTCGTCGTCGTCGTCGGCGGCGGCGGCGGCGACGGCGGCGGCGGCGGCGGCGGCCGGCGGCTAGGGGGTAGGGTAGGGGGGAAAGGGGTGTGGGGGGGGTTCGAAACTCCCCGAGGGGGCCTGGGGGGGGGGGGTTCGATGGCCCCACCACGCCTGGCGCAAGAATGTAATGTGTCGTCGTCGACGTCGTCGCCGTCGTCGTCGTCGGCGGCTGCCGGCGGTTGGGGGGTGGTGGTACGAACCCCCCTGGGAGGGCTCGGGGGGGGAAGGGGAGGGGGGGTGCACACCCCCCCTCCCTCCTTTTTCCGGGGGGTGGGAAGGTTTCTGACCCCCGCAACCCCTCGTTTGCGGGGGTGGGGGTGGTGGGGGGGGTTGGAAACCCCTCCCCCCCCTGCTGCCAGTAGCGCCAGAAAGTATTTCGAAGCGCAGCCTGTCAGTTACTTCCGAGGGTATTCCAAGACTCTCGCATGCTTTCCAGAGGTCTTCATGTGTTTGGTTTAGTTTTGTTTCTGGGGGGTCTCTGGAGAACGTAGGAGGGAAAGAGGCGGGAGGAGGAGGGTCGTCGTCGAACGTCGGATGAAGCGTCTCGTCGTTCCCGCGCACAGTGCGACGGAGGGAGGGAGGAGGGAGGAGGGAACAAGGGACGCGGGCAGGCAGGAGCGAGGAGACGGAGGATCGAGAGGGAGGAAGAGGAGGAGGAGGAGGAGGAGGAGGGAGGAGGAGGAGGAGGAGGAGGAGGAGGAGAGAAGGATCGAGGAGGAGGAGGAGGAGGAGGAGGAGGCTCTGAGGAGGAGGAGGAGGAGGAGGAGGAGGAGGGGGCTATGTGGTTGGGCAGGGCATCGGTGGAGCGAGCGTCGGCCCCCTCGAATGCCCGCGGCATGCTCGCCGCTGGCACACCGCGCGCTCCAGTGCGAGCAAGCGCGCGAGCGTCAGGCAGCGCTCCGGGACATCGTGCGCTCTGGCCCCAATCGAATGCCGTTCGAATGGTGCGTGGATATGGGAACAAAAAGCGCCATAAACATAAAAACTCGGAGGTCCGCGCGGATTTCTCGGATCGGCGCTGGGGCCCCCCGGCGCCGCCTCCGGCGCCGCCCCTGGCGCGCTCCGCGCGCCAGGGAGGGGGGTCCAGCGCCGACGGGCCGATCCGAGAAATCCGCGCGGACCTCAGAGTTTTTATGTTTATGCCACTTTTTGTTCCCCTAGTGGAGCCCATGTCGCTGCTGCTGCAAACGGTGCTTGCTCGGCGTTCGGCGCCGGCGTGGCGCGGCGGCTTCCTGACGCCACTGCGGGGTCTCCGTGATGGCAAGCCGAGGCCGCACGGGGCAGGCCCAGCACCGTCGTGCCGTAGGTGGGGTGGTGTCGTCTCGTCTTTGGTCGACGTTCGACGGGACCGAAGCACTCAAACAGGTGTTGCCGGCTGCACTCGCGTCCCGGCCCCGCCCGGGGCAGGCCCGCCCGCAGAAGCTGCAAGGCTCGCGCCGCCGGGGGCCGCCGGCTCCCTGGCCCCAGAGCTGCCCAAGGTCGTGCCGAGCCCCGCCTCGTCGGCCCGGCCCCGCGGGAGGGGCTCGGAGGAGATCTGGCCTGGCCGCAGGCACCCGAGCTGCTCGTCGCCTCCTCTTCCCCGCCCTGGCTCCTCCACAGGCCCCCTCCTCGACGGCTGCCCCTGGGCACCTGCCCCCGGCCTGCTGCCGCCACAGCGGGTGCAGAAGAGGAGGCGGCGCCCTGGCCATGGAACGGCGCGCCTTCAGCAGCGCGCGCCCCCCCCCTCCTGAGAGCCTCAGCTGCCACTCGACCCCTGAGAGACCCCGTGGCGCCCATCAAGCGCGAGGTTGTAGGCGGGGCAGCGCGGCTCGGAGGAGCGGCTGCGCCTGCAGCGCGCCGCGCAGGCTCCTCTGGCGCGCCGCTGCTCTCTGCTCTGGCAGGAAACTCTCGTCGCGCTGGTCCACCTCCTCCTCCTGCTGCTGGGGCTGTTCCGTGGCAGCGCTCTGGAGAGCTGCAGACGCAAGCTCACAGGACTGCCAGGGCGTTCTCGTGGTCGCGCATGTCCGTATCCACCACGTGCGCACTGAGCTCGGTATTCCTAGTGGTCGACTCCGCCGCCAAGCCCTCCAGCACACGCAAGAGGGCTTCAATTTGTTCGGAGCTGGCGTGCGACACGTGCGACGGTTCCCATCTTCGCGAGGTTGTCCGCCAAAGCATTGTCATCGACATCTGCATGCGTGGCGTGCCTCTTCGTTTCGTGGACCTCGAAGACGATGGACTCGGCGCTGACTCAAAACGCCCCCAACCAATGCGGCGGTCGGGGTGCGTCGGCTCCAGCGCCGCTGACTGGGACGCTGGAAATATCATCCCTGCATTACTCTCCTCCTCCTCCTCCTCCTCCTCCTCCTCCTCCTCCTCCACCTCCTCCTCCTCCTCCTCCTCCTCCTCCTCCTCCTCCTCCTCCTCCTCCCCTCTTACTCCCTGATCTCCCGTCCCTCCTCCCCTCTGACTCCCTCCCTCCCTCCCTCCTCCTCCCTCCTCCCCTCTGACTCCCTGATCTCCTCTCCCTCCTCCCCTCCCTGCTCCTTCTCCTCCTCCTCCTCCTTCTCCTCCGCCTCCTCCTCCTCCTCCTCCTCCTCCTCCTCCTCCCCTCTGACTCCCTGATCTCCCCTCCCTCCCACCGTCTCCCAACCATCAGCGTGGCGCGGCGCGGGTCGGGTCGGGAAGCGCCCGAGTCCACGACTCCGCGGCAGCCGCCCTGGCGGCAGATGTCCAGGGTGATGTTCCCGACGTGGAAGCCCAACATCTCAATCTGCCAAAGAATTCTTACGCAGAGCTCGGCCACACGCAAAGAGTGGCAGGCAAGAGCGGTGTTTCCGTGCGCGGCTTGCCGATCGTCGAATGCGATGCGACGGTTGCTGCCTGAATGCCCGGGCTTCCCGCCCCCCTCCCCCCTCGCCCCCCGAAAGACGCGCAACAAGAAACATGATGGCAAAGGGTCAGTATTACGGGTAGCTCGAACGTGCCATGACTCGAATTCTGACAGAGCAGAAGTCGTCAATACGCTACTAGCGCTACGCACGTGGCTACCGAAATTCAGTGAACGAGGACGACGCTCTTTATTGATACCCGTGCTGCGACGCACACAAGTACCAGTTGCTACACCAGTGTCTACATGATCAGGACCGGATAGGAACTGCTGCGGTGACGCAACTCAGTGCCTTAGCATGCAGGTTATATTCCCTCATGGGTCGTTCTTGCTGTATCCTCCCCCTGGCGAAGATGCGGCGTCACGCGTATGCACGTGCAGAGTGATATGCCCATTCAATGCATAAGCCCACGCACGCACGACTATGCATTCTAGCGCATCTGAAGAGCGGAGTATGATAGTGGTTTCATAAACATGTACCTTCAGAATCCACGCGCACTTGCGTCGGATCATACTGTTTGACTGGGCTGGCACTGGGAACAAGAAGTGAACACACTCGTGATGGCAACACCTGGGATTATGACGCCTTCCTCAAACTAATCTGAGACAAATGGTTGTTGAACGATTTAACGCTCGCGCGGCACGATGGCATGGTCTCACTGGGAATAACGCGCGCGTGGCCCGCACTGTTATATGAGGAATACTGTGTAGGGCAATGCTGATAAGGATGAATAATCAATGGTGAGGGGGCGTGTTAAACAGGTACTGCACTCAGCCAATAAGTGGAACAATGTGGGAAACAATGAACATTGGGATTGGCAATGTGAACATGTTGGTACAAACAGTACGAATGCAACATCAACTCATCACGGTTTGATGACTAATCGCGAACGGTGGATGTGCACTTGTCTTACGCCGAACACACCCGCGCCGCACAACACACGACGATGTAGAACATAAGTATCAACTTAGTTCCAAAGCACAAGAGACAGCAAGGCCTGACCCTAAGCGACCAAGAGCGAACGACTGTGTTACAGGCCGGGAACACGGCCAACGCTACAACTGATGCTGACGTGAGAGGCATATGCTGAACGCTAGACCTGAAAGCCTCTGGCTGAGCAACATAGGGCCACCTACGACTGGGGGGGGCCTCACAAGGGCCCACATGCAGCGCATCGCAAGTCAATCAACAATAGTATGTGTAGCGAGACAGCGAGAGCGGCCGTAATCGAGGGTGCGAAGAGAGCACGATGAGGCAGAGCCATGTGACAAAAAATGCTTACATCTGACCCCTCCAATTCCATCCTTAGGCCCGAACTCCGAATCCTCTGGCGAACACACCTCTTGCTTCCCTCATCCCGCCACTCGTCCTTCTCCTCCTACTCGCATCGTACGGTGATTCCTCGTGAAGATGCTCGCACTGACCAGACATACGCGACCGACACTGTATCGTCCATAACATAGGCATGTCATGCCCGGATAATCTGCTGCCCGGGGACGATTCAATCGATATCTGATCCAAGGTTGCACCCCCCCCCCAATGCATATGAGATCGAGACCCCCCTCCCCCAGGCTGGATGGGTACGCCCGTGACGTGAGCCTCGCGAAGCCCTCGCGAATGGGATCGCTTCCCCCCCACCTTGTGGTCGTGGCCCTGTGGCCGTGGCGTGGTGGAGGGTACTGGAGCTTCCCCACCCCCGCTGTGGCTGTGGGATGATTCGTCGTGTCGTCGTCGTCTTCCATCGGCGTCGGCGTCTGCGTCGTTGTCTTCGTCGTCGTCGTCGCCGACGTCGGCGTCGGCGTCGGGTCGGAGTTTGCGCCTGCGTCGTCGTCGTCGTCCCCCCCATCCCATCTGGAGAGAGGGGCTGTAGAACCCTGGGACCCATCCCATTTGGGGGGGGTGCTGTGAACCCTCGACTCGGCGTTTCCTAATCCATCATTCAGAACAGGAATTCGCCGTTCACACCTGCCCCTAATACAACCGAAAACGAAAACGTGGTAATGGCGCGCCAGATCGATGATAAACGCAGTGCGGAGAGTTGCCACCAATGTTCTGTCCGATGCAACAACTTGATGCAGAACCCCCCTCTCAGCCTGCCAATGGCCCTGCTGGGGTAGCACTACTGGACTCCACTGAACCGGTGATGCCAGCTGCTCCTGGTTCATGCCGCCCAGAGCCTTAGGTGCTGCCGGCGTTTGCGTTCAAGTGCGGAATCAGGCGCAGTGACAAAAAGCGACGCCAGACCTCAACAAACCTCTGCTTGCGCCTGTTCCCCATGCAACCAACTTAATGCCCTGACGGGGACTCCACTCACGGGTACTTTGGCCAACGACTCGGCGAACCCAACCCTTCCCGATGCGGGCAATGCTGCAATTCCCGTAGGAGGCCCTAATGTGGTAACGTTCGGCGGGTTTCCAGAGAACCCATGCGTGAGTCCCCATGGCGATGCCGCTGACCAACAGCGTAACCGACCTAGCCGTTTTTCTCATAGCGATCGCAAATTGCAGTCAAATGTAGTACATCTGCATGCTCACTGACGCACGCGCGTGCAAGTAAATCCATATGTGTCTGGGAACGCACGGTGCGGAGTCCGTGCGTGCGCGTTCGTATGCGTGCACGCGTACCCGTGTGCGCAGACACTCCCTCACGCAGAAACGCGCGTGCGCCAGCACGCCCACACGCTGGGCCTCCGGCAAACGGTAGAATTATGTGTCCCTTGGGGACTGCCCAGAGAATGCCCGACTAGATGGGCCCGAGAAGCGCACCACGACGCCGAAGCATCGGCGCGACGCCAGAATCGAGAAATGGAGCTCCAGATAGCACCGCATCGCGGATGCATCGGCGATGTGCGGGGCCTCAGTCCGCCACGCCCACTCCGGCCCGATCGGACGGTCGCCCCCGATAAAGCAACAGGGACCGATACCGCTACACCACGGTCCAGCCCCTGGGCGCAATCTGACCAGGATGTCCATCGCCGAGCGCGTTCCACTACTCGCAAAAAGCCTACTCGCAAACGTCCGAAAAACACATGTCCGCTTTGATGTAATGTATCGCAGATCCTCTGCGGGGGATCCAGGCCATTTGCGAGCAATTACTTTGCAAATGGTGGAACGCGCTCGTCGAGTCCAGGCCAATCCGGTCCTGGCCACGAGGGGATGGTCGGCGCAACGGTATCTATCGCTCCTCTGAGCTCTTTTGCCGGCACCCAGGGCGTGCGGCGCCAGACGAGCAGCGCCATTCCACTTCGCAGGTGCCCTGCGCCGCGCGCGGCCGTTGCCGAGGGCACCAGACTCGTCCTCAGGCGGAACTCGCCGCGATTGCTGGCCACCCCGTCCCGTGCTCCTCCACCTGTTCCTCAGCACCCTCCCTCTGCCTCGTCCTCCTCCTCCTCTGCCTTCTCCTCCTCCTGCCCCTCTTTTGCTGGGGAATTGGTAGTGGCCGTCCGGTGCCCGACTCGAGAACTTCATCTACTACTACTTGCGCAGCGTGGTCGGTTACCACAGTGCGGCCACTGCGATGACCACCACTGCGAGCCAGGCGAGACGCGCCCCAATATCAACCTCTGGGTCGAGGGCGGGAGGGAGGCGAAGACGGCTGCGAAGAGGGGGCAGCGGCCGCTGTCGCAACGAAACACGAAGCTAGGACTAGGCAGGAAAGGGGAGACTGGGAGGAGCAGGAGGCCTTCTGATGCACGCATACCCCTAAAAAACTAATCTTCTGCGCCATGGAAAGGCCACCTGTCGATGAACCCCACCAGCCCTCAGGGCGTAGGTGGTCTAGGTCGGCTTCTCTTCCAACACCCTTCTTTCCCTTCGGTGAGGGGGTTACCATTCCCCCCTACTCCCTCCCCCTGGACCTGGACGGGGGTGGTCGCGGTTAGTTGGAGCGTCCAAGAGCGCCTCGGGGAGCCCAAGACGACCTCCAAGATGGCTCAAGACAGCCTAAGATGCCTCAAGATGACACCGAAGATACTCTAAGAGACCCCAAGAGCGCTCCAAGACGGCTCCAGGTGGCTTCCGAGACCTCCAAGGAGGCCCCCAAGAGGCCCACATCCTTCAAAACCAAAAGGAAAATCACTGATTTCTGCTTTCTCGCCATTTCGCTTCCGATTGCCACCCGAGGCTTCAAGATGGCTCCAAGATGGCCCAAGAGAGCCCCAGGAAAAGGCATAAGAAAGCCCCAAGACGGCCCCAAGAGCGCCCAAGAGCGCTCCAAGAGGGGTCCAGGAGGCGATTCTCGGTGTTCCAGAAGGGGGGAGGCTAATTGGAGCTCCACTTTTTGACTGGTGTCCTCCAAAATGGTTCCAAAAGCGCCCCTAAAGCTCCCAAGAGCGGCCCAGTAAGGCCCCAAGAGGCGACCAGACGGCCCCAGTAGGCGTCCAGAAGCCTCTAAGAAAAACTCCCGAAAGTCTCCCAAGAGGCCTCATGAGGATGCCTGAGGCACCCGAGACGCTCACAGACGGCCCTGGGCTCGCCAAGATGCCCCGTCTCCTCCTCCTCCTCCTCCTCCTCCTCCTCCTCCTCCTCCACCACCACCACCTCCACCTCCTCCTCCTTCTCCTCCTCCTCCTCCTCCTCCTCCTCCTCCTCCTCCTTGTCAACTGTCTCATCCTTCTTCCTCCTCTTCGCCCTCCTGCTCCTTCTCCGCCTCCTTCTCCTTCATGAACGTCGGCCCAGAACTCATCATCACCGTAACTCCAAAGCCAATCGATCAAATCCTCCTTGGTCTGAAATTTGCTAGACTTCTTTGACTGATTTGGCCGTGGTTTTTTTGTGCCATTCCCGAGTTGCCACACGTTGGTGGCATGCAAGCGGTTGCACATTGATCACATGCGAACTTATGTTCAACAAATTAAAATCATCTGCGTTGCTACCGTTCTGTCGCCGTGCGCTCGTGATGCACTTCGCAGCCGCTGCCGCGTACTGGCAGTGCTTCCTGGCCTGTTGTTTGCTCGACGCGTCAACATCCAACGGACGCATAACGGTCAAAAAGAGGACGAGGGCTGGAGGCTGCAACAGGGATGGGTAGCCCAAGGGGGACCATGCCATGTATCCAAACTCCCCGATCACCCAGATCTTCGACGAGGCTCTCCGGCGAACACGTGCCTGGCACATGGCTAACCGGCGCTCTTGCTTCCGCCGAACTAAAGGGGGGGGGAGAATGCCGAGCCCGGCGCGATCTCGCTGCCGTCACCCCCCTCGGCCAACCAGACAGAGAACTTGTTCTCCCTCAGGACGCCCGCTCTGCGCATGGCCTGGAAGAAGCCGAACTTGAAGCGGCTCTTTGCTGTCTTCGGCTGGGCCGTCTCTTACGTCCTCCGTGGTCCGAGCTCTGCCATCAGCCAGATCGCATCTGGTGTCGATCAGCAGTTCATCCTTGCGATTGTGTGAGTTATCCTTGGGAGGGCGAAGGCAGGGACGGGGGGGGGGGGATAGTAGCGAAGGATATCCGAGCAGAAGGGAGCGGACCAGTGCCACGATCCACCACCAGCAGGGGATGCACCGATGAAGGCAACACGGCCTGCCTCGCCACGGGCTCGGCCGCGGCCTCTCGCTGCCTTGGACTGACACTTCTGCAACTGCTCCCCCTCCGACTCGACCAACGGATTTCGACCAAGCGCTGTCGGCCGATTCAAGGGGTGGCGCCGTAACACGAGAGAGCGAGTGCACCCGCCGGCAAATGCTTGCGCCCCCACCCCAAGAGAGAGAGAGAGAGGGAGAGAGAAAGAAGCATGAGTCCTCCGGCGTGAGCGACAAAGGCGGCAGCCCCAGCCCGATGATGCCGTCGAAGGGGAAGACCCCGAAGGGATTGGGCGACAGCTCGGTGGCCACCACCAGGTTCATCTGGGGAAGGAAGCTTCGGTACCCAACCCGACATGGTAGGGGTTATGAGATTTGACGAAAAACACCGAACCGTGTTTGGACTCCGTTCAGGCCCCGCTCCAGCGCGGTACACGGTGCAGTTGCTTGCTCCGGGGACAAGGGACCGAAAAACTATGCACCGTACAATTCCTGGTTCGACGATCGACTGCGCCTCGGGAGCGGCCAGTGAGGTACGATCAACCCGTATAGCAAGGATGCGCGATAAGGATGCAAGGGCCTTGGACGCCCATTTCGGAGCTTTGCGAGCGGGCCGCGGCCAACGAAAGCGGCCAAGGACGTGCCGAGAAGGCAAGGGTGCAAGGGTGCCCTTGGGAAGGTTGCCCATCCTTACCATGCGGGTTGACTGTACGGTGCACACTAGTCCTCCACGGATGCTTCCCCACCCGGCAGGCTGCACACCGCGGCCTCCAAGCGCCCTGGGCGTGCCCGTGCCGCCTGGGGGTCCCGCCTCCACCAATTCGGCGACCGACGGCCGCATGCCGCGGCCGCCGGTGCGGGTGCTCCCTGGGCATCCCGTTTCGCGTTCTCGGGTGGGGATCGCTCGAAGCAAGGATCGCGTTCTTGCTGTTCTCCTCATCAGTGCGCCTTTTGGGCATTGATCAGTTGATTTAAATCAATGGCCAAATGACGTGGTGATTCGCCAACCTGCAGGGTTCGATGTCTCATATTGCTCGGATGTTGTGATTCCGAGTTCTAGACCGTGCTCCTCTCACCCATGGGTGATGAGCACGCTCTCGTGCTCGCGAGGGAGAGCCAGACGTTGGCCACCCGAGCGGTCGCAGCCACGGGGGGCCAGCGTGGAGGCCGCAGGCTGCCCCCGATGGAGCGCGCCGTGCGCGCACGGGCACGGTCAGAGTTAGGCCAGAGGAGCATTCTTCGAGAACGCGAGGCCCTCCGTCGGCACAGACTGAAAAAAACATCCGAGGGTGTCCTTCCCCAGGATGCACAAGAACATCCAGACTTCAAGAAGAACATCAGGGTACCCTCCCAGGACCGATTTCGATCTCATACCTCGGTCCGACTGGAACACAAAGGGACGTCAGGGCAGCCGCCCCCTGCTCAGCTCTCGGGGGGTCCCCAGGTCTGCCACCCAACTCGCGCCTGAAAGCGGGCGCCAGCTGCGATGAGCCGTCTCGCCTGGTGGCCCTCTGTGGTGATCTCTGGGTCGGCACGTCAAGCTTTCGGGCTGGCAAGCCTGCACAAATGGTGGAAGATGCGGCTTCAAGTATGGGCTCGCGAGGCAAGACGTTGACGATGGGTAGGAGTTTACGTGGGAGGCGGAAGAGGTGACGAGGATGGAGGGTGGAGGATCGAGCAGGGAGGGGAGGCGGTGGAGAACGAGGGGATGGATGAGGAAGAAGGGATGGAGGAGGGCGAAGGGATGAGGGTGAAAGAAAGAGGGGTCTGTTAGGCTCTTCTGCCCCGCCCATCGACCCACCTGCCCATCTACCCCCCACCAACCTCCCTCTGCTTTCCTCCCTGCCTGCCTCACTCCATGCATCCCTCCGTGCCCCTCTCGCATCCCCCCCTTCCACCACTCCTCCCTCCTGTCTTTTCCCGCCTCTCTCCTTGTACTCCCCCCCCCTCCCTCCCAATCCCTGTCCGGGTGCCCCGAAGAGAGAGGCCCACCAAGCGGGGGGCTGGCGCATCGCGGCCCGGAGCGCGCGCGCAGCCTGGGAACGCGCTGAAAGCAGAGCAGGGGGCCATGACATCTGGGCCCTGGCCAGGATGTCAACACGCACACACACAAGCACACACACACACACACGTCCTCAGCCCCCCTCTTGAACGGCCCCCGACCTGTCTCTCGCGCCCTCCCCAAGCCCGCCCTTCTCTCGCCTCCGCGCGGGCAGTGCGATGCAGAGAAGGGCTGGATCCCCCTCGACGGGACAGCGAAAGAAGCCAGGTCGACCTCTATGTGGATGCCCGGGCCGAAATTAAGGTCGAACGTCGAGGCACACCCCGAGGTCAGGTCAGCGTCGATTCTCCCCAATCAGAGCTTGCCTCTGTATTAGGGGTCCTAGCGGATTCATATGGTTAGGTGAGGTGGGGCGCCGATTTGGTGGCCGGTGGCCGGGTGCCCAGGTGCCTGGGGGTGCCCGGGGGTGCCCGGGTGCCCGATGGCCGGGCCCGGATGCCCGGGGTTGCCCGGGTGCCCGTGGGTGCCCGGTGCCCCAATGTTTCGGTGGCCAGTGGCCAGGTGGTCGGGTGCCCGGGTGCCCGTGGGTGCCCGGGTGCCCGATAGTCCAGAAGCCATATAGCCCTTCAGTCCTATAGCCTTACAGCCCTATAGCCCTATAGCCCTATAGTCCCATAGCCCTATAGCCAAATAGCCCAATAGCCCTATAGTAGCCCCATAGCCGCAACAAAAATCTGATTGGGTTTTTCTCCAGTATCATGATTTCCCCCCTAAGCTCGCGCCGCCGAAACTTTACTTAAGACTGGCCTTTCCTTTGGGCACCGCCTCTGCGTGAGATCAGCTTAGTGTCCATGTCGATGCCGTGCCCCCGATGTCTCTCCCCTGAAGGCAAGCCTCTTCGCCCACCGGACGCACAAAGAAGGCCCGCGTATAGGTCTCCACCAGGATTTGCATCCAGCGACTTTGCGAAAGCTTCGCCGAGCTCCTTGCATTCGACGCTGCGTCTCTTATGAACGACGCGTATCCCGAAACGCTCGGTCCGTCCCGGGGACAACTATTGTACCGCGGGGCTATGCCGTGCGGGCCTGAAGGGCCACAAACAACGGCACTGGGACGATGAGATGTCGTGATCTGAGGAAGTGGAGAACCGAATGCAGCGATCATGCTGCGACGCTTGAAAACGTCGGCGGGAAATGTACAGTCAACCAGTATAGTAAGGAGGCGCGATAAGGATGCAAGGGCCTTGGACGCCCATTTCGAAGCTTTTCGAGCGGGGCGGGCGCGGCCAGCGAAAGCGGAGAAGGATGGACCGAGGAGGTAAAGATGCAAGGGTACCCTTAGGAAGGTTGCCCATCCTTACTATGCGGGTTGACTGTATTGCATATCCACCTCCACAGCCTCACGCTTGTCAGCCGCGACCACACGGACACGTCGCGGCTTTGCGTGGATATCCCGCGGGGCACTTCTCCACAAGATCGCGTACCTGTGGAATCGCGCCCCGGCATGCAGACTGCGAGTGCATGGATACCTATAGTTTCCGCTGCCAGTGGGGTGGCGACATCCGACCCCCACCTGCCGCCCATCATGTTGCCTGAATCGCTGATCGGCGAGGGCAGGGCTCAGACTTCGCTGCATGTGGGGAAATGTGGGTCGGCCCCTCCTTCGACTACACGCAAGGGTGACCCTGGATAAGGATGACCTTTGGTGCGCGGCTTTTGGCTGGCGCGAGGGGGCCAACAACAAGCGCGCAGGTCGCTGCTATCGCATCGCATTCGACGATCGGGGGGACCCAATCTTGCCGTCGCTCGGACGTGTATTCCCCGTGCACGTGTCGGTGTCGTGCGTGTTTTTTGCTGGATGATCCAGATCCGCCCCGAGACACAATGCACATGCCCGAGCGATGCCAAACCATGGGCCCGCTTGAGCAGGGACCGACCGTCCCGCCATTCCTATAGTCCTACCACGAAATGTTTTTAGAACCCCCAAAATGTTCTATGAACGAAAACAATGTTCTTAGAACATACACCCAATGTGATAAGACAAGACGGACTCCGCCGGACATGTTCTGAGAACATCTCGTGGAGAAGCCACGAAAGGATCTTAGAACATTGCTTGGCAGGGCTATAGGCGAGCCAGGACGCTTCGCCACTGCTTGGCCCGCCACAAAGGCAACTCCTCTCGTTGAAGGCTTAACGGCTTCTGCCGTTCTTCGACTCGCGCTGGAGCGGCCGCGAATTGCCCCAACTTTCCCTTGAGATCTCTGGATTTCTCTGGATGTATCCGGATGCACCTCGATGTGCCTGGATCTACCCTGATTTGCCTCGATCTATCTGCATCTACCTCTGGATCTATCTGGCTCGACTCCCACAAGCCGATTGGCGAAACATCGATACGCCCTTAGGGATCCTCCCCGAGGCCGCGACACCCGGCCGGAACACCGCGCGCGGCGCGGTTGGCGGCCGCCCCCGGCGGGGCTGGTCGCCCGCGCGCACGCCGCGCCGCTGCTGCCGGCGGCCAGCTCCAGCCGGCCCTGGCGGGGGGGCGGGCGCGCCGGCGGCGCAGAGCGCACGCCGCACCCTGGCGGAGCCGCACCCTCCTGCAGTGGCCGACAGGGGGGCGATGCCGCCTCCTTGCCGTCGCTCGGGCGTCCATTCCTCGTGCATGTGTTGACTTTCTGCGTGCTGTTGTCGCCAGATCGTCCAGGATGTTCCTCCATGGTCCTCGCCGAGGAAAAAGCGCACACGTCCGGGCGACGCCAAGCCCTTTGCAGTGGCCGACAGGGGGGCGATGCCGCCTCCTTGCCATCGCTCGGACGTCCATTCCTCAGTGCATGTTTCGACGTTGTGCGTGCTGCTGTCGCCAGATCGTCCAGGCTGCTCCTCCTCCATGGTCCTCGCCGAGGAAAAAACGCACACATCCGGGCGACGCCAAGCCCTTTGCAGTCGCCGACAGGGGGGCGATGCCATATCCTTGCCATCGCGCGGACGTCCATTCCCTTGTGCATTTGTCGGTTTCGTGCGCGCTTTTTTTGTTGGCTCGATGGTCCAGGATGCTCCTCGATGGTTCTCGCTGGGAAAAAGGCACACGTCCGAGCGATGCCGAACATCAGCCGGCGTCGAAATCGGGAAAACCGGATCGCATCGACACGCGCGTCAGGTCGGGCCGATTCGGCACGTACTCGAATTCGAATAGGATCGGCTGCGCCAGAATGCATTTTTTTGTACCAACGCAAGAGGAGCCCTGTGGCAAGAGAGGGAGAAATGATGACGAAAGACGACACGACACCGGCGCGCTGGTGATGGGGGGGGGGAAGGGAGGGGAGGGGGAAAGCCCGTTCGGCTGCGCCAGAATGCACGACATCGCAATGCGAACATAGTGCCGCATCGGGCCGTCGGGATATCGGGATCGAACTGGCCCGGGCAGGCCAACTTCGATGTCGGATCGGGTTGATCTGCTCGGAATTGGCCCTGGAATCTGCCATCGCCCAAAAGACGACACACGAATGGCAACAACCGCGCATTGCAGCGAAGTGGCCGCTCCGGAAAGCCGGACTGCTGAATGCGAATGTGAGGATGTGAGGCGTCAAAACAAACGTGCAAGCCCTCCCGGGTGACAGACAACGGAAACGAGTCAGCGAGGCGTGCGATAAACGTGCTCGTCTCATTCTCGGACTTGCGCCACGTCCCACTGTTGGGTCATGTCGTTCCACGGCTCCCACGGGGCGAGTCAGGGTTTCCAGCGACAACGTGGATCCATCACTGCTGAAGACAACCTTCACAGATCGCCCGGCGACGACCTAACAGATCACTTGAGGGATTTCAGTGAAACCTGCTTCCGAATATTCATGGCTGAAGATGCTCTCGTGAAAGCTTACTGGAGCTTGCGGAGAACATCAGGAAGGAGACATCCTGCGCGACTCGCAAAGCCGACATTTCCGCAAGGGAATCCATCCAGGCAGCCCTCAGGGCGGAGACCGTGGTGAGCGCTTCCTCTTCCAACCACCCTTATTAACCTGAGGGTTAGGTCGTGCGTCCCCCTACAGGCGGATTTTGGGCGAAAAATTGAAACTAAAAAACATGTTCACTAATAGTTAAAACATATCAAACAAATAGTCCCCAGACTATTTTTTGACTCCCCTGTAGAGGGACAGGCCCGACTTAACCTTAGGGACGGGTTCATCACGTGTTTTCATAAACAAGCAGCCCCTCCATTACTCGACCAGCGGCCGACCAAACACCATGCCGACACCCCACCCCGTCACCCCTGCAAACAAAAACCATACAGACTGCTGTTTGCATCAAATTCCGGGCCATGCGCGGGGGCCAGGCGACCAATTTCCATCGTCTTTGGACAGAAACGGGAAACGGCGGGGAGGGGGCAGCACATTGCCTGTGATGTGCATTACGAACAGACCAATCAAGAAACAACACTTAGTGCTCTTTGCGGCAACATGCTCGACCATGCGTGGGCGCCCAGCCATCACTTCTATTCCATGTGACAGCGTTGCTGGCGGGGCGCGCATACAGTCCAGTACGTGCGGGCCAAGCATCCCTGTCAAAAACCAACGCGAAGTCACTGCGGGTGCACACGCCGTACACCATGCTGGCCAACCCTCCGTCATTTCACATTTCTTTTGACAAGAATGGTGTGGGGGGGATCGACATGTTCCCCGGTGTATGCGGTCAGGTGTGCTGGCGCACCTGGCGCTGAGACTCGGGTGCCACGTATGTGGCGCGAAGGCGGGTGGGGGTGAGCGAAACGGCTCGCGACAGTCCTTTTGTTGGGGTAGCTTGGTCACTGCTCCTTCTGACTTCGCCGACCCCCGCTTGCCGGGGGTGCCAAGCCGTGTGAAATGATTGGCTGTCCCCCCCCCCTTCCCTCTCCCCCAGGGTCTAAAATCCGATTGCAAGGGGGGGGCCGGGGAGAGCCCCGGGGGGGGGTGCCCATGGAGGGGCCCAGGTGGGTGGGGGGGGGAGGGGCGATCTCGCCAACGCTCCCCCGGGGCCTCTGGAGCCTCCATTTTTACTTTCCGTGGACTTCAAGATGCTGACAATTCAATAAAATGGCTGGGTACAAACACGCCAATGAGGCCCCAAGAACAACCAAGATAGCCTCAAGACTGATCAAAAGCCTCCAAGCCGTCCCCAGAGAGCTCCAAGAGGCCTCCCAAGAGGGTCCCCAAGATCGCTCCAGAACGGCCCAAGAAGTCCCTAAGAAGGCCCATGAGGCTCCTAAAACGGCACAGTAGGGCCCCAAACGAGCGTCAAGAAGTGGAAATCAAACTTCAATCCCACCAGCCCTCTGGGCGTAGTCGGTTTAGGGAGTTTCCTCTTCCAACTGGACGGGAGGTTTCGCGAGGTGTCGGACGGTACTTATTCGCCCAGGATGGCTCCAAGAGCACCTCGGAGAGCCCAAGATGAGCTCCAAGATGCCTCAAGATAGCCTAGGATGCCTCAAGATGGCTCCGAAGATGCTCCAAGAGGTCCCGAGACCGCCCCAAGACGGCTCCAAGTGGCCACGGAGCCTCCCAAGGAGGCCTCCCAAGAGGCCCAAATCCTTCAAAAACCTAAGGAAAACCAATGAATGTTACATTCTCACCGTTTTGCTTTTGGTGGCCTTCCGAGGCCTCAAGATGGCTCCAAGAGGGCCCAAGAGGGCCCCAAGAGAGGCCCAAGATGGCCCCAAGACGGCCCAAAGAGCGCCCAAGAGCGCTCCAGGAGCGCCTCAAGAGGGATCAAAGATGCTATTTTAGGCACTTTCGAGGGGCAGGGCGAATCCGGACCCTCCCTTTCTTTGACCGATCTCCTCCAAGATGGCCCTAAGAGGCGCCCAGGAGGCCCCAAGAGGCCCCAAGATGGCCCCCAAATACCCCCAAGAGGCCCCCGAGAGGCCCCAAGAGGCTCCCCCGAGGCACCCAAGACGGTCCAAGAAGCCCCCGGGACCGCCAAGAGGCCCCCCAGACGCCCCAAGAGACCTCAAAGAGTATCCCAAGAGACATCCCAAGAGACTCCGCGAGGCATTCAAGAGGCCTTTGACTCTTCTGATCGCCCTTATCCTCCTCCTCCTCCCCCTCATCATCACCATCATCACCATCATCACCATCACCATCACCATCACCATCGTCAAGACCACCACCATCATCGTCATCATCAGCATCATCAATATCAACATCAACATCATCATCCGCCTATTTCTCCTCCTCCTCATTCCTCCCTCCCCACCCTCATCATCCTCCTCCTCTTCCGCCTCCGACTCCTCCTCCATCCCCCCCCTTGGGGTACGACGGCCTCCCCAGCCCTTTGTTCCTCTGTATGCTGCCCCGCTTCCATGATCGCCTCTACTCGCCTGGGCGTCGTTTCTGGATGGGCTGGTGGGGATACTTTTTTGATCTGCGGCCCCAAGGAAGGCTCCAGAGGGCGGGTCAATCGGGCTGACTGGGGCACAGAGCCAGATAATTTGCGAACCCAGCCGTCACTGTCGACAGCTGGTGGGGATACGCGAAGCGTCAAGAATTTCAGGCCCTCCGCCTCAAGAGGATACCTGAGGCCGCCAGCAGACGCCCGACAGACCCCCACGAGGCCCCAAGAGGCCCCATAGAGGCCCCCAAGAGGCACAAAAGATGCCCCAATAGGCCCCTCAAACGGTTCGTCAGAGGCAAATTATCCCGGCAAAGCAACCTAACAGCGATGTGTAGGAGCATATCTGGAAGCATTCCCCTTAAGATTCACATGAGAATCCAGTTGTAGAATTGTGCTGTTCTCGCAGTCGTAGTCGCATTCGCGATGACAGTCGCAGTGGCAACGGCAGTCACAGACACAGCCTCAGCCTCAGCCTCAGCCTCAGCCTCAGCCTCAGCCTGCCTCAGCCTCAGCCTGCCTCAGCCTCAGCCTCAGCCTGCTTCAGCCTCAGCCTCAGTCTGCCTTCAGCCTCGGCGTCAGCCTCAGGCTGCCTCAGCCTCAGCCTGCATCAGCCTCAGCCTCAGCCTCAGCCTGCCTCAGCATCAGCCTGCCTCAGCCTCAGCCTCAGCCTGCCTCAGCATTCAAAATGTGGCCCGGGAATGTAGTTCTGGGAACTCGAAGAACACGAAGTGGCCTACAGTTGGCTCCGGGCATTCAAATTCATGCCCAGGAATGGAGTTCTGGGAACTCGAAGACCACGAAGTGGCCTACAGTTGGCTCCGGGAAAAATGGCTCCGGGCCCGGGAATGGA